>JABBWA010000172.1:0-107499 GCA_016628065.1 Suillus lakei
AGTGAACTAGAAAATATGTGCGAAGCTGGGAGTGCAACACGAATAGTGAAGTGAAGTGGTAATCTACGCAACAGTACGTTGGAATGGGCTTAGCAGCTAGTGGACGGATGTACGATGATACAGGCAAATAAATTACATATAGTCCTTCACGGAGAGAAGATCAAGCGAGTCGTTATACCAGCAGATCTTTCATTGCAATGCGTACGCTCCCTTGGAAGGGCAGGCCCAAAAGATCCATTCCTGTGGTCGTGTTCTCATGATCGCGGAACGGTAATCCGAGGATGTGCACCCCGACATCAGTAGTTCCCTGCAAGCCAGCCAATGCACCATGAGAGCCAAATATAACCTGAAACCGATCCTGCGTGAACAAGGGTTCGCAACAAATGGTACCACACACACCTTGCTGATGAAATGCTGAATTGTTTCTGCCGACCAGGGAGTACCTCCAACGGTACATCGACCATATCTGCGGTGACTGCGAATATGGAGCCTTCTCCTTCAGCATCGACTTGAATGCTTGTCGCTTCCAACCAATCTTCAGGTCGTATATGACCAAATGCGCGTTCTGGAAGTGGATCCGGTAATTCTTCTTCGTCTTTCTGTTGGGGTAAGAGAAGGAGAGGCAATTCATGGGCTTCCCCGTCGAAGACCAGAACATCAGGAAATATGCGGGTAACATCCAGTGTAAGGTCCATTCCTTTAGGAAGCACTACGCGAGCGAACACCGAACCACTAGTAAGAAAACCGGTGCTAGCAGAGTTAGGTTTGATCTTCATGTCATGAACTGTTACATTGCGGAGTATTTGTGGTTTAGAACTGGGGGCCGGAAATTCCATGTCCACCGAGAAAGATGGGAATAGTGGACATGCGACAGATACGGGGTTAGGTTCGAGGGAGAGGTATCTACTGATGAAAGCGGAAATGGATGTAGAAGGGTGAGGAGGGAGGGGGAGAACACTTCCGGAGATAGTGAGCGTGATGTTGGGGTGGGTCAGCGTGAACGGGTGGGTGTGGACCGATGCTACTGGTACTGATGAATAATTTTCGCCGGGGAGCGAAATTATGAACGGAAGTAAGGGTGCAGTTAGGTTCATTATAGATGGCACGGGATTGATGACAGTCGCACGGGCATGGACAGTCACGTCTTTAGCTTCAGACTCCAAGCCGAAAGACTGCAACGTAACCAGCTGCGAAATGGATGGTAGTGGTACGTCCTCGCCCGGGGTGGGCAAGCCAGGGATCGGCGGAACTGTCGGTATTGTTGTAGCACTCTTAACAAATTAACAGATAATGAAAACACTCACGCTTCATGGACAACTGAGCTTGTATACCTAATCTCTGGAGTCTTAGCATTTGCCTCCAACCGCCTTTGTTCGTCGAGCCCCCAGAGACGACTACGGTAGGAATAGAGGCATGTACAGATGCAGCACCTGAATGCCAGGAGTCGTGCACGAAGTGGTTCATATCGGACGCGTTCCGGGTGGGGACGACAAAAAGAGTTAAAGACAATGGGGATAGCCACGAATCATCATACGGGGGATTGACAGTGAGAGGGAGTTCAAATGGTGGGGAATCGACCATGGCTAAGAGTGCCTGTCGCTGAGAGAATATTTGAGCGGTAGAGACATCCACTGTGACTCTATCCAGAAGCTTGACGCCCCAGCGACCGAATGACTTCCATATGTCGTGAAATGTTCCCTCGTCATCATCCGTATCGACTCCCATGATTGATCCCGCATCGATTCCAACTCTTGCTCGTACTCGTATCCATGTCCCACCGTCTGCTGTGACATTGAGTACGCTCACCCGGTACGGCCCTTGTATCACCAGCGCATTCTCTAAGATGTCTTCTGGAGACACGTCCGACAACCTGGCAGCATAGGAATATGCCAACAGAGCAAGCAGCATAAACATTATGATGCAGAAAGACAGAGATGCTAGGAAAACAAATGTGAGCTTGGACCAAAGTCTTCGCCGAGCATCCGAGCTGCTTTCAAGGTCAACTTCATCGTCGTCTGTAGCACGCAGCGGTTGACCGGGAGCAACATCACTGTGGTGTAGTAGCAGAGGTGTTTGTTCTGAAGGTTCAGGATGCCTGGCCTTTCCTTTTCCCTTTATACGTGGGGGAGAACTGTCGTTTTCCGCCAGTGTCATGAGAGCAGTCGTTAGGGAGGAGTGGAGTAGAGCCTGCTCAGTCTGCTCTGGGCCTATGTAGTACGCAAGTCCAAAAAGGGCCCGAGTGAACTACTAGCGCTTAGCGCTTATTATAAGCTAGAACTGGAAACAATTACAAAAGAAGTCTAAAGTCTAGACTATGTAGCCTAGCATGCACATGCTCGTCGTCACTAGTACTGTCCATGACCCATACACGATGCCCCAAACAACGTTTACTAGTACCAATAGTTGGGTGTAGCACAGCCAAAATTACAGTAATCTCTCGATTTCACTTTCCGAGCTCAAGCCTCAGGTCCGACGATTGATCTACAGTCTACAGAGCTCCACAAGTAAACAGAGTCACCGGGTAAGTGGAACAAAATGAAATCTGAGCTATCTATATGAAAGTAGCTGTAATGGCAAGGCCACGAGCAATACTACTGGTCCACCTTAAGCTTAAGGTTAATTAACTAGTGAGTAAATCCTTGTCAAATCACTCGGATGAGTCTCGAACAACTTAGTATACTACATCCACGATTTTAGAGCTTCGACTGCATTGAGGCAACACCATATTTCCTATGCAGAAAGTCAGCCATAATCTGTGCTGGATGGAAAGTTAGCTATCAATCAATTGGTTTATTTGAAACCAACGTACCAAGCGCTTCCGGAGACTCCTGAGGAATCTACGACATAATTACGTTAGTTATAAAAATGATTAAAGATGAGATTCTGAGATACAAACGAGATGATCAGATGACTTGATGATGATGTTAGATGAATTTGCTGGTCTGCGCCAAACACGCTCCTTCGAGACTCGCTCCATCATTGACCTGTAACATAGTGCCTATTAATTAGTGAATTCTGTCCTGCCTTTCTTACGACTTACACTTCCCGGGTTTCTTTTCCGGGGAGAATCCATAGCAGCTCAATGTTCTCATCGAGCCTTTCCATCAACTCCTAGGTTTCGCGGCTAGTTTGTATGTTGGCAGACAATAGCCTCATGGATGGGAGGCGTTTTCAATCTGACACTTCCGCTTCCGCATTCGTATAGTCCATAATCGACAAAGAGCTGAAGTACGTCAGGATGCCAAGCGGAGAACATAGGTGAAGATTTGAAGGAACGGAAGGCATCCTCGCTACAATCATGGTCAGTACTGTTAGATGGGAGGGTGATGATCGAAATTTAAGCACCGTGACGGCCATTGTTCGCGCCTTACCAACGTAAGGCCAACCACGAGCTGTATGTGCTCCCACGGAAATTCTGTGTATGTATCGATCATCGGATCGATGAGGATCATTGAGGAAAACAAGGTCGGAAAATTCAACGCGACTAAAGCCCTGCACAATATTATAGGATTCAGCAAGGTCTTTGAAACGTGAATGACATATACCACGCAACCCCCGGCCGAGTGTCCCGTTCAGACCAGGGTTCAAGAGGGAAAGCCGCTCTTTTGACGTGCTTCGCTAATGGATGCAGGAAGTCGATGAAGTTGGATGGGCATCGCAGATGTTTCTACTTCTTCGGGCATGTAGTTGATGAGAAAGTTTGCAATGTCTCTCGCATTGTCAGTCCGATCAACTGATGCCAATGAATTACAAGCGACAGGGTTTGAGAGGAATTCTCTTACAGGTACCACTGAGATTCTGTCTATTTAGCAGAGCAGAGTCCCCATGTTGCACTGACTCCCATGACCAGATCTCATCTATGACGCCACAGGCAGCTAGTAGATAGCACAGGGTGGTCTCCCAAATCTAGATATCCACAATGTATAGTCAGATTCCTGCATACGGACCGTCAACAGGTATCACAAAACTCACTTCCTTCGGAGAGCCCGTTGAGTGCACAAGAAACAAGGTAATCCCCTTTGAGCTGACGTTGGCCTCCCGGTCCTTTTTCGCATATCGGTTGACACAGTTCCACAGGAATTTTTCGTTCGTAACCCCGAAGTGGCCGTCTCCTCCTCGCCGGTTTTATTGTTTGATGAATTCAAGTCCCAATTCCTTGAGTTCTCCCAGGGTTCTTTTCGACCGAGGAGGTTGCTTGGGAACTGCAGTATTCGGGGTGACTCTGGGATTGGCTGCAGGTATGATATGCGTGCTAATGTTGTACATGCCAAGTAAGTCATCGGTCCGGGGCTTGAAGGGCAGGGACGGGACCTCGACGTGCCCTTCATAGTGCTTTAGTGGCACCCATGAGCGCGGTTTCACGGACGTCCGGAGTGTTGTAGGAGTGTAAGGGAATGAGGAGGCCATAAGCTTGAAGCTTTATCATACACGAACTGGACTTGGCTGAGGGGCCCTGAGTGACCTGTCTGTCTATACCAGACAATCATCCATACCTGATATTCTATCCGTGCTCGGACTCGACGTGGGGTATTTGGTGGTTGTAAAGCTCGAAAAGAAGGAACGCCTGTCTTCCTTCTGTCAATGTCTGAGTATGGGAGACTAAGTCGCAGAACGGCTTTGGTGAAAATGTGGATCTGGTCAACCTCAGGCTGGCGCCTAATGATAATGGCGTCAGATCCGTTCAAATATTAGTATCAACCCTACCGTAAGGTCGAGCGTACGCACGTATAGAGTCAGACACGTACAATCACCCATATTTCTCGCCCATGAAACAACTTGAGAATTGCCGCCTGCGTCGGCAGAAACTTTGCAATTCCTTGACCTACTAAATGTTAAGCTGGTATTCTGACGTTTGTTTCGGACTCATAATAAACGAGCGGTACAAGATGTAACGCGTGACAGTGCGCGCGTCTTGTCTTTTTCTTTCATCTCCGCTTACTTGCTTTTTCTCCTTCGCGTTCTCGCTGACTCTAGTTATGTATTTAATGTGCTCTGGATCAACTTAATGTTGGATTTCGGATCGAAGTCCGAGCCAGAGACGTCAAAATGAGAGAGTCCGAGCGCAACCGGACGACGTCTGACGTCGGCCGTCATATACTATGCAATGAAGTGTCAATTCCTATACTACGAAATTTTCTCTATCTCTATGCTAACTACGTATAAAGTTACCCAGTCCCCGTTCGCGCATCTCAGTCCGTTATCGAAGACTGAGATGTAAGCATTATGTTCCCCGTCACTCACAATAGCGAGCTAACATACCCCGTAGAATATATTCTCGTTACAGGTAGTCCTAGTCATACACGAGTCCGTTATCGAAGACTGAGATAATATATTCTCGTTACAGCTCTCTCCGTGCTCTCGCTCGCCTCTGATCATCAGACTTAAGTCTTGAGCTTGAGATCTTGAGATCTTTGTTACGAAATTCGTAGTCATGTGATTCCTTCCTCGTACATCTTCTTTCTCTCGAGCTTGTCTTGACCACTTCAGCATATACCTTTCTAGCTCGTTCTTTTTGGGTTGCGTTCGCCCATAACGGACTAGCTCGATTCCTGCTGACTCTCGCACAGGTCGGATTCCAACAACCAGTGAGAGAGAGTGAAATGTAACTCCACAGTTGCATCTTCAAGAGCGCCGCGGTATCGGCGCGGATCAATCAGCAAGGTCTGTAGAAACAAAGCTACGAGTGCAGCTTTGTCCATATGTATGCCCATGATGACGGCCGAGTCAGTGAACCAGCTGAATCAGATTCAGAAAGGAGAGATAAGTCAATGAGGTGTCTCGGAGGGTCAAGCGTAGACGGCCATCCTGTGGACAAGAGGAGGAATATAACTGTTTCGCTGTGAAAAGTTATATCGGGTCCACAGGAGAGATCTGTGATAGTCACCAGTGCTGCAATGCTGCCAAAAAATCCCATCAGTATATGTTTACTGCCTGTAAGCTTATAATAACGTCAAATGCTGCTGCCGTCCAGCTATGTTCCAATGTCGTTAGCTAGACAGACAATGTATCATTAATTAGATGACAGACACCATAACGCTAACTTAGTTGAAAAGCTGCTGATTCATGAGGTAGAGTTCGTCGTGTATGGGCGTTAATATTGACTATACCCGAGTCTGTATTTGATATTTGCATTGGTAGCCTCGCGGGACTATCAGTGTAAATTGAGCTAAAGTGAGTGTTCGACTCTAGAAGGCGCAGCGCAGCAGTGGGCTTGAAGTGGCGCCCTGGCACGCGACAACCAACGCGAGTGGACGCTGCTCCAAGGTCATCATGAAATTATATGTTGTGGATATGTGTAGACTGTACAGACAAGAGTGTAAACGTGATTTGAATCCAGGGTTGGAATACTTGAACAAGCGCCATGATGATCAGTGGTCAGATGGCAACACCACACCGAGTTCGCCTTGATCGACCATATACTGGTGTTAGCAGCGGGTGTTCGGATATGCGAACCAAGACCCGAAGATGACATTAAACTGACCCTGGTCCACATCCGACAACGTAGAACGCAAGATGATATTTTGCACCACATAAATACACATCCGTAGTTCGCCGAGTCAATACTGCCTCGCCGATTTTCGGATTCGAAGCTTCACCTCTTCTAATCGTATCTGGATGAGTCTACAGGAAACATCAATTGAACGCGGACCAACAACGCCAAGTAGACATTGCTTATACTGCATAGAAATGAACAACTGCAGATTAGGGAGCTCAGGACCCAAGGGTATGAGGCATTACAATGAAAGGACCGCTCAATCGCCGAGTGGGTGCGACGCATATATATTATTATTTGGGGATGCGTTGCTCTCCGGTAGCCCTACAAATGTATATATAAGTGGAGTGATATATGAAAAACGGGAGAAAAAAGCATATCAGTGTAGAGATGCCTCATCAGGTTCTTCTGATTGGCAACGCTGGCACCGGCATTTGAAAAACCAGCTGTCTTCCAGATCCTGTCTGCGCTGCGTAATGGTTTGATTGATATCGATATAGCTAATGCAGAGCTCCTCCCCGATTTCGACTGAGCGAGAGGTGGTGAAGTGCATGGTACGTCCGACGCGAGTTTTTTCGACATTTGGGCAGCAACCTTAATGGGCCGACGTGTTGAGTAAGAAGTCTTACGAAAAGATGGTTTCTTACTGTGATTAAAATAGCTTGCGCCAACCCAAAGGCCCCATCCGAGCATTTCATCTCTGCTGTCTCCATCCCAAATGCCGAAAGCATTCCCCGTGTCACGTGCAAAGATACTTCGTACCGTAGGAACGTACAGTCTGAGATGCTTTGGAAGCGAATGACACAGAAAAGCGTATACGCGTAGATGCGCCACCAGGATGTAAGGCCGCAGGCGAACGTTCGAGAGCTCGCTGCTCTGGAGGTCAAGGACTTCTGCCCAGGGATTTAAGGTGGGGGTTGTCGAGGAGATTGCGAGACTGGCGACACGGTGATCAAATACATATCGCTGGACAATAGCTGAAGCGACCGAGCGTGAGATTTCGAGTTCCATATCTTCTAAATTCATCGTCGAGCAGTACGAAGAAAGACGTGCACGAGAGAGGACCAAATCCTCGGCATCCGCCCAAGCTTTGTCGATGTGGTATTGCGAAATCTGTACAGTAGGACCATTTGGCAATATTGGATCGTGGCCGTTCTTGGCAGAATTCCTCCGAGTGGCTATCTTTGCCTTGGCAAGAAGAGCATTCACCTCTGCTATCATAGGACCTATCACTCCGCTTTCCCATGTGACCTTGCAGTCATCTGTACAGAACCAAACAGACTCTGCAGTTGCCTTACAGCTTCTGATACTCCAAGTCCGTGGATCGCCAATACTTCGGGAAGTACTTGCTGCATAAGCGAAACATTGAGCACAAACCTCCCTGCGGTAGTCTTTGTAAATCACATGCGCAAAAGGAGCTTCACATGCAAAGATGTTGGTCCCCCGGGCAATGGGCTGCATAGCGAAGAGAGAACGTCCGCCGTACGATGTGGTCCGCAAGTCGATTAGTGACTGAGTCATTGAAGGTCGTTATGTGCGCGAATGCGACGAAGGAAGAGACCCCGGTCGAAGATGGCTGGATACAGCAGAAATTAGTTCGCCGCTATTTCCTTCGGTATGTATCCAGATTTTTTTGCCATCGAGAGAAGAACGTTGAAATTTTGAAATGTTCAGCTGTCACGCATCACGTCTAGGTTGTGATGAACTTACGTAACGAAACCATGTTCATGGTAAATATCTCCTGGTAGTACGGATCACCACACCAGGTCGACTCAAACGGCCTCACACGAATGTATGGTTATGCATCGATGTAAGTTCCGCCCTCACATACCGCCTCCTGCACTCACGTCCCTTCTAGAGCCTCCGAATTACACTTCATAGTACTACATAGGCACAACTCAACCCCTTTAAGGCCTTCCGTTGTGTCGAGTCTCCCATCCGGGCCATCTCTTCAATAGTTTCGCAACTTCGCAATCTGAATTTTCGACCCCCACAGTCGAGTCGGTCTCAGCCCTGGTCAATACTCGTAGTATTAGCTACGTCGACATTTCTAACCAATCTCCTTTTCCCGTCTTTCCACACTCTAGCGCTGCTATACAATGGCCTCGGGTCATAGCTCTTTTCAATCTGACGCCCGCAGTACAATTCTCATGCCATTATCTTGGTACAGCTGCCACGTCAATCATTATCATTTGAGGTATGATAATCAGACCAACGTTTCCAAACCTTGTTGAACCATTGACTACTACAGCCAGATCTTTCTCATAACTTATTAGCTTCTAATCTGGGTCAGTACTCTTAAAAACTTGAATGCGCCGCCAATGAATCTCCGATCATTCTCTACGCTCCACACACTAATCATGCCACAGTTACCTGACCTGCACATTTCGCAAAATACGGAGCTCGTCCTCGCGGCCGCAGCTTGTCTTGGGTTAGGAGCCGTCATTCGCTCTTACATTAAGTCAGGAAGTAAACTTCCCATTCCACCTTCCCCTCCCTCTCCGGGGCTGTTGGGTTACGTCCTACCCCATCACAAGTAAGATTTCACATTTCACTCGTTGTTTTTTGACGTTAATTGTGTCACATCGTTGATCAGGTCATATCTCACTATAGAGAAATGGATCAACACGCTCGGTCCTGTGATCAGCTTTCGCTCAGGGACCAGGAGAATCGTGGTTATTGGTCGTCACAAAGTCAGTCCCACCAGCTGAGTTATCATGTCCAGGTCCAACTTTTTGTTGCAGGCTGTAGTAGATATCTTAGAGAAGCAGGGCGGAGTATCAAATGACCGTCCTCCGATGATCTCTACTGGAGACATGCTTAGCGGCGGACAGTCCATCGCCTTTATACACGCTGGAGACAGGTTGCATCAGATGCGTAGGTTCGTAGTCCGGGTACCGTGTAAACATCTCCTATCTTACTTCTGCAATGTGGTGCAGAGCACTTCATTCGCATCTCGGGCCAAGAGTAGTTGACTTGTATGACCCCATACAGTTGTCCTACGCAAAGCACGCAGTCATCGACTTACTCGATGATCCATCCATTTTCCAGAATCATACGTTAACGTAAGCGCTTCCCCGGGCTCTTGTTATGATAGCATGCTCACGGAGATTTTGAAGTTTTATGGCATCGGTTATTCTGAGAGTTGCATATGGGAAGGCTACGCGTACGTTTTTTGGTGATCCCGAACTTAAAGATGCTCGCCAGCGTTTGCAGGCGTTGGGTAAATCCCAGCGTCCTGGTGCTTACCTGGTGGACTCGCTTCCGTGGCTCCAATACATTCCTTGGTATGGCAAACAATTAAGACAGGAGTTTGAGAACGGCAAGAGGGTCTACGTCGCTCAGCTGAACCAAGTGAAGCGACAAATTGTATGTATTGCCTCAAGTATTGCCTTGCAAATATTTAAAGCGTTCTACAGCAAAGGGATGAGGACATCAACCCTTCGTTCGCGAAATTCATGCTGGAAAATGAGCATAGCTATCCTTTTACTGAGCTTGAGATGGCTTGGCTTGCTGGGGGCTTGCTGCTGGCAGTGCACTCAGTAAGGTGTCTTGTTCTATTGTTTCCGAACACCTGTGGCTGATATCAGGCGTTAGACGTCTGCGGCATTATGCACGATTTTCATGGCAGCCGCATGTCACCCCGAGGAACAAGCTCAAGTCCAGGCTGAACTTGACGCGGTCATTGGAAGGAACCAAGGTAACTACATTTCTATCGCAGTCTTATCGAGTTAATTATGTCTCCGCTAAAGTACCCACCTTCGCTGACGAAACATCCCTTCCCCGTTTGCGCGCCTTTATCTTGGAGTGTCAACGATGGAGACCGAGTGCTCCCGAAGGCGAGTGTCTTCATTGCCTGTTTTCTATTTCAAGTTCACAACATTCACACCGTAGGATTGCCTCACCGAACGACTAAAGACGTAATTTGGGCAAGTAATCTTTGAAGAATGGGTCTTGCGCATGATATTCTGACATCCACCGACAGGAAAATTATTGTATTCCTGCCGGGACTACGGTGTTCGGCAACCACTGGTAAGCATCGTCCTTCATGATACGCAGGATCTAATGGGTACTGCTCAGGTCCATCTCTCGTGATCCAGACGTCTTCCCTGACCCCGAAGCATTCAACCCTCAGCGCTGGCTGAACGACAAAGGCGAATTGAGGAACGACCTCAAATTCTATACCTTCGGCTTTGGTCGGCGGTAAGCTTTGTCTCCCAAGATATATTTTTTCTTTAACTTTCCGTATTTCTAGTGTATGCCCCGCCCAACATCTTGTGCCCAAGTAAATATATTTTTTCCGCGCACATGATCTTCCGAGCTTATGACGATTGGTACAGATCCATGTTCATACACACGCTCTATATCCTTTGGGCCTTCCAGTTGACACTGGATCCTACGAAGCCGCTAGATGATATGGTGTATTTGAACGGGGTGGTGCCAGATGTTCAACCATGCACCGTTCTGTTTGAGACCAGGATCCCGGAACCGGCGCTCAGGCGCATGATGCAGGATGGTTCCGACGTCGCATGAGAAACCTTGAATTTAGAGATCGCAGTCCCATCGCAATTTTGGTCTTGTATCATTCTCTGTTGTCCGCAGCGTATTCAAATATGCATCGGCGTGTATGTCTCTTTCCTTGTAACATTATTGTTTAGGTATCTCTTTGTGACGTTTTAAACCTTATGATGCTCATTCCGTTGGGGCAATGCCCAATGCTGGACAGTATGTCCAGAATCCTAGCTACCAGTGTTGAAATTTGAAGATTGTCCGGACTATACATCTTCCATAATTTATGCAAGTGGTCGATGATGCTTTATGCTGTACATGGTACATGACCATGGAGGGGCAAAGTAAGACTTCGTTTGTATCTATATCGAATACATCTACGCTTCACTCAGTGATCGACCCTCAGCTGAGATCCATCAACGCACTAAGCTTTCCAAGCCACCTCCTTCGTGTCAGACGTGTGGTACCCCGTTGTATCATTCACAATTCTCATAATCGCCTTCAAGTCTATTGCATCCTCTTCGATGGTTCCAGTTAGCTGCCGCGAGCAAGCCCATGATGGCATAGCGGCGCATCATTTGTAGTGCACATATCAGAGTACTCTCTCAGTTCTCCTGCTTAGTAAAATCTTGAAATATACATAGTAAACCTGCCGATCTATGCAGGTTTCCGCTTGCTTTGACTCATTAAACAGAGTCATCTAAGTATTCCGAATGTTCGTACGATCGACACCTATGCTAAGTAACAAAGTAGTAGAAATCATGTCGACAGTTATAGGTGGTCGTGTGAAGCGTTTGTTTCAATAAAGTAGCACTAGCAGAAATCTAGGGCATAAAAAAACCAACGGAACCAACAGTATTAACCTGATATAAGGCAGCATCAGTTGTTGGTACGTTTGGTGAGGGTAATGGGGAGAGAAACACACACCTTTGTAAGCTCTTGCCCATGAGATAAAACGACGAGGCAAGACCTCAGACCCTTTAAACACCACTGCCGTTCGAGCCAGGAAAGGAGATAATGATTCCAGAAAGTCTGAAATACATGATGAAGTTTGTCATCCCATGGATTTGGAACACGCGAGAGATGAACAGCCCAGTTTTGACAAGCGTACTTCAAAGCATCGGAGGTGGATAGACTGTGTTCCCGTGTTTCGTTTGAGAAAGTAATAAAGGCATTCATAGCACCGATGATCTCCCCGTCTAGTGGAAAAAGACCTTCTGGTAATACAGGGGTGGCGTGGTCCTGGTGCTTTAAAGTTAGGAACACTGGAAACATCAAGAAATCTGGCAGGTCTTTGAACTGTTGGACCACTTGGAAAGCTGGGAGTAAACGTGATTCTCGGACAATCTTATATTTACTGATTGCTTCCAATGTGCTCGAGAATTCTTCCATGGTTACCCAGACGGATGCCGCAGGAGTGGACTGCCATGCTTGGCCACGAGGCGTCTGCAGCCAGTCTCGCCCACGTGGGGTCTGCAGCCAGTCTAGCGCTCCCTGGGTCTGCAACCAGTCGTACACGTGGGTGGTTTGCAGCCAGTGTCGCCCTCCCTTGGTCTGGAGCCACTCTCGTCCTCCCTGGGTCTGCAACCACTCTTTCCCGCCCCGGGTCTGAAGCCAGTCTCGCATGTCGGGGGTCTGGAGCCACTCTCGTCCTCCCTGGGTCTGCAACCACTCTCTCCCGCCCTGGGTATGTAGCCAGTCTCTCCCACCGTGGACCTGGAGCCACTCTCGCATGCCAGGGGTCTGTAGCCAGTCTCTCCCACCGTGGACCTGGAGCCACTCTCGCATGCCAGGGGTCTGGAGCCACTCTCTCCCACTCTGGGTCTGGAGCCACACTCTCCCGCTCTGGGTCTGGAGCCACTCTCGTCCTCCCTGGATCTGAAGCCACTCTCTCCCGCCCGGGGTCTGAAGCCAGTCTCTCCCACTCTGTGTCTGGAGCCACACTCTCCCGCTCTGGGTCTGGAGCCACACTCTCCCGCTCTGGGTCTGGAGCCACTCTCGCATGCCAGGGGTCTGGAGCCACTCTCTCCCACTCTGGGTCTGGAGCCACACTCTCCCGCTCTGGGTCTGGAGCCACTCTCGTCCTCCCTGGATCTGAAGCCACTCTCTCCCGCCCGGGGTCTGAAGCCAGTCTCTCCCACTCTGTGTCTGGAGCCACACTCTCCCGCTCTGGGTCTGGAGCCACTCTCGTCCTCCCTGGATATGAAGCCACTCTCTCCCGCCCGGGGTCTGAAGCCAGTCTCTCCCACTCTGGGTCTGGAGCCACTCTCGTCCTCCCTGGATCTGGAGCCACTCTCTCCCACTCTGGGTCTGCAACCACTCTCTCCCGCCCTGGGTCTGTAGCCAGTCTCTCCCACCGTGGACCTGGAGCCACTCTCGCATGCCAGGGGTCTGGAGCCACTCTCTCCCACTCTGGGTCTGGAGCCACACTCTCCCGTTCTGGGTCTGGAGCCACTCTCGTCCTCCCTGGATCTGAAGCCACTCTCTCCCGCCCGGGGTCTGAAGCCAGTCTCTCCCACTCTGGGTCTGGAGCCACTCTCGTCCTCCCTGGATCTGGAGCCACTCTCTCCCACTCTGGGTCTGCAACCACTCTCTCCCGCCCTGGGTCTGTAGCCAGTCTCTCCCACCGTGGACCTGGAGCCACTCTCGCATGCCAGGGGTCTGGAGCCACTCTCTCCCACTCTGGGTCTGGAGCCACTCTCTCCCACTCTGGGTCTGGAGCCAGTCTCTCCCGCTCTGGGTCTGGAGCCATTCTCGTCGTCTCGGCCAGTGCAGCTCGCCCTGGGTCAGCGGCCAGTGCGTGGGAAACAGTAAGACTGAGTCATACGTTCCGTGCGTCAGCAGGTAGTCTTGTTCACTTCTCTGTGTCTGCAACCACTCGTGCCCTCCGTCAGTCTGCAACCACTCACGCCCTCCGTCGGTCTGCAGCCAGTCTTGTGCCCCCTGGGTCCGCAGCCAGTCTTGTGCTCCCTGGGTCCGCAGCCAGTCTTGTGCTCCCTGGGTCTGCAGCCAGTCGTGTCCTTCCCGGGTTTGCAGCCAGAATTTCCGCTGCGTGGTCTGTAGCCAGTTTCGGTGCGTGGTCGGCAGCCAGTCTGGCCCACGCGTCATCAGCAGCAAGTCTTGTTGGCACATGAACTGGTGATCTCTCCACATGAACTGCAGCCGGTTTCGCCTTCCCAACATCCGCAGCCAGACTCTCCCGCCCTGTGTCCCCAACCAGACTCTCCCGCTCTCTGTCTCCAACCATTCTTTCCCACACGGAGTTATCAGCCAATCCCACGCGGTTGGGGTCTGCAGCCAATCCCCCGCGGCTGGGGTCTGCAGCCAATCCCCCGCGGCCGGGGTCTGCAACCACATTCGCCCCCACCGGGTCTCCAGCCAGCATCTCCCACCCTGGGTCCGCAGCCAGTCTTGCCCTCCACAGGTCCGCAGCCATACTTGTCCTACCTCAGTCTGCAGCCACGCTTGTCCTCCCCGAGTCTGCAGTGAGTCTTGCCCTCCCTGAGTCTGCAGCCAGTCTCGACCTCCCTGTGTCCGCAGCCAGTATCGCCTGCGCAGAGTCTGCAGCCAATCTTTCCCGCTCAAGGTCTGTAGCCAGTCTCTCCCGCCCTGAGTCTGCAGCCAGTCTCGCCCTCCCTGGGCGAGCAGCCAGTCATCCCCTCCGCGAGTTTGCAGCCAGGCACACCCGTCCAGGGTCTCTAGCCAGTATCGTAAATCTGAGCTGCGATCTCCCCGAAGCCATATCATGCCAATAAGAACTGACAGCGGCTCCGGTGGCTGGACGAGGAAGGCCAACGAGTCCTTTAATCTCATGGGATCCTGGGGTTGCAAAGCTTGGCTCTGCCTCTGCAATTCTGAGAGCGCATCCAGGAGGGCCGTGCTTTTTGGAATCTCCTTCATCATCAAGCGGAAAGAGGCATCAGCGAGTAAGGAGTGGGCTGTAACTGACATATCGCGTGCGTGAGAGTTTGAGGGGTCGGAAACATAGTCGCGAATGGACGAGTGATGAATATTTACGGGGAGACTGGTGTCGGTAGGAATATCCACGACAGACCGTAGCTGCACCAGCGTTGTCTCGACATCCCTGCCCAGACCAGGGCCGAGTAGTTTCGAGATTTGTGAAATCGGCAGAGGGTCTGTAAGGGTAGCGACGATGGATAAGTGCAGGAATGCCCGTTTGGGGTCAGTACATGTGGAGAGGATACTGTCGTATAACTTGTAGACCTCTGTTCCTGGTAGCAGCTCGCTCGTTAGCTCGAGCATCAGCTGCAGCTGACCAAGGGGATCATTGTCTCCATCATCGATAATAAATTTCATCATCGTAGACGCCACGATGAAACGCCTGCCCGCGCGGCTTGCCAACTGCACAAGTTGATCCCTCGATGGCTGCGGGAAATCTGGATGGTGATTTGCCAGCTCTCCAAAGGAATGCTGCAAGAAAATATAGATGTCATTGTCGACATCGGCGCCGTCTAGCGAGATGATGGCAGCAACGCCCTCCCCAGAAGTTTTTACCGGTATCTCGCACACCAACGGGAGCACCTCTTCGTTCTGAAATGCTTTACAAATATGCGGTTCCGAGCGACTGGTGACCAGAATGTGGGTCACGGGAAGATTAGGTTCACGAAGAGCCCGTGCAAGGAAAAGGATGAGATCGGTAAGCTCATGTTCGGATGTACATTCATCAAGGGCATCGACGACAAACGCCAATGGCGAGCACCCGCGCAATCTGATTTCAAGCTTCCGGAGAGGTTGGAGAAAGAGAGTCTCCATCTGGTCGCAGAGAGGCGTGTCAGGGTCTAGTAGAGCGGGATTCTCGCGGATAGCTCTCTGCACATCCTTCCGGATGCTGGGGAAATTGTTGGCGAGCTGGTAGACAAGCGTCGCAAAAAAATATCCAGCCGTGCAGCGTTTCGCGTTCTTGCGCGAGAAAAAGAATGTTCCTCCGAGCCGCTTTTCGACATTGGTCTGCTCTGTCACTTTTAGACTTCTCATCATTTCAGCTACCGTGAACGCAACAGCAGACTTTCCCACGCCTGCCGTGCCATGCAGCCAAATGAGTTGATTCTTATCTCGTTTGTCTAGTGATCTGTGGATGTAGTTGAGAAGATCCACCCGGGTCCCTTCCAAACATTTCGGGTGGGGCTGTCGTTCGCGGGAGTTATATTGAGCACCCTTGACAGCAACCTCGGACAGCCTCGCCCAAGTTCCTTCAAGGGATGGAAGAACTGTTGATGAGGTCAGAGAGCGAGAAGGGATAAAATATGAAAATACTAACAATGATCCTCACTCATTCACGAAGGTTGTGATATGCGTGGTGGAACGGGATAACTGAAAGTACTAGCCGGGTTTGAGGGTGTCATTAGAAATGCATCTGGGCAATAGTCATCTCGAGGGACAACGTACAAAGATTTGAATCAAAGCTTGTAAGTTGTAACAAGACTTAGGTCGCAATGGATGAGAGAATGTTTCAATCTATTCTGCTATGGAAAGCTCGCCGGATGGTTGTGGAATGCAGTTGAAGGAGGAGTAGGTGCTCGTCTGGTTGCAGGAGCCTGACACGATGCGGCAGTGCATGCCGGCATCATTAAGCTAGCCAACCAGCATCGTCTACTGCACAGCCAGACAGAACCAGGTATAGTGTTCAGAGGTGCAGCAGAAATCGCAAGAGAAATTAACAGTTTTATGGACAAAATTGAGGGTTGCGCGGCGGTTGAACGCACTACTGTCACTTGAGTCATTAGTTAGAATGTATTAGATTCGTAACTGAAATCAGCAGTCTGAATTTTGATCCACAATATCATTCAAGGCAATGCATTTCCGCTTCACTGCTCAAGCCAGTCCCCTACGTGCGGGAACTGAGTACTGAGTACTGAGGCCTGAGGCCTGGGGACAAGTGACGTACTACTACGGAAAACAATATTAACATGCTCTCATGGACGGTTTGTAGTTGCTTTGGCAGCAGCTTCAACTCCTAACAAAGCCAAACATCCTCTTACACGCACGAGAACCAATCTAGCTATGGACTACCGTAGAGCAACCAGACAGCAATCAACCATCGCTGGGAAAATTCACCTTCACAATGTCCGTATAGCTGCTATATTTACCAGTAAATTTCTTAAAGTTCTGACCTAAATCCTTTTCAGTTCTAACACAACATCATCAAGTGCCTCGTTCATAAAGCCTATGTACAACCACCCGAACATGTTTGTACACATTCTGTTATGGCTGTATCACAATAGCCGTCACTCACTTGACGTCCTATTGACCGGTCCTCATCTTTACTGGATGACCTACCGTCAGCGACTTCAATCGTGAAAGGCAGGTAACAAAATGTACGGGGAATCTCTCACGTACTTCGCCTCAGCATGTGGATAGACTCATCACCGAATACCCTATCAAAATCTTAGGATGTCCGCAGACAATTATATAGGCAACTATTGTCCGCTCATATCAAGGACCCCCAGCGTAACAAGCTCATCCTTCGGAACAATATCGGTAAGCACAAACATGTTTGCATATACTGCTTGCGCGACTCCGTTGTCACTGTATCCGCATCCGTTGACTCCATGGTACGTCGGAAGAGGGGCAGAATTGCCTTTAGCGTTATCCGCTCAGACGATCTTTCAGTATCTGATAATGACACCTTCGTTTACTGGAACGCCTGGAACGAACCTTTGAGCCATGCTGTTCGTGTCTCCTTTTTCCTTCGCAATTTCTAATGCCCGCTACCTTGTTATAGGTAGTGGGCTTTGTACAGGCTTCTCTTTTGTTCGTTTTTTCAACTTTTGGCAGGCCGATCCCAAATCTTGTCCTGCTTCCGAGATCAAGTTTGGCTCTGTCTCCCAAGATATATATATATTATTTAACCTTCCACATTTCTAGCGTATGCTCCGCCCAACATCTTGTGCCCAGGTAAAGATATTTTGTCCGCGCACATGATCTTCCGAGCTTATGACGATTGGTACAGATCCATGTTCATACACACGCTCTATATCCTTTGGGCCTTCCAGTTGACACTTGATCCTACGAAGCCGCTAGATGACATGGTATATTTGAATGGGGTGGTGCCAGATGTCCAATCATGCACTGTTCTGTTTGAGACCAGGATCCCGGAACCGGCGCTCAGGCGCATGATGCAAGATGGTTCCGACGTCGCATGAGAAACCTTGACTTTAGAGATCGCAGTCCCATCGCAATTTTGGCCTTGTATCATTCTCTGTTGTCCGCAGCGTATTCAAATTTGCATCGGCGTGTATGTCTCTCCCCTTGTAACATCGTTGTTTGGGTATCTCTTTGTGACGTTTTAAACTTTATCATGCTTGTTCCGTTGGGGCAATGCTCGATGCTAGACAGTATGTACAGAATCTAGCCACCAGTGTTGAAATTTGAAAGAAGGGTAGATTGCCCGAACTATGCATCTTCCCTCCGGATTCCAAGAGTCCCTTCATAGGCTCCACTAATATTAAATTGTCCAAGTCATCATAGCCTACATCATCAAACCCGGTTTCACATCACATCGTCGCAACCCTGGCTACGAGCACGATATCGCGTGAATATGATTACAAAAGTATGAAGACAAGTACCATAAGCAAGATCTACAAGTGCGGCACCAACATAGTCCATGACAGCACCTTATATGCATCCGGAGGAAGACTGCGTAAAGTGGTGAACAGAAGTACCAAGAGGATGGCACGTGCGGTGATGTACAATATAGCACATAATAGATCAACCGTGGTATCTGCCACATCTGGTGTGTTCAGACATGGTAAGAGCCATGCAGTGAGGAAACCAAGACAGGGTGTACAAGTTATAGAGATGGCACTCATACGCCATAGGACCTGTTCCAAATGTGTAGGGAAGGCAAAAAACCAAGCCATACAATGGACGCCGCCAAAGATGGTTGCCATGAACAGTCCAGCAAGCCACAGAACTATGTAGTCCGAATCTCCTAGTTGGATGCTTCCACCAAATGTTGGAACTCGGAGCTTCCGAGATGTGGGAATGGCAGACAGGCCCATCGGTTCAGCAATTGGGCGAAAGATCGGAGTCAGGATCCCAAACTCAATGAGTAGTTCGTCTCTTTCAGGGACACTAAGGAAGACATAATCAGCAGTGGTATAATTGATGAGGCGCAGACATACTCATCAATGTAATCCTCTGGCTTTGACTCGGTCGACTTCCCGTGCACTGGATGTGGACATCGCACATTAAGAGGCTTGTTCCACCACAGAGCATAGGTGAGGAAATTGAGAACCGCAAAAGCGAGCGTCCCAGCTTCGAGCTGGGTGGTTTCGAGGTGATATATAGCCCGGGTGATGAGCTGCGTAATAAACCAGGCCACCTGAAGGATGATCAATCCTTTCGATATCACATTGCCTTTGCTCTTATCGTAGATCTGCTCTGCCGTTAGGAGACGGGCATCAATACACCCTTTACCTATCAGCGTGAGAACCTCGTCAGGCTGTAGTGTGTGGTAGGGTTCTCCGTCGACGTAAAGTATGAAACCACCCATCAGGGCAAAGAAGCTGTGTCCCTGAGTCCACGCGTAATCTAATGATGCACATCGGTCAAATCTCAAGTATGATTTGAGAGTGCACGAACCGGGCTTACCTTCAGATTGCTCTGAAGCATAAGCCTTGAGCAGCTTTTTGAACGGCTTCGCAAGAGCAGAGATTCCTCCATATCTTGGAGTGGATACTGGAGTACTAGTATGAATTGCCGAAGAAACACCAGTCCAGATGGCGGTTCACCTTCGGGATGCGCTGTGAGAGGTCGGGTGCTATCATGATCTTGAGAAGCAGACGAGCTATAAGGAAAAGTATTCGGGGTGTGAGATAGGGTGTCGAGTTCATATTCAACGTGTTGCTCTGAAGTTGCTTCGATAGACCCATGATCTAAGTGCGTGGACAGTGAGATGTCCGAGGAACATATCAAGTTTCAAATAGCATGACTCACTTTCAAACTGCTCCTGCGGCCGAGGAACATTGAAATGTTCCGATTTCTTGAACCATGTTGTAACCCTACGAGCGCTGAGCCATTGGTGCATAGCCCATATGACGATTAGTTCAGGAGCGGTGAGTGCCATTATCATGATGCCGAGTCGTCGTCGCAGGATACGAACGGGGCTGTCCTTAGGACTCGGAATATTGGGGTGAATGGCACTGTAAACACACGCAAACAAAGTGAGAGTGGAGCTGGAGACGATGGTCCACATGGTTCTGGTCGCGAATGATGGGGCTTCAGAACCGTCACTAGTAGTAGTAGTTGTATTTGTAGTAGGTGTGGCTTGGATGACTCCAGCGAGGTAGAGGAAGATACAGAGAAGTACTGAGCGCATTGTTAGATGTCACTTTGGGGTGGATAGTACATCCCGCTCACTATTTGTATTTTACTGGCGGGTGTCATCGCAGTACATGATATGAAGCCCTGACAGAATGCTTGTCTAGTGTTTGCAGCATGGCAAGCGCAAGGGAAGTCGAAGTGTCGTGCATATTAAGTAGCATCGCAAATTTGCAACATGAGTCACTGCGTGTGTGAACAAGTGCAAAGTACTGAGCGCTGAGCTTATGGACAGTCTGGGGGTAATGTCACGGACTCTATAGGGGAAATATCTGGGTTCCAGTACTAGTCTGGGGGCGTGCAAGCCGCTGGAGGCCGCTGGGCCCAACTGGTCGGAGTTTCATTATGCCGTTGTTCTCGATGCCAGTTGTTCTGTACATACAGTCATGCATTCCCCAGTTTCATTGTGATATACTACAGTTTGACTATAGTATATGCAATAAAAATGACCGTCTCATCCATGCTACCGCACTGCAGCTGGCTCAACAGAAACCCACATGCTGTCACCGAGCACCTTTGAAAACTCCTTGCTAGTAGTTTCAGCGCCCCCTCTGTCTTTTCATTGCCAGATGCCATGTCGAGTTGTACCGCTACAATTCCATTGGTAACGGAATACATGCAGCACTGACATGTGTCCACCATCCCCAGCTTGAGTGCGCAAGAGATGCCAAAAAAAGGCTGACAATGACTCATGCCTTCAACTTGACATCCAAAAGTTTCATTATTCCGACCGCAGGCTTCTATCTGCCACTATGATTTCACCTGGTGAGCTTTTAATCTACTTAGAGCACGCCTAGACTTCATGCACCAAAATGAATATTGCGACAACGTCCTATATCCTTGTAGCTAGTAGTTTGTCACTTGGACGATCATAAATTGCAACCGTGACAGCTGTGCATGTGTTTAATTCCACTTGACATAGATTCATATCATAACTCACATGTAATTCAGTACAACTCACTTGTCGACTTCTTAGATCAGATCAAAATTCAACAACTATGGACCAACAAATCGATCGGATACTCGGTTGCTTTGAGACTGCAGCGCATTCCCTGCACACCTACGACGGGATTTACAAGCGATATCTCTCTCACATAATGAAGGTAAGTGTGGCCATTGCGTATAACCTATGAAATATCGTGCTTCTTGTGGTTTTTCAAGGGCTGGGCAAGCGGTTGTCACAGTCAATAGGACATACCCAAACAATTGACACCCTTTGATACCACAGGGTTCCTAAACGAACCGCACCGTGTATCTACTCATCAGCGCCCTCAAATCGATCGCCACAGCATTGAAGGCTTGCTGACGCCTCAAGAACGAAGATGTGGCCCAACTAAACGTGTACATGTGAGCATCTGTTCTCATAGCGTCTGTGATGAGCACTTTTCCCTGTCCGAAAGTAGTTGCGATAGTCACGGTGATGACCCTAACGCGTGTACAACGACAGGATTCAATTTGCCTTCCCCGCGGTCAATTGCTGTCAAACTGGGTCGTTGGTTTCATCGAAGACATGGTGGACATTAAATACTGCCAGTGTGCAGAATTTTCTGCTGATCACGACTCTTTGTTTCTTAGCAATTCTGGAGCGGTCATTTGTGTTACTCTTGCGCGCTGCTCCATGGACAGAATTATGACTGACTGTTTCCACAGTCATCTACGCTTCCTTCGGTGTGTAGATTTCTCGATCCTGGCAACAATGGTATCCGCGGGTATTGTCGATCATTGATCGTCTTCATAGATGCTGTGGAAGTCATAGTCGGTAATGGTACCATTGAGTGAGGCAGAAGCGTGCTGACGAAAGTAGTCCTCCGGCTTTTCGATCGACTGCCATGACGCTCGAAGCACCCTATCATAGCCTCACCTCCACCACAAGAATGACGTTGTCTGAATAGGATTACAAATGTATGAAGCGCACAATAAGTACCACGGGGAAGAACTATAAGTATGGCACCAGATTGTTCCACGACAGTGCCGTAAATTCCAGGAGGAAGATTGTGTAGTAGTGACCATACGTGTGAAGAGCGTGATACGTGCTATGATTTGACGTGGGCCATATTGTCGTAACCACAAAAGCCAGCCATCTTCAAGGATTGAAGTTACCATTAACCCCACGATACATCCAGCTCGAAGGACAAGTGGCATAGGTACACACATTAGGATGACGCAACTGATATGCCATAAGACCTGTCCCTGATATGCCGGGAAGGTGTAAAACCGAGTGATATCAAACATCGGAAGTCAAAGCTTTCGAGATGTGAAGACGTCACACATGATTATCAGTTTGATAAGGAGGCAGATGGCTGCACGCAAAATTCCCACAAACATGTCATTGTCATTATCAATGTCAGGGATGCTACAGCAGATACTCAGGAGCGAAACACATTGAGGAGCAAACATGCTCGTGAATGTGATCCTCTGGTTTGTATTAATGGAGTTATGAGGTAGACAGGGGTCGGAATTCCAAAAGTCCAGGGGTCCTAAGTCTGGTAGTATGAAGTCTGGGTGCATCAGTAAATTACCGGGCTCTGTACAGATCTGTACAGATCTGGACAGCGCGCCATACGTACAGCTTGGTCCCTACTAGCTAGTTTGCCACAGTAGAATTTTTTCTGTAGATCTCTGCACAGACACCCATAGACCCACCCAGTAAGGACCAAAATAATTCTCTGTCCGTCTGTACAGATCTGTCCAGGATGTTTGCACAGATACTCACAAACCACTCAGAAGGGTGTTAAATATCATCATTAGTCTCTGTAGAGATCTGTCCATGTTTGCACAGACACTCACAAACCACTCAGAAGGTGGCTTACTTGGCTCGGGAACGGTAGCAAACAAATGATGATATATTTGATCAGCATGAAACAATACTAGCGGATGACAAGCGACAAGAGAAAAACATATGCGAGGATATGATGTGATGATTAATACTACAAAAAATGCCGCCAGGGGGCTCAATCAAGCTGGACGCGCAGGTGACGATGTTTCAACGTGTCAGTGCCGTCGAGTTTGGATGCCTCCACCCTGGATGAATTCGTTAGGGCTGAATGTGATGTTAAAAGACTACTTACCATCCAATCTTGGCCCATTCACGAAGCTGCTGCACCAGCTTCAGACTGTGATATGGATCACTCATGACATCACCGAGTAGCCCAAGCAACCAAAGATAAATGGACTCGTACTCCTTGGCAGTGAACTTCAAATAAAACTTGCCATTACCATTTTTCTCGAGGCCCTGGAAGATGCAATTAAACTGAAATAATGTGTCAGAACAATGACACGTTAATATTGAGGACGTACTGCTGTGCAAACGAGAGCTAAGCATTTTAATGGTACCTCCTTCTGAAAAATGGCTGGTTGCCTATGAGCAATGTGATAAGATCCTGTGTAGAAGAATAAGATGATGGCCTCCAGAAGCGCAGGGTGCGCAAAATTTTTAGTCTTCCCAAACTTGTCTAGTCCATGGCGCAGAAATCTACCATTGTCGAGTAATTCTACAGCTGCGGCTTGAACCCAAGCCGCATGCTCTTGAATGGGAATGTCATCTGGCGGGGAAAGGCCATATGTGGAAGGTGTGATGGAGATGGCAATTTTCTTTAGATCAGAGCGCCAGGTTGCTAAGTCATCATACAGCTAGAAAAAAAATAAGACACTAAGTGCACCACAAAATAGACATATGCACCAGCCTCGCCATGTCAGGCTTATGAGTGGGCCACACACCTGGTAGACACCTCGAGTCAGCAGAATGTCTTGAGGGAAATAGTAGCTTACCGGTGTCAACTTGTTGACCATTTTTAAGCCATTGGACAAGAGAGGCTGAGAGCGACTCTGTGATTGTGACTGGCAGATCATCAACAAGGCTCGGAAAAGGGTTCTCCAGTGCCTGCTGGGCACGACACTCCACCTTTGCGTCCTCAAGAAAGCTCTTCCAGTGTGGACTGTACCAACCCAGCTGGGTAGCCTTGGGCCCTTCATTGTCGGATTCGGATCCAATGACAGCCTTCTGTTTCTGTTTCTATTTCTGTTTCTGTTTCGCCTTTGAATTGGAGGTATCTATCTCGGCAGCACGAAGAAGCTCCAGCAGAGTGGGATCAGGAAGTCGTGGATGGCCGTTTCTCTCATGGTGAAGCTTCAAGACATCATTGGGCTGGAACGGAAAATTAGCGTACTCCAACAAATAAGCAGGCTTGTACCTGGGAGGCAATCTCTTGATCCATTGTTGAACCATCATCACCTGAATCACTACCGACTGCCAAAGTCTTCTCAGCAACCTGGTCACTTTCGTCGCAAGAATACTGGAATTCGAAGTCTGTTGGAAGAGCGGTTGCCACCTGAGGTTGGGGTGGTAGCTCTTCTCTCGAGAAACCTGCGACTTTTTAATTAACTTGAATGGAAACAGGTGAAAACTTACCAGGGTGTGTACTATGATGCCCACGGGCTTCTCCCCAACCCATTTGCTCGTCTCTGCTACCTTCATCCGAGCCAGACGAATCATCCTTGGACGTGTTTGATTGTTCAGATTCTGTACCTGATGGTCCAGTTGGCCGGAGGGCAGGATCTAAATTCTGGAAAAAGTTAGCATCTGGTAGCAGCACGGTAGTTGAAGTGGTGCTGGAAAGTGCTGGATCTTCAATGTTAGAAGTAGTGACAGTGCAATGACCTTGGGAAGCGTTGGGATTAATAACTGGAATGTGATGTTGGGATGTGTCAACACGAGTCTGTTCAACGTTAGAAGTAGTGATGGTGCGATGACCTTGGGAAGCGTTGGGATTAATAACCAGAATGTGACATTGGGATGTGCCAACACAAATCTGATGGGAATGATTGGGATCAGGCAGGGCATGCGCACCCTTGGCTGCGGCCACAAAGGAATTGTTTAATGCTTGGAGATCTGGTTCTGTGCCGGGAGGGACAATTGGTGGCAAAAATCTGTATTGTCCATGAGCTTCCCATTGTGCAAAAGTAGGTTGAGAGTTCGATAACTCAAACATTGGGGCAGGAATGACAGGAGCCTGCATAGAAATTAATGTGTGATCGTTTGCGCATTAAAAACTCACCTTGTTTTTCTTTGAGCGTGATTTGGAAATTGTGGTGCTTGGTTCTTCTGAAGGGCTATACGGTGGAGGGGGCTGCTGTCTCTTCTGCATGTCTCATTAGTATTGTTCAATACAAACAAGAGAAAAGATACCCTGGGACGACTCCCATGGCCCTTGCGAGGTGGTTCTGGAGTGAGAGGGTTTTCAGGAGTGTCCGGATCAAGGGAGGTGGCACCCTTGGGTTTGCTGGTCTGTGCTGGAGCATGCAAAATAGCGCTCACTTTCTCCAGTTGAGTGCCCCTACCTCCTGTCCCTGCACCTTGACGTCCTGTTCGTTGAGGTTGTTGTGAGTCGTTGACTTCATTGATAATTGACTGAGACTGCACACGCGCTCTCTTTGCCAGAGCTGCTTTCCCTTCCGGTGCCTTGGGATCAGAGTCTGACACTTTGCACTTCAACTTCTTTCTCTTAGGGCTTCCAGGCATGACAAGGGAAGGAGGGAAATGAGCCACCACACCGACAATTTACTAACACTCACCTTTTAAATCTTAGCCACCATTGCACCTTGAAAAGTGCTTGAAATTTACGTGTGCCAAATGTAATACAGCGCAGGTTGATAAAGTTTATGGATCTGTTCTGGAGGGCGAGTCAGAATCAGTAGGCTGAGAGAAAATGTGCAGCACCTCCTTTCATCGAACTTTGAGTACTATGGTATTACATAGCCGATCGCAAGGCATCATGTTGCAGAGTGACTTGAAACTTGAGTGGGAACAATTTAATGTACATGTAAACATAAGCAGGGCATAACTATGAAAGCACGAGAAAATTCCGATTGTCATAAATGTAAATTAAGTAGTTCTGCTTTGCTTGGACTGGGGTGCAACTTCCATCGTCCAACCCATCTGGCCGTGGATTATGTTACGTTCTGTATTCAGCGATTCATTTATATACTTATCCCGATCATCATCACCCTCAAGGTCACTCGCATGTCTCTTTTTCGGGAGTGCTGCAATGAACTTCTTTGCAAATAGAAGCTCAGGGGAAGGCTCATCCTTCGGAAGTTCAGTGAGATGCATTGCCAACAGATCGAGGACCTCCCTGAAAGTAACTGCACTTGATGGCCCTTTGTTCCTGATCAAGTCATACCATTGTGTCGCAAGTGGGATTAGCGTGTCAAAGTAGGGGTGGAATTGTTTCTTGAGTTTGTCTGTGTTGGGGTGAAAAAAAAATGAAGTCTTGACATCGCTGCCTGCTTTAAACGTGTCGGCGGACCATAGATGCGGCAACCACTCTTGACTCCTATCAGCCAACAGATCACGTTTAACTCCAAGGGGACCCCTGTATTCAATGCAGATGCACACGAAAACGTAAAAAAGCGATTTGAGATCGTCATGGTAGTGGTGTAGGATAAGGGGGGGTGGTTTTGTGAGGGAAGACGTGGCAAGCTTCGCCTTCCAGCTGCAAGCAGATGTTGCAACATCGCAAACAGCCTCTGAGAGTTGCCACAGAAGCGAACGTGACATAAAAGGTAATGTGCCCTATCATTTGCTGTGAGCACATCGAGTCTTATAGAAATAAATTGGTACTGACCATCCCACTGATAGTGTATTTTTGACCCATTGTCGATCTTCGTTGCCGGTCTGTTGAAACCTTCAACAAAAACAACAAAACCAGACAACGCTACTGGTCAGCGGTCCTTGTGCTTAGAAGCGCTGTGTTCAGTAGTTGTTCAAAATAGGGTGGGCTGACCCTGATAGTGCTCCAAACACTTCGAGTTGTTGAAGAGTTTGGGTTTGTGGGAGTTGGAGGGTGAAGAAAGCAAAGTACTGCACACTGGCAGCAGACTGGAATGGATAGACTGGGCTGGACTGGAATAAATGTAAAGCAGAGTGACAAAGTTCCAGGTGAACAATGTCAGGAATGATGACAGAGGACTGTAAAATGCGAAGCCTATCTGAGGCTTCAGAGGAGGGTGGACATGGAATGGTGAACTGAAGAAGTTGATTTTTCTGTAGCTAAAGTACAGGGTTTATATAGAGTAGAGTACCTGCGTACGTCTGTGTATGCAAAGCAACGCTCCAGGCAATGAGTAGGGCAATGAAGAGGGCAATGAAAGGGGGGAATGGAATGAATGTGCTGCGCTTCAGGGGTAATGACTGAGCAATTTCGAAAAATAGAACAAATCCTATGCATAAGAATGGAGAATGAGTCATAGGGATAAAGAATGAGTCATAAAGACAAAGAATGAGTCAGAGAATGAAAAAGCGATGATAAAGCAGGGCTGTGACCATTACAAACCATGACTCATGACCTGAGTCACCATGACCAATTGCTATGCAAGCATGACAAAGTGCTGTGCGGTGATGATGCAAGAGCTGTGACGCAGCAATGACGCAGCATATGGGCAGTGGAGAATGGAATGGAGTGATGATGCTATGATGCCATGATGGTGTGATGATCCGAATGCTCTGCTGCAGAGATGTCATGTGTTTGTTGGTGCAGAATGTCGACATGCAGGGATCATGGGATATACACAGTCTGTAAGACGCTTCCCCAGCATGATAAAGGGATTGGTCATCTGCATAGGGACTTGGTGGTTTGCAATCTCTGGTGAGCATTAGGATGGAATGGCATGGTGTCCACAGTGATCATGAAGGTGAGGTGCGAGTGGATAATGGTTTGAATGGTTCGACGAATATAAGCTGCTGAAGAGGATTGGAAATGGTAGGGTGATGAGGACAGGATGAATAAAGACACGGTTTTCGACGTATTGGTGCAATTTGGCATGGTCTGGCTGATGCTGAGGTTGTCTGAGAGTGTAGTGGGTGAAGATGGGAGAGCATTGGAAGCGTGTGAATGGGGGAAAGGTGAATAAACCTCGTTGAATGCAAAATGCCGTAAAAATGCGGGATGCCGTAATACTGTTGAAAATCGCTGAAAAATCGAAAAATTAAAGGAAAGGAAGGGAAACAAATGAAAAGGTGAGTAAGGAATGATATGGGAAATGAAGATATAAATAAAAAAACCATGTTCTCGCTACCAAACACATTTGGTGCATGACAACATAAGTCCAGAAACTCGGAGGGAATAACTAAGAGTATTCAACTGGAGGAAATGACTGTGGGTAACAAAAGTCCTACCCGACAAGGAGTCTGGAATAGGTGGTGCGACGGAGGTAGGTCACCCTATGGGTAGACGAAGAGAAAGTAATAAAGAGATTAGTCCTTGAGACTACAGAGTAGGAGTGGACATGGAGATCCAGTCCAGGGGATGACAGAGGAGAATAGGACCCATAGGGTACAATAATATTCAAACTAAGGATCTACTAAGTGTTACAGGGGGCTTATATACTGTAAGTAAGTATGTCAGGATGAGTAAGGATGAGGCCGGAGCTAGGAGCAGAGCACATGGAAGAGTGGAAGGGCTATGTATGTGACATATGGAAAGATAGATAATAGATGGAGCAGAACAATCAAAATGAACTTGGATATGAACGGAGAACAGATCAGATGAATAAGACAGGATGTACATAACTGATAACTGGAGGGAACAGGGGTTTCCTATATTTAGAAATGAGCGGAACTTTTTGTGAATCAGGGCGGGTGACTAAAGCGAGGAGGACCGGAAGTGGAGGCACAGCCCAAGTGTAATGGTATGGAATAATGAAGAGAGAACTGGAAATGGTAATGATTGTTAGATAGGGGTTGCAGAGACAGATGATGCATGCGATGGGTGGAGAATTGTATGGCCGGTGGAGTACGGAGATTAGATAGAACCGGAGCAGATGGAGATTAGATGTTCTATAGAAACGAATAGCCGGAGATGGGTGAGGCGGAGTATGGAGGTATTGAGGGGTAAAGGGTAGTGGTATAATGTCCATCGGTTCCGGTGGAAGCAGTACTGGTCTTCAGGACAATCTGGAGGTTTGAGGAGTTGGGATAGGGGCAGATTAGATAGGAACTGAATACTGATTATAGGGTTAGGGTTGATAGAAGCACTGATTTGTGCACGGGATATGACATATGAACTGACTGATTAAACAAAAACTTATAGGGGGTTCTTGAGAACAACCACAATATTCTCCTTGTTTGAATTGTTGAGTGGGATGCCAGGAAGTAGGACACCATGAGGAGATGGCGAGGAAGGAGGGAGTGCAGGCAGAGGCAGATCAGGCTCATTCTGATTGCCAGAACTGTTGCCAAGGCTGCCAAGCAGGTTGAGATTACAGTTGTGGGAGACATCCAAGTTGGATATGTTGATGGGAGAAGACACTATACAAAGATTTAGATGAGCATAGCAGTGATAGTAATACATACCTTTTTGACACTTATCAGTGAGTTCTGAATCAAGAGAATCATCTATACATTCGTGTTTTTTACCCTTTGACTTGAAAACTGGTGCTTGATTGGGCTTGGTGTCTGAGTGCATGCTGTTGTTGTTGTTGTCACCCATAGCCTTGTGTTTGGCAGCAGTCTTGTCTGGGTTCTTCCAGCTCCCATCTTGATCAAGGTGGTGTTTCTGCCAGTTGGGATAGTCAGTGGTACAAAGCAGGGTCAACTTCCAGCCATCCATGTTGAGTCATAACACAGGAAATTCCATCTCCATGACACTTTGCATCAAGGTTTGGCCAGAAGCACATAGCCTTGTCCATGTTGGTAGCGCAAGCTTCTTCACCACAAGCTTAGCCCATGCTGCACAACACCTATGGTGGATGGACTTGAGAGTTGCATTTGTGACACAGGTACCATCCTCTTCCTCAAGGTATGGAGCAGTGCCTTGTTTGATGCATAAGACTGTGGCAGAATTAAGCCATGCATCATAGTTGGATTGGAGCCAAAACTGTACTTTCAGGTGGGGTGGGATTGCTGTGAGTTGCTTGCTATGACATCGCCAATCATGAAGTTGAGTGTGTCCATATCCTTTGGTAATCAAAGAACCTGTACAAGATCATGAAATGATTGTCTAGACTAGTTGTCAGTATACTAGATTTAAGAAAGGGTTGCATACTTAATGGTATTATATTCTCCTGTGAGTCTCACTATTTCATACTGTAACTTGATGCATTGTGATTCATATCCTGCAAGTTGTTCCTGAAAGAGCTGGATCCGAATTTTGGAGGGAGTGCTGGCACTTGGCATGCACATATACTCACCCTTTGGGCACATATATCCACCCTATCAAGATATTCTGAGCATATGATACATACAATATGGTACTTACATTCTGTTGTGGGTAATCCTTTGAATGCTGCAAGAAATGATCTAATGAAAGAGATGAAGACAAGAAAGACCCTGGTGGGGGTGGGGATAGTACTGACATGATGGTGGTATGAAAAGACACTATGAAGTCATAACTACCCACTGGTGTATGTGACATTTCAGCAATATCTGAATCACTCAAAATCTCCTAAGTATTCGAATTAAGCTTGTGTCTCATATTCAAAGTCTTATGAACCTCCCTGATGTCATGCGATTTGTCTTGAAATTACCATCAGACTCTGACCTTGATGAATATCTTCAGAAAGAGCTCATAAGGTCAGATTAACCTGTAGTAGATCGTGGACTCACACACTTATGCCTGGATGAATGCGATAGCATCTTTCTGCTTGGGAAGGACAGCAAGATGTTTGAGTTCATTGATATCAACATTGATGCAAACATGTTGATCTATATTTTGTTGGGGTGGCTCTATATCATCATCCTGAGCAGGATCAGGAGGAGATGGTGATCAGGAAGGAGCATGGGGCAAAGATTCATTTTCTTGATGATTTGGGTCTGGTTGTTGCACAGGTGGCTTAGACTGTAGAAAACACTGGTCAGGTCAAGTTTTGTATGCTGGTGTGAAGCTTACCTCATCATGGTCCTGATGTGCATTGAAATCATTGTCATCAATATTGAATTTGCTAAGTTCATCACCCTCCGGCTGTGCAGCACTGGTACTCCCTGCTGCCTCATTTGTCTCTACATGAGTGTGCTTGCATTGGCCTGTGCTTGCATTGTCCTCATGGAGAGTGCCTCATTTGACAAGCTTGCGATGAGCTGCTTGATGGTGATCACTGATAGTAGCAATAGACTGTGTAGTGGGGCTAACAGGACCCAGGTCCCCAAGAGTATGGTACACTTCAGAAGTGTTACTGTAAAAAATGATAAGTATGAAAGCCTCTAGTAGTTAGTAGCTTACCTTTGCATTGCTTTGCATGTGAGTTACTTGCAGATGCACAAGCCAAACAAGACAAAGACAAGCAAAGTGCAAAGATACAAGTGATGTGATGTAAGACAAAGTGAAGTTATAAGCAAGTTCAAGCTGATGCAATGCAAAATGAGATGATGCAATGCATTCAATGTGTGTTTTTCATTGTCTGCCTTATCTCATCATATTGACTGTGATGTAAACATATACAAATCAGTTTCTGTCATAGCATGCCATAGGTGATTTCTACTGGGCCTTATCAAATATCAGGCCAGACCCTAGGCCCTGGAAAGCCTGCCTATAGGCCTGGCCCTGCATATCACTATTCCAGATAACAACACAGTGAGTGGTCATTGGTTGTGCCTGATATTTGTTCCCCTCTGTCCCATATATTTGAGTCCACAAAAGCAGTTCTACCCAAATAGGTAAGAACACCAACTGTCTGTATGCAACCACATCACTTTGCTCATAGCCATTAACAAATTGCCCTGTAGGTGTCTTTGACCATTGATATCTGATGTGTTTCATCCAATGCTGTGCCATTACAAGGGAGATTGGTTTTTTGAGCTTTAGCCAGGCAAGTACATCTGGTCTCTTGATGTAGTCTATGATATCCATTGATTTGGCATACTTTCCAATTCCCTGCAGATGGAGAAGTAGTTCTCCTTTAAAATCCTCATCCTCAAGAATGGATGAGTTCCAGGTACCATAGATATTGAGTGGAAGGTCCTCCTGGTCCAATATGTAAGCTCTCATCCATTCATGAAGATGACCTGCTAACCAGGTACCCTTTCCATGTACATTGGCAGTCATCAGTGATGCTGCCTGCCACCTGCAAGCTCCAATTGGCTTCATGTAGTTCCACAAGAACATCTGCATCTTTTCGAGTCAGCTTCACAATAAAAGATCAAGGTGTGGGTCCTTGTGTCCAATGCCTGATATTCAGCATGGTTGAATGAGAAGCTTAAGATCATTCAGTGCAGAGACTGCCTCAACCAGACTTGGGGAAGGAATATATTGCCCAGCTGTGAATGGGGAATGTGCCCAAGGCAAGTTATCTTCCATTATCTTGTTATCCTCCTCCTGCTCTTCTTCATACTCTTCAGCTGCACTCTCTAGTTCAGTACAAGGCTCCTCAACCATGGATCAAACAGTTTCTCTGGTGTTTGAGTGCCAACACAGAGAGGGATTTGTGGGATGGGATCCAGGGAAAGGTGTTGCCTGCAATTGTGGTGAGCTGCAAACAGAAACTACAAGTAAGTCACTAAATTATTACATTTTCTTTATTATTGAACTTTTGCCATTTTTATGAGTGGTGCTAACAAAGTTTGCTATGTTTGAAGGCCTCTTTCATGGCTTAGTGAGATAGATAGGCTGTAGTTCATTTTTTTGCTTCTCATTTCAAGTGAGCATGTCTGTCACTAATCTAGTGCATCTGTCACATTAGCAGTGCTCACTTGGGACATTTTGATAATATAATGCCTACTTGTCCCTCAGTTTCTTACATTAGATCATAAAAAATACATGTCCAGCTTGCTACAGACTGTCCACACATAATCTTGGAACAGATTTTGCTCATACTTTGTGTACAACAAGTTATATGCAGATTCATTGAAATGTCATGCTAGGTCACATGATGAACTGGTGTATGAACAAGGTCTATCTTAACACTTTTAGTTTGGCAATGTCACACACCAAACATGTTTGGTAGTGAGAACATGGTTTTTTATTTATACATATCTTCATTTCCCATAACATTCCTTATGCACCATTTCATTTGTTTCCCTTCCTTTCCCTTGATTTTTCGATTTTCAAGCAATTTTCAACAGTATTACAGCATCCCACATTTTTATGGCATTTCACATTCAATGAGGTGGATTCATCCCCCCCCCATTCACATGCTTCCAACACTCTCCCATCTTCACCCACTATTCTCTCAGACAACCTCAGCATCCGCCAGACCATGCCATATTGCACCAATACATTGAAAACTGTGTCTTTATTCATCCTGTCCTCATCTCCCAACCATTTCCAATCCTCTTCAGTGGCTTGTATTCATTGAACCATCCAAACCATTATCCACTTGCACCTCACCTCCATGATCACTGTGGACACCATGCCATTTGATCCTCATGCTCACCAGAGATTGCAAACAACCAAGTCCTCATGCAGATGACCAATCCCTTTATCATGTTGGGGAAGTGCCTTACAGATTGTATATATCCCATGATCTCTGCATGTCAACATTCTGCACCAATAACCACATAGCATCTCTGCACCAGAGCATTCAGATCATCCCACCATCATGGCATCATAGCATCATCTCTTCATTCCATTTTCCACTGCCCATATGCTGCGTCATTGCTGCATCACAGCTCTTGTATCATCACTGCACAGCACTTTGTCATGCTTGCATAGCAATTGGTCGTGGTGACTCAGGTCATGAGTCATGGTTTGTAATGGTCACAGCCCTACTTTATCATTGCTTTTTCATTCTCTGACTCATTCTTTGTCTTTATAACTCATTCTCCATTTTATGACTCATTCTGCATAGGATTTGTTCTATTTTTCGAAATTGCTCAGTAATAGCCTCTGAAGTGCAGCACATTCATTCCATTCCCCCCTTTCATTGCCCTCTTCATTGCCCTACTCATTGCCTAGAGTGTTGCTTTGCATACACAGACATATGTAGACACTCTACTCTATATAAACCCCTGTACTCTAGCTACAGAGAAATCAACTTATCCAGTTCACCATTTCATGTCCAGTTCTCTCTGAAGCCTCAGTTGGCTTCGCATTTTTTCATCCTTCCACATCTTCCTGGACCTTGTTCACCTGGAACATTGTCCCACTGCTATTCTGTCCATTCAGTCCAGTCCATCATCTTTGCTGCCCTCTTTCTTTGTCCTCCAACACAGCTAGGTCACTCCAGACTTAGTTGTGCTCGTCTATCATCTATCCTCCAAGCTAAACCCCTCACACTCAAAGTGTGTGGTGCACAACCAAGGGTCAGGCCACCCAACTAAATAACTACTGTACCCAGTGCTTCTCAGCATAAGGACCACTGAGCAGTAGCATTGCTTTAGGTTTGTTGTTTTGTTGTGGTTTACAACTGATCAGCAACAAAGATCAACAGTGACCCACCACCACCACCATTACAGTGACATCATGTGATGTCACACTGCCAAATTGAGTAATTCTGTTGTGCTGAAAAGTTTTACTTTTGAATGAGAGACATGTCATATGCAATATAATGAAGCAGAAACATGTGTATATTGATTCCTAAGTAATACTGTGCAATTGAGAGCTGTGAAATCCACTTTGCTGAAAATAGATACATAAGATCAGCAGATGTGTTTGATTTGAGTAATATGTTGGGCTCAAGTATTAAAGTGTCAGATTTGAATCAGAAAAAGGTATAACAGCAGTGTCAGATGCTTTGGATCATGTTCCTGTTGGATGAATTGAAGATGGCAGTGTGGGAGAAAACAGGACAGAGGTATCAGGATTGTTGGAAACTGTACCATCAAGAGAATATGCATTAATGTTGATTGGACCGAGACTTGAGCCTGTCATGAATCATGGTTTCACATGGGCTCTCAAGCATCAGACCTGCAAAGCAGTCATGCTTCTCAATGTTTTGACTACAATCAGTTTTCATACCAGTGTAGGAAACAATCTGGCTACAGCCCTGCAGAGCATCATTTCCCCATGCTAGTCAATACCTACACTTTCAGTCCGAAGTCATTCCGAAGGGTCGCGAACAGTTCCGGATAGTTGTGGTCAGTTATGCACCTTCGCGTGTCATTGCGGTGGCTCCACATACTGGGTTACGATCCACATCACTCCGCATAACCGTACCGGTCCCTCGTAGTGTCCTCCCATATCCTGTCCACGTCCATCCAACCCCACTGGTGCGTTATTAGTCCTTACCTGTTGTCTATTGATTGTTTGCAGGCTGTTTTACATACTTTTCCCATGCATGAGGCCAGCTTAGCGCTATTACATCTTATATCACTCCGGACTCGCTTGTACATATGCGGTCGCCTGCATAGTCCCGGATTCATATGGACTCACATAAATACTCACCCAGGACTCATAACTACTCACTTTTCTACATTCCCTTCTCTTGAGTTGGTGTTGCAGGAGTCACTAGCTTAGTCTACCTCGTTCTTTGTTCTTGCGCAATCAATTGCAGTTCTCCCTATCTTGCGCTTGACCTCTACACTCTTTTGAGTGTTCGACTCTTGCTAGTTATACCTAGAAACCTCGTCGCATAAAAGTTCCAGAACAGATCCTGGTAAAAACTTCGCATCGTGTCCCTTATACCTGGTACCCTTACCCGTCATACCCATCACCCGTTACCTGGTACTTGGACTCGTATACTTGGTTCCCTTCTAGTTATATCCACGCTCTCTTACTCCGCGTCCGCACCGCACTCGCCTCACAACACATCCGCATACCCGCATCTCGTATCTTCGCCGCATAGCTTGCGGAGTCCGTCGCATAGATCATAACACCCAGCCGCACTTGTCCCTTTGCTCTTACTTGAGGAACTGCTCTCAGAGCTATCCCTTTGGGTCGACTACTACTCGCACCTAACAGGATCGACACGCTATCACTATAGCGCGCTTCTACGATTTCTCCCACACCAGTTTGATCCTTCTCAATTCACACACAATCGGGTACATTATATGATAGGCTCCTGGCCAAATAATAATAAGAGGGTATAGACAGAAAACTGCTAGTGCCCAGCAAAAGACTCAAGGTGAATTTAAATAGCCAGAGCAAGAAATTAGATGCACTGTATTGTAGGGATATAGACAATGATGCAGCAATACATATGTCAATGACACTCATTAATTGATCATCACATGAAATCACAACTCACATGAGCCCAACAAAAAGCAAAAACATTCACTTTGCAAGAGAAATCAGCAACAACATAAGGAATTTATTTAACCTATGTACCTAGAACTACTCCAAGGTACCTATAACCACCACCTTCCCCAGGTTGCAGAAAGATTTCATTAAGATTTGATAATGCTGTTAAGAAGTTCAAATGACAAAATGGTATAACACACCAAAGTGGCTAAGATTAAGGTTTTTGCTTATGGTAAGCAAAGTGTGGGTGTTTTGGCTTTCTCCATCGCACACCTCCCTCTTGTAGAAACTCTTGGCCCAGTCTGTCCAACCTGGGGGTGTGCCAGCTGCCCAGCTAGATTTGAGTGGAGTTTTAATTCCAAATTGGGATGTAGTGTGACTCAACCACAGACAGTGGCTGACCCCACATCACCTCTTCCTCATTATTATCAACAACACTACCTACCACCCACCTTCTTGCCCATCACCCACCTGCCTCTCACTGCCACCATCCTCCTGACACAGTTTCCTCTCTTCTCTTACCATTTCCAAGTCACTGACAATTCCTGGCATGGCCCTGAGGATGACATCCCATCAGGCTTGTTGTGGACTGAACATCACCAAGATCAAGGTGTTTGAGGATTGCCTCAAACAGTGGATTCCAGTCTCCCTCTCACATCCCTTGACATGTGAATCTGAGTACCATGTCTTCATCAATCATTATGGTACAACTGATTGTCCCATTTGTTCATGCAACCTATTATGTGAATCACTTGGCTTGGACCAACACAAAGAACACATCACTGCTTCTTGCTCATGAATGCACTGGATGCACTCCCAATGGCCTTTGGACATGCTACTTGGCTGTGTGTTGGGATGTACCTGGCCAAACAAGAAGTTTGTGAAGTCAAAGTGATCCATATTGTCCTTGTCTCTACCATCCTTTATATCTTGTCTTTGTTGTCCAAGTCATTGTCATTCACTCTAAGCAGATTTGTATTCACAATTGTATCTCATTATTGTTGTCATTGTCATCCACTCAAGTAGATTGGCCTGCAAGTTTGGGATCATTGCAGAGACCTGAAAATAAAGTGATGACATCCATGGCCTCAGTACATGGTCATTGTGGTGAACATTAACAAACTAGGGGCTGATGCTGTAGTCATGCATGACAATGATGAGCTCCCAAGCTGAGTCATACTACATCTTGATTTGGAATTGAACTCTGCTTGAATCTAGCCAGGTGGCTGGCACACCCCCAGACTGGACCTAGAGTTTCCATTTCCTGGACATCCTCAAAAAATTGACAGTCCTCAGGCCTACTTCCTGATTGTCCAGGTTGGATCTTGATTTATCTTACCCCTACTACAATTATCAGAGTGCTGTTGTATTTATCTACTACAAGGCTTCACTCCATTCACCTTCAGACTGAATTACATCTGTATACTATGTACATTTGCCATTGTCTTTTCCTCTTTCTCTCTTGCAAATAGCATTTAAATGTATTGCTGACATTGCACTCTTGAAAGTGTGGTGTATAGCTGTTGGTGTGCAAACAAATCTGTGTGCAAGTCAAGCACAGCTTTCTCTAGCATCAGTCCTTGACATCCATTGAATGTCATTGCATAAAGAGAACATGATCTGAGGCAAGCAATGTATCACTCCAGTATGAGGAATCTAAGGGAGGCATTAACATTCATCAACACAATAAAGTTCTAACCCATGGTGGTAAAAGAATAGGAGTATAGTTAGGAGAGTGTGATCACACATGGAGTACAATTGCAAAGGATGAGTAGAAACACAGAGATAAGCGAACAATGCATGCAATTTCAAATAGGAGACTGCTGAGTGCACACCAATAGCAAGCACTTAAGTGAATCAGAGTGTTGTCAGAGTGCATGTGGAACTCAGGTGGGGCATGCACAGGGGAGTCATGCGAATTGCTTCCATGGGATCAAATGTTCTGTCCTTACATATGTTAGATGACTGTGCATTGTGAGGTTGGCCCTGGCTTCAAATTAAGTTTGGACTTAGTAGAATATGCTGGCACTCGTTCCTGAGCTGATCATCACATGAGCTATGTGCCAGTGATTCAGTGCTTGTCATGTTACACACTATTTAAAAGTGGTTTGAAGAGTTGTTTCTTAGAGTAATCTGAAAGTAAGTCTTGCTCACCATGCATATTTATACATGGACTCAGACACACAGCTTCTTTGCACTTGTGGGTGGTTCCATGCTTTATGTGGATGGAAAACCCTACACCCCTTACAGCCTGAGGAAGTTCTCAAGGGTGCATTGAGCTCCTATCCTCACAGCAACACAGGTCCAAGGCAAGAGCAGAGCGACTGCGATATCCAAGGATTTGATCATCCTTCAGGTGGCATGGTTTCTTCTACAGCTCATTTCCTGTGCCATTTACCATGTTGAAACCAGCCAGCTTGAGGTGGCGACACTCACTGTTGCAGTTTCCAGAGTTGTCACTTCTGCTGTATGATGGAATAAGCCTTTCAATATTCAAAGTCATCATCCAGTCTACTGGAACTCGATCACATACATGTTGGAGTCTGACATCTCCAGCGGTGCGTCTGGAGGTATAGGAGCATGTCTGGACAGAAGTCTGCCACCTCCACAATGTCCAGCAACAAGTCCACCATCTCTGACCGGCTATAGATGTACCAGACATCAGAGATTAGTAAGTCTGGATCAGTACAGCCATGGAGATCTGGAAACTGGAGATTAGCAAGTCCAGACTGGCACAGCCACATTGTGGCAATGCCTGGAGCAGAAACTACTCCAGAGTTTTATGAATATTTCTTACCAATGTTTTACCAATGTCTTTGTAACATACTTATCAATCAGCTCCAGAAATTAGCTAGTTAGACATATATATACTCTTAGCAAGTAGTTAGACATCTCAGTTCTAAACAATAGACTGAGATGTAAGTCCGATGTTTTTCCCCTATCATTTCTTACAAGTACTAACAAGTACTATAGTTGTTCATTATAGGTACATATTACTTACCACAAGAGTTCTAAACAATAGACTGAGATTTGTTCATTATAGTATCTCTGGTCATTTGATCTCCTGATCTCCACCCGGCTCTCCAGTTCTCTGCTCCGACCCTAGTAATAGAAACTCCACATCAGTAAACTACAACTTTCTCACAGAGGTCACACACTTGGGGTCTTGCGGCAGCAAACCACAGGACTCCACAGTTCACACAGGCTCACAGTGAATAGTAATGCAGCACTTTCAGTCACTCACAGTTCAACAGGACTCACAAGGAATGGTGTTCCTACTGCACCTTACTAAGTATACTAGTACAAAGTATTGTATTCCAAGTACTAGCGGCATAAATTACTATGACTGAGAACCTGGGGCTGGTCTGCATTGGTTGGTGCTTCTTCTAAGATAGTAATTGATTAAGCTCGAGATTGGTGAGTTTGTCCAGCGCAGGCACGTCACTGATAAGGGGAGCCGACATCAACGACGCCGCAGCCAACTTTATTTCAAAGTCTACCATTTTGCTGTGTTCTGCAGGCCCTGGCCATGACTGAGGTATGAGTACCAGAAGAAAAAATGTCACATTCTACAACGGAATCCCAAGTACATGGTGTATCTTTTAGTCTACTCAGATAATGCAAAAAACGAATGTTTGTCCCAAAAGTAGTTCAACCAAAACTCCCTCGTGTGCTCCATGCTATTATATGCCATGAGACACATGTCTGCAGTAGCACCAAAATGTGGAACAAGATGGACTGGCGCTCGAAGCTGAGAGACTGGAATGATGTCGCCCATCCATGTACCATCAGAGCGCTTCACTCTTTTCAGTGTATGCAACTGAGTGGTTGGATCGCGTTCGCTGGAGATATCGAACTGTTGGACGTAAGTTAAGTATTGATTGTCCCAAGCCCATTGTGCCCGCTTCTGCCAAGAGGCCGAATGATGAGCCTGATTTGCGCAATGGAGTGCCCTGTGGGAGATCATTCTTTAGCTTAGTAATTATTGCGAGTAAAGACAGAAAGAATGTACCTGAAAGGCTGCTGGCAGGCCAGGAATGACCAGAGCTGGTCTGAATAATGACCAGATCATGACCACCTAAGGTCCAAGGGTCACTAGGTGGTGTGCAATTAAGTGTTTGAGTGCGTCGAATGTTACGGGGATCGTGAAACTCGGTCTCCTGCAAATGAATTTTGAACCACACTTGAACTTTGTCAAATGGTAGCTCAGCACCATGTGCAGCCCTTCTAGGACCACCTATGGAGTGGATGTGATTGCCATAGGTCGCCTTGTGGTGAAGAAAATTGGCGATAGCCGGTCGCAAGTCAGGTAGGCCAAACATAATGGCGATTTCATCGACAGTAGCATGCTTGATAGATGGATCATAAGCAAGATTAAGCGCAGTGCGCCCGACGACAAAAGAACAAAGTGGGAATGGTACTGATCCAACTTTCTTCGCTTGGAGTATTTTCGTGATTGAAAAGTAATCTGTGATAGGACGTGGTTGTCCGGGACTTCGACTTGAGGAGAGTAGCTCTGCAGGAAAGCCATTTGCGTCATCGTCAAGCTTGTCATCCTCCTCAGCACTTTCCTCCCCAACAACTCCAGGGTCATCACAGTGATCTAACAGGCTAGTAGCGAGGTCAAATTGATTGCACTTATTGGCACGATCAAGATAATGACAGATTTGCAGGTCATAGTTGTTGTTGTTGCTGGATCGTGCAGGGTCTTTGACCTCGGTGACATGTGCATGCTCAGTGACATCTGCAGACCACTGTGCTATGACACCAGAGTTGCGGATGCTGGTGACGATACTCTGCATTAGCTCAAGTTTGGGAATCTGCCAGTTGTCGATGGTTTTACCGCCTTTTCCTTGGCAGACACCAGCAGCAATGATGGATTGTTTGTTTGCATGGAACTCGTCTAGTGCGGCTGCAATGCGACCGAGATCCTTGTCATCAATGCATGGTGACTGCACAAGATAGTTGAAGTGCATGAGCGCGCATACAGCAACAATAACACCAGGAGGTGCTGCATCCGCACTGACTGCAATGATTGATCGCTGCACGTCTCGGTGACAATGACCCGTAACCTGCTTGAGTTTTGAGATACCTGAGTAAAAGTGCCGATAACCAGTAGTGGGCTGTATGATCGAAAATCGGAAATCTACCGACCCTCCCACTGTGAGGATAATCCACTGTGCATCATGGTCCCAAAACTTCTTGTGAATATGGTGCAGCGATTCAGGTGTAAAAAACCAGGAGGGTTCCACTAGCAGCCAGTCCCACCAGAATGGTTTATCCACGCCATTTAGGCAAAACTTCTGTGCTTCACGGAAAAACTCCTCAAGATCATCTGGATGAGTGCATGAACATACAATTTCCAGTTGCTCGAGAGTCTTTGATCGTGTCTGGGGTTCGTGTTGGAAGGTGTCCCCAAATTGTTTGTACATTGCCATGGTAATCGGGGACGTCTTTCCACTGATGCATGCCAGCATCATGGCTTCAGGGGTGTCGGCAATATAGCTAGCGAGTAGAGTAAAGCAGTAACAACTGCGACCAATGGGATCTGACAGCATTACACCGCTTTGAGCAGCCAACTTCAGCGGTTGTAGTATGATGTTCAAGCAGTGATGAATGAGCCAATCCTGTAACATGCCTTTCATTTGTTTGTTCTTGTGAACGAATTTTGTGACTGGTAGTAGGGCGGTGAGAAGGAAAGCATTGGAAGATGATTTGAGCCACGTGGCCATGTGGATGTTGGCGAGGCTGATAAGGAGAGGATGTGCAACACAATCGCCTGACAACGCAGTAATGCATGTCTTGTCTGAGAATAGAATAGTACCGAGGAGAGTTGCGCCACGGAGAAGCACAGACTTGAAGAATACATGAGATGATGACTTCAAGAGAGCCATATTATGCACCTGCATCTCCCAGGCATGATCACCTGTCATCCAGTCAGTATATATCTGAGAGAGCTTCTGCGCCGTGCTGTAAACCTTGTGAGGCGTATAGTCAATGCGATTATGGAACAAAGGATAATTGAATATGGTGGCAATACATTCAAGCAGATCCCGCCAGTAGAGAACAGCCGGAGACTTTGTGGGATGTGATGTTGGAATAACTTGTGACTTCCAACGTGGACCGCTAAGCAGCGATTCAGCTCAACCTCATAGCTCTCTTGCTGAGTGGAAGGATAAAGGTAGATCACCAATCTAAGTACTATTTCAGCGAAGCCACCATGGTGATATTTAAATTAACCACCTACCATCTCTAGCGCAAGGAAAGAATTGATTTTCTCCATACTCAAGCTGGAATGCAGAATCCATGTGGCTAGTTGCCATTCCCTTCGACCACTGAATGGATAGTAAAGGTTCATTTTACGATAGATGCTGTTTTTGTCAGCATCGAATAGGCGCAAAAATGTGTAGCCCTCGTCAAAAGCTAGTGGGGGCTCCAGAAAGTGATCGGTTACTTTGGCCTCACTGTCCTCATTCCTCGTTCCACCTCCAGAGTCCAAATCCTCTCCTTGGCTCCCAAAATCGTAGTAACTCTCATCCTCAGGCTCTCCTTGTTCATGAGCATTGCTGACATTGTCCACCGCCATGGGATCATGTCCAGTGAGTGGCAAGGTGGAGTTCAGTCAAATTAAATCATCTAGCCAGTTGTTACATCCAGACCGAGGTTGGCTCATATGGCGAGCGACGGAGGTATGGTCCCTGAATTGTTTTCCACACGATGGGCAATGGGCTGGTGCCATAGCCATAGCACGCTGATATTGATATCTGGATCGTGGACTTGAGAAAAAGCAAGTTGATCTGAATTCAGCATTTTCCAATGAACATTCCTAAGTCCTCATGTTATCTTCACTGTCTAAGTTTGATATCACTACTCTACAACCACTGTCAGCGCTTGCTTCCTGCTCTGATGATTATACTCGTTATTCTCGCTCTATCTATGAATGCAATGGGGGAGCACCTCGCAGTATAGGTGATCTATACGAAGTTCTTGAAGCTGTCAATTCAATTGTAAGTCCTTGTACATCATTTCTGCCATTCTTTATCACACCTTATATTCCATAGTCCAGAGTCCACGAACCAACTGACTCTGAAGCAAGCCTTGTGCTTGATCTTGTAAGAGCCAAGCGTGATGTTTTCACAGCTCAGAAGGCACTTGCAGATTGTGTAATACAGGAAAATGAGGTGCTTGCAAGCCTGCTTAAAGTTCGCGCAGCGGCAACCCAGAGGAAGATAGATGAGACAGATATTGGGCTGGGATGTATGAGAATCATCTTTAAAGATCACAGTTGGTCCCACGTCCCTCCCAACTGTCCACCACAAGGACAAGGTCAATCAAGTTTGTGTGGTGCGTGTGTGTGTTCTTTTGCAATGTTGTTGATTCTAACGCTTCAGGTATGGAAGGTTTGCACGGATGACAAGGCGCGATAGTTCTCGATTGATTCATAGAGTCTCGCATGTTTATATGTTTTATGTCCTCATTTATGCATAGTAGCGGACGACAAGCAACAAGAGAAAAATGCATGTGAGGATATGATGTGATGATTGATACTACGAAAAATGCCGCCAGGGGGGCTCAATCAAGCTGGACGCGCAGGTGACGATGTTTTGATGTGTCAATGCTGTTGAGTTTGGATGCCTCCGTCCTGGATGAATTTGTTAGGGCCAAATGTGATGTTGAAAGGGAGTTTCAGTTAAAAAACTATTTTGGGACAAACATTCATTTTGTGCATTATCCAAGTAGAAGTACCATGCGCTTTCATACTTGATAAGTACCATTTTCGTAGACTAAAAGATGCACCATGTAGTTGGACTCCATTGTAAAATGTGACAATTTTTCTGGTACTCATACCTCAGGCCTCAGTCATGCCCCCCGCAGAACACAGCAAAACGGTAGACTTCGGGATAAAGTTGGTGTCGTTGATGTCGGCTCCCCATGTCAGCGATGTGCCTATGATGGACAAACTCACTGATCTCGAGCTTAATCAGTTAATTGTAGAAGAAGAAGAACCAACTGATGCAGATCAGCCCAAGGCTCTCAGTCATATGTTATTGCAGATTTTCAGGACATTCACCTTTGAAGTCCCAGATGTCACAGAACTCCAGGTGCCATTACATAGAATTCATCATCGCAACACCAGACTACACAATAAATTCGCTCACCTTCATGAACAGTCCATGGTTCCCTTGTATGATACAGAGAACTCTAAATGGAACTGGGCACTTCCAAAATGCCATTGTGAATCCGGCATCATTCAGTTACCCAATCTTGAAGAGGGGGGAGACTGAGGGGGGGGTAGCAGTGCGAGCGACTCGGAGGAATCCGGTGGCGAGGACCCGTCAAGTCAACTTGAAGATACCAGCTCGAAACCACACATGTTGGAAGACATCTTCTCGTCATTCTTTAACACCACATGTGGTGCTGTTGCCAAGATGAGGAGAAAGGAGATCATAAAGGAAAACATCGGAGCAGTGACTCACACTTGGAGCTCACAAAACTCCACGCATCCTGTAAAGGATAAAGAAGTCTCGCAGAAGCCAGACCTTGTGCTGTTGGATGACGTGGAGGCTCGGTGGGACACCATCAAGGCAGTCTGCGAGTTGACGTCGCAACTGTACACTCCTACAGGCACGATTGGAAAGACGATTGACAGCAAGGCTTACCTTCTCTTGAGATGCCAACCTTGGAGGCGGTTTGTTTTGCTCTTCTCCCTTACCCATGAATATCGTGAATTGCAAGTTCACATGTACGATCATGCAGGTGGTGTCGTGACACCTTCCATCCATATCAACAGCGCTCCAAACTATTTCCTATACATCTTATCCAGTGTCATCTTCGGCAATCTTGAATGTATCAGGTACGATCCTTCAATCGGTATATTCACGAAGACGCTTCACCCTGCTCAGCTTGAAAATCCGATTTTTCGCCCTTCTGTGGACAAACAACCCTCACAAGCTCAAGTGCACAGTTCCATGGAAGGTCCAGAAGGCACTGGACCCAAGATGATTATCAATGCACCTCAGGCTGAGTCTGACTAGGAGATGGGCTCAGACGTGGAGATGAGCTCGAGTTTAGAGGAGAGCCTCCCTCAAGACCCCCCTCAGCTAGAAATACCTGAAGATCCTCTTCGCAGATCTTTTTCAGACCCGATTGGCAGGATCACAGTGAACGACCACACATACAATATCCTCGAAGTCATATTCTCCAGTCAGGGGCTTGTTGGGCGTGGCACCGTCTGTTATTTAGCAAGGAGGGACAATGAAGAATATATCATCAAGGATCATTGGGTCCTTGGGGGTAAAGATGTGGTGTTGAATGAGGTTAGGATGCTGCGGGAGATGCAAGGGGTCCATGGTGTGCCAGAACTAGTGGAATATTGGCTTGTTGAGATCGCGCCCAATGAGGTTGATGAAACAATGAATTATCGATACAAGGTTTTGGGAAGTATCAAAGGGACCTCTCGTACGCACGTTTGTTTGGTTTTGAAGCCTCGCGCGCGACCTTTGCATGTGTTCTGGACAAAATTAGAGTTAGTGAGCGCTCTTCGGGACATTGTCATAGGCAAGTAATCATTTCTATCTAGTCCATCTTGTCGAGTTTACTGACATGTTTCTCAGTTCAACGTACAGCCATCAAGGATCATGGAGTTCTTCACCGTGACTGCAGCCTTAATAACACTATGATCGAGGATGATGGCGACGGGACCAATGGACTCTTGATCAATTGGGAATTCGCTGTCCATATTGACGTGGTGTCACACACCAAACGTGTTTGGTAGCGAGAACATGGTTTTTTATTTATATCTTCATTTCCCATATCATTCCTTACTCACCTTTTCATTTGTTTCCCTTCCTTTCCTTTAATTTTTCGATTTTTCAGCGATTTTCAACAGTATTACGGCATCCCGCATTTTTACGGCATTTTGCATTCAATGAGGTTTATTCACCTTTCCCCCATTCACACGCTTCCAACGCTCTCCCATCTTCACCCACTACACTCTCAGACAACCTCAGCATCAGCCAGACCATGCCAAATTGCACCAATATGTCGAAAACCGCGTCTTTATTCATCCTGTCCTCATCACCCTACCATTTCCAATCCTCTTCAGCGGCTTATATTCGTCGAACCATTCAAACCATTATCCACTCGCACCTCACCTTCATGATCACTGTGGACACCATGCCATTCCATCCTAATGCTCACCAGAGATTGCAAACCACCAAGTCCCTATGCAGATGACCAATCCCTTTATCATGCTGGGGAAGCGTCTTACAGACTGTGTATATCCCATGATCCCTGCATGTCGACATTCTGCACCAACAAACACATGACATCTCTGCAGCAGAGCATTCGGATCATCACACCATCATGGCATCATAGCATCATCACTCCATTCCATTCTCCACTGCCCATATGCTGCGTCATTGCTGCGTCACAGCTCTTGCATCATCACCGCACAGCACTTTGTCATGCTTGCATAGCAATTGGTCATGGTGACTCAGGTCATGAGTCATGGTTTGTAATGGTCACAGCCCTGCTTTATCATCGCTTTTTCATTCTCTGACTCATTCTTTGTCTTTATGACTCATTCTTTATCCCTATGACTCATTCTCCATTCTTATGCATAGGATTTGTTCTATTTTTCGAAATTGCTCAGTCATTACCCCTGAAGCGCAGCACATTCATTCCATTCCCCCCTTTCATTGCCCTCTTCATTGCCCTACTCATTGCCTGGAGTGTTGCTTTGCATACACAGACGTACGCAGGTACTCTACTCTATATAAACCCTGTACTTTAGCTACAGAGAAATAAACTCATCCAGTTCACATTGCATGTCCATTCCCCTCTGAAGCCTCAGATAGGCTTCGCATTTTTCAGTCCTCATTCTTCATCATCATCTTCCTTGACATTGTTCACCTGGAACCTTGTCACTCTGCTCTATCTCTATTCCAGTCCAGTATTCATTCCAGTTAGCTGCCCCGTGTGCAGCTTCGTCTTTTCACACCTCCATCTAAACCTTCAACCACTCGAAGTGTTTGGAGTACTATAAGGGTCAGACCACTCCTTTGAACAACTACTGAACCAGCCTTCTGAGCACAGGAACCGCTGACCAGTAGCGTTGTTTGGTTTGTTATTTTTGTTGAAGGTTTTAACAGACCGGCAACGAAGATCGACACCGGTCTGTTGAAACCTTCAACAAAAACAACAAAACCAGACAACGCTACTGGTCAGCGGTCCTTGTGCTTAGAAGCGCTGTGTTCAGTAGTTGTTCAAAATAGGGTGGGCTGACCCTGATAGTGCTCCAAACACTTCGAGTTGTTGAAGAGTTTGGGTTTGTGGGAGTTGGAGGGTGAAGAAAGCAAAGTACTGCACACTGGCAGCAGACTGGAATGGATAGACTGGGCTGGACTGGAATAAATGTAAAGCAGAGTGACAAAGTTCCAGGTGAACAATGTCAGGAATGATGACAGAGGACTGTAAAATGCGAAGCCTATCTGAGGCTTCAGAGGAGGGTGGACATGGAATGGTGAACTGAAGAAGTTGATTTTTCTGTAGCTAAAGTACAGGGTTTATATAGAGTAGAGTACCTGCGTACGTCTGTGTATGCAAAGCAACGCTCCAGGCAATGAGTAGGGCAATGAAGAGGGCAATGAAAGGGGGGAATGGAATGAATGTGCTGCGCTTCAGGGGTAATGACTGAGCAATTTCGAAAAATAGAACAAATCCTATGCATAAGAATGGAGAATGAGTCATAGGGATAAAGAATGAGTCATAAAGACAAAGAATGAGTCAGAGAATGAAAAAGCGATGATAAAGCAGGGCTGTGACCATTACAAACCATGACTCATGACCTGAGTCACCATGACCAATTGCTATGCAAGCATGACAAAGTGCTGTGCGGTGATGATGCAAGAGCTGTGACGCAGCAATGACGCAGCATATGGGCAGTGGAGAATGGAATGGAGTGATGATGCTATGATGCCATGATGGTGTGATGATCCGAATGCTCTGCTGCAGAGATGTCATGTGTTTGTTGGTGCAGAATGTCGACATGCAGGGATCATGGGATATACACAGTCTGTAAGACGCTTCCCCAGCATGATAAAGGGATTGGTCATCTGCATAGGGACTTGGTGGTTTGCAATCTCTGGTGAGCATTAGGATGGAATGGCATGGTGTCCACAGTGATCATGAAGGTGAGGTGCGAGTGGATAATGGTTTGAATGGTTCGACGAATATAAGCCGCTGAAGAGGATTGGAAATGGTAGGGTGATGAGGACAGGATGAATAAAGACGCGGTTTTCGACATATTGGTGCAATTTGGCATGGTCTGGCTGATGCTGAGGTTGTCTGAGAGTGTAGTGGGTGAAGATGGGAGAGCGTTGGAAGCGTGTGAATGGGGGAAAGGTGAATAAACCTCATTGAATGCAAAATGCCGTAAAAATGCGGGATGCCGTAATACTGTTGAAAATCGCTGAAAAATCGAAAAATTAAAGGAAAGGAAGGGAAACAAATGAAAAGGTGAGTAAGGAATGATATGGGAAATGAAGATATAAATAAAAAACCATGTTCTCGCTACCAAACACGTTTGGTGCGTGACACCGGCAACGAAGATCAACAATGTCCTGGGAACTACATTTCCACCTCTACCTCCCAGTAGTCTACCCTCATTACTCTCCTACTCTGGACTTCGTCTGGGAGTAGCCATACTTCTGTTCTCAGTCTATACCTCTGTTCTACCTGAGACCCTACCATTGGTAGTCTCGACTCCAGTTTCTCCTTCACTATCCATACTCCGGATGTCCGCCGGACAAGTCCGCTGTTTGACCTGGACTTGTTCTGGAACACCCCGGACTCCTGTTCTAGTTCATTCTGAAATCAAGGGCATGTACTTGGGCAAGGGGCACAGCACACAAGCTGAAGCCAAGCCCTTCTTGGTCCATTCTACTCCTGTGCACCTTCAGCATGCATGGTCGTAACATCATACTACTAACTGCTTTACTCACTAGTGCCAATATCTTTGGTGGGCTAGTGGCATCCCCAAACTCATCCCCACTCCTGTGATTCCTCCAAGTGCAGACCTGAGCAAAAGTGGACCAACCACTAGTGGAGTTGATGTCAAGAAGAGTGTGAAGATGTGTCCTGGTTCTATGAAGAATGGAAGGTAAGTGACCCATTATTTATTGATACTTCTCTAACACACCAGCAGAAATTTATGTGCACTATGATGGCTCAAACAGATGAACAAGAATGGATCCATGGATGAATTCAAGGTCTACTGGAACACTCTGGCAACAGCTCAACAAGATGAATATCAAGCTGAGGCTGAGCATCTTGACAGTGCAGGTGCCTGGAAGAAGGCTTCCAATTCTGATGTTGTCAATGGCACTCTTCACTAGCATTTTCTAGTGCCTCCCTCTCCATTTTTTGGCTGCGATACCTGCTGTGTCATTCCCTCCCACACTTGTACTACTGTCATCATTCTCTTGCTATTGTAGTGTTTCCATGTGCCCCTGGCACACCTGCTTTCATCCCACCATGATATCTACTAGCACTACTATCATGTACTGTCATACCATGTCATTTCTCGTCATATCAATTCATGCATTCTACTGTACTAGATAATATGGTGTGATAAGATTGTATATGAAAATTAAATGAAACACTTATGTCAGAGGAGGAGGTTGTGCCCTGGCATGCAGTATATCTGATGCGCCCCAACAATGTATGTCACAATCTGACTTTTGCCTAACGAAGAAAAAAACAGATGATGCCCATTCTCATTGTACCATGTAATAGTGGGTTTCTACTGGGCCTCAGGCCTGAGCCCTGGCTTTCATTGGAATGTCCTGCCAGCAGCAAATGCAAAAAGGTAAAACTGTACAGTTTTAATGTTTCTCAATAAGGTAAGTACTTACTGACATAATGTTAGCTGACCATTGAGTCCACTCACTTGGGTAATAATGCCTGTTATCGTGTCTGATGACAAATCCACATCAGTGCATATCATGTCTTGACCATGCCAAACTGTCACACTGTCCTCAAGACTCACAGATTCCAACAATGACACAACTCTGGAGCTTTCTATTCACAGGAATAAGCCTCCTCCATCTGTCATCACTCAAAAGCCTGCACAATTGAGCAGCAAACAAGTAGCCAATTATGTAGGCAGTCTGTCAGCAGACAGTGAATGTGTACCTAACAAGGGTGCCAAGGGTGCTATGGAGGACAGGCCCCATGAAAGTAAGCATTCTTTTTTCTTTCATCTCATGCTGATTACAGTCATTAAATTTGAAGGAAAATGTGTTACAGTAGCCACATTATTTTCTCACAGAATACTGCCTTGTCACCTCATGTTTACATTCTTGATCACCATCTCTCTGCTCTTTTCCCATCATCACTGTGGAGCTGTGCTCCTTTATCTCTGACATCATTATCCTCTGCCCTACCTTCCATTCCTAGTTGTCTTACTGATGGTCCAATGTCGATCTTTGTTGCCGGTCTGTTAAAACCTTCAACAAAAATAACAAACCAAACAATGCTACTGGTCAGTGGTTCCTGTGCTCAGAAGGCTGGTTCAGTAGTTGTTTAAAGGAGTGGTCTGACCCTTGTAGTACTCCAAACACTTCAAGTGGTTGAAGGTTTGGGGTGGAAGTTGGAATAGATGAAGCTGCACATGGAGCAGCTAACTGGAATGAATAGGCTTGGAATAGATGAAGCAGAGAGACAAGGTTCCAGTTGAACAATGTCTAGAATGATGATGATGATGAAGACTGAAAAATGTGAAGCCTATCTGAGGCTTCAGAGGGGAATGGACATGGAATGTGAACTGAAGAAGTTGATTTCTCTGTAGCTAAAGTACAGGGTTTATATAGAGTAGAGTACCTGCGTACGTCTGTGTATGCAAAGCAACGCTCCAGGCAATGAGTAAGGCAATGAAAAGGGCAATGAAAGGGGGGAATGGAATGAATGTGCTGCGCTTCAGAGGTAATTACTGAGCAATTTCAAAAAATAGAACAAATCCTATGTAGAATGAGTCATAAAATGGAGAATGAGTCATAAAGACAAAGAATGAGTCAGAGAATGAAAAAGCAATGATAAAGCAGGCTGTGACCATTACAAACCATGACTCATGACCTGAGTCACCATGACCAATTGCTATGCAAGCATGACAAAGTGCTATGCGGTGATGATGCAAGAGCTGTGATGCAGCAATGACGCAGCATATGGGCAGTGGAGAATGGAATGAAGAGATGATGCTATGATGCCATGATGGTGTGATGATCCAAATGCTCTGCTGCAGAGATGCCATGTGGTTGTTGGTGCAGAATGTCAACATGCAGAGATCATGGGATATATACAGTCTGTGAGACACTTCCCCAACATGATAAAGGGATTGGTCATCTGCATAGGGACTTGGTTGTTTGCAATCTCTGGTGAGCATTAGGATGGAATGGCATGGTGTCCACAGTGATCATGGAGGTGAGGTGCGAGTGGATAATGGTTTGGATGGTTCGACAAATATAAGCCACTGAAGAGGATTGGAAATGGTAGGGTGATGAGGACAGGATGAATAAAGACGTGGTTTTCGATGTATTGGTGCAATTTGCCATGGTCTGGCTGATGCTGAGGTTGTCTGAGAGTATAGTGGGTGAAGATGGGAGAGCGTTGGAAGCGTGTGAATGGGGGAAAGGTGAATGAACCTTGTTGAATGCAAAATGCCGTAAAAATGCGGGATGCCGTAATACTGTTGAAAATCACTTGAAAATCGAAAAATTAAGGGAAAGGAAGGGAAACAAATGAAATGGTGCATAAGGAATGTTATTTCTGAGCACAGGAACCACTGACCAGTAGCATTGTTTGGTTTGTTATTTTTGTTGAAGGTTTTAACAGACCGGCAACAAAGATCGACACCAGTCTAACATAGGACCAGTTGCCCAAAAATATGAAAATTTTACTATGAAATACTGCATACTAGAGACTTATGTAGTATGGACTTCACCAGCTTCATTCTCCCAGTCAGCCATGTCCTCATCTACAAGAAGGAGATCTTTGTACTCGTTCAGCAAGACCTCCTCGACAATACCTGAGTTTGCTTGAGTGGAATTGACGAGAGACTTATGCCACGAAAATTTAAGCATTTGTAGTTGTTTGAAATATTTGGCACCTAGACAAGAGCATTTGTTGGTAGCTGTCTCTGTGCCACCTGAAAAAAGTTGTTCACATGGAACTGATGATGCAGGAATTGCACAGACATCCATGGCAATCTTGCAAGTGTAGGATATATTGAAGCATGTTTCTGACAAAAGAATTAGTTGAATATATAATACAAATCCCCGTGCACATACCGACCACCAGTGGACAATGTCCATATCCTTTGAGACGTCAGGTATGACCTTGAGGTATCTCCACAGTTCCTCAGCCCAGCCAGCATCATGGCCGAGTGTTGCCTTTATAAGGAGCATACGACGATGCTGGTCAAACTCAGATTCCATAGTAGCGGCGTCACTGTGAGAGCCTTCAAGTCTTGGTACTGCGACAGCGGCAGTGCTTGATGGGGTGAGAGCTGATAGATGTGCAGTGGTGGGAGAGTCATTACGAGTCTTCCAATAATCTTCCATAGTCCTCTCCATGATCTTCAGGGCCTCGTCATGCCAATCCCTGGCACTGGGGTTTCCAGCTGCACACTCTCGTTCTTGTTCCTCTGGTCCTCCCCAAGCGATCTTGATATATTCGAGCCTGTAGTATGGATGAAGAACTGTAAATACATCAGTGGCATCAAAGCAAATTGACAAAATTAGAACGCACCCAGTGCAAGTACATAGACCAGTTTGTCATCCATCTGTCTATAGTACTTACCAACCTTGTTGAGTGCCTTCTCGATGGCAGGCTTGTAGAGTACATACTTTGGCATGTCCCACTTCCGCTCCCATGCCATCAGTAGTTCCTCGAATGCAGGTATTGCACACCATAGAGTAGGTTGATGTTCAGAAGAAAAGTATTGCTGGATTTCATTAGCATCCTACAGAGATAAATTAGAGTAAGATATAACTATGAGACAAGGAACAGGAACATACTGAAATGATGACACATGTATCTCCAACTTACTCCCAATCAGCACTTGTGAAGGAGAAGGCCATCCAGGGAATATGTTTCATTCCAAGCACAGGACGTCGGATAGTAGTGATGGGGCCCAAGAGTTTGTCTGCAGTATTGATAAACATATTTATAGGCTATGTAAATGGATTAGCGATGCAGCACTACCATCAATCATGTCTTCACTTACCTGTCGCAACAGGTGTGCACGCCCAAGCATGCCATCAGCAGTTCCCCAACAAATATTGCTATGAAGAGGGATCTTGAGTGGAGTCGTGATTCCGCACTTCAGTTGAAGCGCCTGAAAGTATTCAATGTGTTGATTTGAGCATTGTATCTGTTAGATCATTAGCAGTACTATGTATCTCAATATCAGCAACATACCTTAATTGCAAGAGTGCACACAGCCACAACAACATCCAGTGATCCTCCCAAGATGCAGCTGTTCATTAGCAAAGGATCGAATTCCCAGATCACAGTAGTAGTTTCCACAGCAGTGATGTGAGATATGATGGACATGATAGCAATGATAGAAAGATTCAGAATGTGAGCAAGGCAGGGAGGCGGTGTTCATCAGAATTGAAGGAGTAAATGTGCCGGCAATGCAAAACACATTCTATCTTGTTGCATGTTGTGTTGTTATTGCTGGTATTATCAGCCGTCACAACAAAAAGCTAAATTCAATGTGTTCATCTGAGTCAGTACTAGTATTCAGAGGTGAGAGATAGGGCAAGAAATACCTTTGTAGATTGCCTAGAAATGATACCCACTCACTCACATAGGCTGACTATGTATCTTCCAAGATTATCTCCACTATGTGCACCAGAGACACCATGGAACGCGATGACATGTGACTGTAGCTCCCATTTACCCTTCACAACATGAATCCAATGTGCAGTAAGTCCCAGGAACGATGCCTTGGTCTGGTCGATGGACCAGAGATCAGTCGTTGTCAAGACACAGCCAGTATTTACGGACTATTAAATATGTTAAAAAATGTATTTGTTTATCAAATAAAAAAACATACCTGCATCTTAGCCTTGATATCCTTGATGAGCTTGATGAACGAGTTGTGAATATATGTTGTGACATTGTGTGTTGAGGGCAAATCTGCTACAGTTGCGGTTGGATGCATCGCAACTAAGCAGTTTCGAAAGGTGGTGTTGTTTGCCAATGCTAGAGACTAAAGTAGTAAACACATGCACATCAGTACAACACAATTACATGAATATGGTACACACGACAAATTCCACTACTGCATGCAGTACAGAATCTCTTGAAAACTCTTGTAACTGTTTCTTCTCTGTCTTCTGGAACAATCTATCGATCTTCGTCTGCTTTCCTTTTGACTCTTTTTCCAGCTCTCGCAACATCTCATGAGGCATTGCATAGTGGTTCTCCCGGATCCCTAGCTCCTTACATTTGGCCTTGTAGAACTCATAGTGGCCACGTGCGTGTTGGTGGCATGGGGAATTACTACCTAGATGAAACACCTTCTGCTTCCCATTCTCCTTCAAAAATGTTTCATCACCCCTTGAAAATTATGGTGAGTTGACTGCCCATCACAAGCTATTTTATACTAACTCACTTGCAAATGATACACCAGCGTCCTTTCTTTGTATCCACTACACCATCAACACCAACAAACTTCACTGTGCACTTCTCCATGAAAACAGTGAGTAGATCACTAGCCTGCTGTTTCTTTATCATCAATGGATCTGGGAGATCTGCCTTGTGTTGTGTCCCCAGATTGTTTGTCTGCTATTGTGTATACCGGTGAACTAACACTGAATTTATACAGTGCCCTTTTACTTGCCTTGTCTTTGTCATTATCACTGTCCTTGGCACAAGAGTCATGCTCTACCATTTCAGGCTCACTTCCCATGCTAGCAAGATCATGGACTTCCTCAACATCAACTGGCAGGGCTGGAGCTTTGCCTTTCCAGACACATTTGGATGTTTTCTTCTTAGAGGTGCGTTGATGTTCTGGAGGGCTCGAGTCATTGCTGCTATCGGACTCTTCATCACCAACTGCAGGTCTTTTTCATTTAGAATTCTTTGGCGACTTGGGGGGTCTTTGATGAGAGCCTTTCTGAGTCGCATTCCATGTCTCAGAGCCAGCAAAAGCTTTTGCAGTTGCTGTCCGCTTGTGTGAAGACTTCCATGGATTCAACATCGTGAATTGGAGGGTTGGTGGAGTAAGAGAAGAGAACAAGTCTGATTTTTTTCAAGGCAATGTCTCAATTTGAGACAGTATGCTAAGTATGCCTGGTGGCAAACACATTGTAGTATTATACCGATTTCCCCCATACTATACTAGTAGTACATTTCCGTCCTCACATCAGTCAAACCACCGTTCTTGTGGTCCTGATCAATAATCCCCCCTGGAGAACTAACACACACAAGGCTGGCTGCCCACCCTTGCAGCTCACCCTTTCTCTCTTGGACAGATCTTTGATTGGGGCCAGAAAGCACTGCACACATTCACCCACTCACTTAGTAGCCTGCCTTCATTCTCCATAGTCTCCCAAAGCAAATATATTGAGCCCTTCATCATTTCTCTCTCCTCCTCATGTGTCAAAGCGCCAACCCTAAGATATACTTAATACCTAATGTTAAATTTAATTGTTGATTCTCAAATGGCTGTTGAACATTGTGTCGAACATTGAAATTGTTGAAGTTTTAACATCAAATGGCCACTTCAATTGTTTATCTCCTTGCTAGTTCGAGTCACTGATACAGTCACATCAGTCACAAATGGGTCACAAGGGTGAATTTACTACAAAAATGCCTACTCCTCCTTCAATTCACCGAAAATAAGGATTCTGAGTAGACCACTTTGATATTGTAGTACATCCCCACAAGATCTTGGAACAGATTTAGCTAATTATAAGTTTAAAAAGAGTAATGAACCAAAATCACGTATTCTATCCTCAAATCACGTGATGAACCGGTGTATGAACGAGGTCTATCTTAGTGTCTGGAACTAACTGATCGCACGCGAGGCTCTTGAGTTTCCATAAGCCCTACTTTCACAATCTTTCACACAAAGTAGGCCTGAGGGCCTGGACCGACTATCAGCCACTTACTATTTTAGGCAACAAACAACCACGACAGGATCCGTCGAATCTACTGCAAAAGTTTTTCCTTAGTGAGGTTTAAGATCCACTACACAAGGTAGCGGGAAATGCAAAGGAATGTAATGTAACAACAGGGGAGGACTATATGCTGGTGATTCCAACAGCAACAGCTGTACCAACTACTGCAATAGCCCGAGGTGCAGTAGCTGGGGATGTCGACAACATGAGTTGTTGGCGGTGGTCTTCTGCCAACCGCGACTACTCATGCGACCTCAACGTGATAAGAGTAGTATCTTGCCTGTGAGTATCAGGAAGGGTGTCCAGCATAAGATGATATCCTCAGTGCTCTGAAGCAGGGAGATCGGAATGGCGCTCGCATAGAAGAGAATACAGGTCACCAAAGCGGGTTTCTGCAGGAACAGAGAGTGAAAGAGTGGGAAATAGAGCAAACTGTGGCGGACGCTGATTCGGAAGGTGCATCACGCACTCCACCTACACTCGGGTCTACCACTAGCTCATCAACTTGAAGACATGGCCACCCAACGTGATGTAAGTGACATCACGATAATGCGTTGGAATTGTTGTTCAGTTTGTTCTAGTTTGATCGTAGCGAAGCAACGTGATCAGTTTCAAGTTGATCAGTACTCAAATTTACTTACTCACATCACATCAGCACCCTGCAAGAGCACACAAAGAAAGAGGAACCAAAGGTGGCAGAGAGGAAATCGCACTCGTCTTGGAGAATACGGGTCGTCAAGAAATTTCAAGGAATATGGAACCTTGTAAGACCTTACTTGCAGGAGTAACCACGCATCCGATCTTAACTTGAATTTGGTCAGCGCCGAAGGTAAATGACGAGGATGCGGAGTGTAAAGGAGAATAGCAGGCCCGTTAGATGTTGAAGCAAAGCAACGGTAGTTTGAATCGGGACTGTTAATCGAAATCATTCATACCGGGCCAAGTGTCTGCAGAACACTCGTCAGCCATGAAGGAATGAATTCAAAACCACACACCGATGAGGAAACGACCTCTAATGTAAGGCTCACATTGCATTCTTTCAAGGGCACCAGCATCAAAGGAACGACCATCTCCCCGAACCTACCGTCATGACACAGTTGACATCTGCATCTGTCGAAGTGCATGCCGCAAGGGATCCAGCTAGTTCTCCCGGTTCAGGGACGTCCTGGATGCGAAGGATGGCATGTACACCTTTGCAAGAGATGCACAGCGCAGTTTTGAGAAACGTACTAGACTTTACCATGGAGCATCTGCAGCCAGTCTTGGTCGCGCGGGTCTATAGCCCAAATGTGTTCCCAACCCCCCACCCCTCCAGACTTTAGCGCAAAGTCTGCGCAGACTTCCCATTTCCTACATGTCCTCCATACCAGGGTATAGAGCCAGTCTCCCACGCCTCAGGCCTAAAGCCAGTCTCGACCTCCCTGTGTCCGAAACCAGGGTTGTCTGTGCAGTCTGCAGCCAGTCATCCCCTCCGCGGGTTTGCAGCCAGGCACGCCCATCCAGGGTCCCTAACTTGTGTAGTAAATCTGCGCTGCGATATTATGCCGATAAGAACTGACAGTGGCTCTGGACGAGGAAGGCCGGTGAGCAAAGCTTAGGTCTGCCTCTGCAATTTTGATAGCACATCCAAGAGGGCTGTGCTTTCTAGATCATCAAGCGAAAAGACGCATCAGCGAGTAGGGAATGTGTTGTTGAGACATCGTATGCGTGAGGGAGGCTGCAGTGTGATGCACTCGACATCCCTCCCCAGACCAGGGCTGAGTGGTTTCGAGATTTGTGACATCAGCAGAGGGTCTGCAAGGGCAGAAAGGGGGCAGAGGGTCCACAAGGGCAGGTGAGAGCATGGCGTCCGTGAGGGCAAATGGCTCGCAAGGGTAAAAACTCGCGATAGATAAGTGCAAGTATTATGCCCGTTAGTGTCAGTACATGTAGAGGGGACACTGGTGTAACTAGTACTTGTAGACCTCCGTTCCTGGTAGCAGCTCGCCTGTTAGCACTGCGGGCAAAGTCAAAAAGTAAGACCCTTGACATGTGGGAAGTTCAAGTTGGAACGTGGGGTTCGAATTGTCAACCGATGACTCCCACTATTAATTTTGAGATCATTTTACATTTTAAACCGGGTTGGAAGGCTGCCATCCTCTACCATCCTTCGTCTGAACTCAAAGCCACGGGTCACGCAAAATTCCAAGATACAACAGGAGTCATAGGTGGCCTGTTACCATTCCGAAGTAATGCTTTGACTATTGAGAATAAGGTACGCGCATTAATTACCTCACTTCCTCCGAAACTGTTTGGCAGTTATCATTTTCGGTTCGTGTCTGGGGGTCAAGCATCCACCCTGCAGGTCTGATGTCTCGTGTCTGCTAGCGTCCACGCCGAACGCTACTATTTTTATTTCTATTTTTATTTTTGCTTCAGGATATAAACACTGCTTCTTGCACCCTCCCCGTCTCTTGCCCTGATAGGCTGGCCTGACCCTCATGCCCAACCTCGCCGACGCATGGCATTCGCCTGTCAACTAGACCCAACAAATAATGTCCTGCAGTCTCCCGCTATCTAGGCCCCACACACAGACTTTAGGGTATAGCAAGGGTATACCCGCGGGTCAGAATATCAACACCGTACCCGTATGGGTAGGGGCTAAGTGTTTTTCCGTACTAACTCGTGTAGCAGCTTACCCGCAACCTGACGGGTACGGTATGACCGCGGGTAACACATCCCTACACCGTACCCGTGCCCGTCATACCTGTGACCCCCATACCCGCGATGTGGCCCATACCTGTGCTATACCCTACACAAACACACAACCTCCACCTGTCCCGCACCTCACAACTCCCCACACCAAAACATGATGCATGACCTCCCGCAATCCTGGTCCACCCGCGACTTCCTGCTGTTGTCCGTCCTAAAGTGACTCCTCATTTCTCGGCACCACTGATCTACAGCTCATACGTGCCGAGCGCATGTGTTCTCACACGGGTACCTTACTTCTTCGTTCACTGCCACATCAACAGTTATTTTTTCCACCTCCGATGCTGTCTTGTTGCTTTCCACACCCATCAGCAGCGGTTTTTCTGCATAACTATTTCGTGTCAATGTCAGTCTCCCTCTATTCGAGGAAGATGTTTGTATTCGCGCTGCCAGCTGTTGGGTAAGTGGTCGTGCTCAAGCAAAGATTTTGACGCCCAAAAAAACTTAGTACTTGTTGGCCTGGAACTGCTGTGGACAGGCCAAGACTCGGAGATGTGTTATGAACCGAGCGTACAGTCGCGAAACTTGCTCGTACGGGCGATGTCGTGTCGTGAAGGGAGAAGTGGTGGCCGTTCATGTTGGCATCGGCGAATGCTAGAACATGTCCCGTAGTAGTTGCCGTCGACTCTGCTGAGCAATAACATAAATCCTGGTCAAGAGGTTTTTCGGTTTCCGGTACCCTGTTATCAGTCGGACCTTACTCGGTTCCTTCAAGCAACTTCAAACCCTGAGCAAACAAGGTACCAACTCCCTCACAGCATTCACAATGAAAAGACCTCAGACTCTCCTCGACATGTTCGCTTCAATTTAATGGTGAGCGTGCAGCGACGATACCAGTGCCACGAGGGGCAGGGATCAGTCGGCACATAACGGAGCCGACGTGGACGCGGTGGATTCAGACGTGGAAGAGGTCGTCGCGGGCCTTGCAGAGGAGGCCGCAAGGGTGAGGAGAAGGAGTCGTTTGTATTCATTCACTCTTCTTTCACTTGTGCTCGACCTATAACATACGGTCTCAAGGGTTCCCGTTACTAAAATTGGCCGTCTCGTCAAGGACGGTAAAATTCAATCTATGGAAGAGATCTACCTCTTCTCCCTGCCCGTCCCATTGCTTCATATTGTTTTAATTAGAACTTCGTTATTTTATATCCTAGCATGTAGTAGTGACATTGATAAATACATCAAGTCGACTCCTTAAAAACGCAAAGCCTCTCGTAGCTGTAAAACGAGTCAGAATGTCTCGAGTTGAAGGGGGGAGATACTCTGAACAAGCAGATAGATGTGTGATGATGTGAGCATACAACCGTGAAGCCTGCTCGTGACTGTAAAACGGGTCAGAGTGTCTTATTGTAGGCTGAGTTGATTGAGGTTTGGGTGGCGCATATTCCGAAGTTGAACATATAGAACCGACGGCGCCTCGCTGAGTGCACCAATGCTGCAAGCAGGAGTACTTGTTTGGATAAGTGTCCATTGGATTCATTGCAATACATATATAAAATGAACAGTCTGCACCAAGTAGAAAAGCTAATGCAACGTATACAGACAAAATCGTTCAAAAACCGAGTGCAACGTTGGCAACAAAACAAGTGTTGGCAGGAAGATGACGATGGAAAGGGCAGCTTAAGGGGGACGTACAGGAAGGGAAACATGTGGCGACGAGGATTACAACCACGCGGCGAGGGCTACAACATTAAGCTGAAGCGAACATGTCGAGTAGAGTCTGGGGTCTTTTCATTGTGAATGCCGTGAGGGTGTTGGTACCTTGTTTGCTCAGGGTTTGAAGTTGCTCGAAGGAACCGAGTAAGGTCCGACTGATAACAGGGTACCATGAACTCGAGGTTTTTGCCGCCGCTGTTCCTAGCTCGGGTGAGTCGGAGGCAAGTGCAGCTGACGAAATTTTCGAGGTCTTGCCATTACGTTCTTACGTTACACTGCATGGACTAATGTTTTAGGGAACTTTGGGGAGCCGAAGGGTAACAAGCTCATCACTCATCAACAATGAACTAATACATAAAGATCATCCAGCGGGGCTTAATTTACTATCAGAGAGAGAAGAGGCGAGGCGAGACGATGAACGATAACCACTACGACTATCAAAACAGACGAGCGCAAAACCAAGGAAGGAGCAAACTGATGCAAAACCGGCGGTAGTGGATGCAAAAAAGGAAATCAACACTTTGCATTTGGGAATTCGCGGCCACAAAAGTCCAATTTGAGAGTCCGTTCGGGAACTCAACTTAAGTCACAGATTATGATCCGATGCCCCCTTCCTTCAATCAGTATGACAGCATGCTCGTACAACATGCCGACACTCACCAGATTCCCTGCACCAGCTCGCCAACCTCACGATTGCACACTGGAGATTTCAAGTAGCATCCCCGCGCTTGCATTGTTGAAACTCCGCGATGACGAGTGTTGAACAACATACCCAAATTGAGTGGGGCTAGTGTTGCTGCCAGTGTCGAAGTGAAGTGACTTCGAGGTAATTTCGCTTCACTAAGAGGTGAAACGGGGTTACTGGATTGGTACCCGAGCGCTCGTGCATTTTTATGTAAAAGTCTCACCTACTAGATAGTCCCACCAGTCCGTGTGTCCCAAGAGTTCGCGCATCGACTCTAGCACACACAATTCTGCACGGAATCCTTATATATGTTGTATTTTGGTTTCCCCCAACATAATACACAGTGCCATGCTTTTTGTTTGAAGAAAATCGAAGTAGATCTCGTCCCATGGCCAACTTATTGGTGCTGGAGGCTAGTTTTGTGCATAGAAGGCTCACTCTAAAGGTCAGACCACCACATAAAATTCTGGAATGCAGTATGATGGTTATACACAATGAGAGAATACTAAAACAAATTTCTCCGGGGCCACATGCTTGTCAGGATCATCTGCAAAAACAGAAATATGCCCCAGACGTGACAATCTATCCAAAGCGTTACATCAAGACTGTGTAAATCGAAACTCCGCAATGCCGAAATGCGGTGTACGAACCAGTGGTCGTCACATTAACCTTAACCACTTGACCATTTACCCGGTTAACACGTTGACTGCACTAAATGAAACAGTTGAACCTCGTTGAAAATTTAAAGCGTGACCAGATAACTTCATCACATGACCATAAAGTACTTAGCAAAAAGTATCAATTAATAATTATCAAGAATCACAACGTCCAGACAATCAGTGGTCGTCACATTAACCTTAACCACTTGACCATTTACCCGGTTAACACGTTGACTGCGCTAAATGAAACAGTTGAACCTCGTTGAAAATTTAAAGCGTGACCAGATAACTTCATCACATGACCATAAAGTACTTAGCAAAAAGTATCAATTAATAATTATCAAGAATCACAACGTCCAGACAATGCCTGCACCATCGCCGGTGTGGAACGAGTGGTACAAAGGTGGCTTCTACAAGGGGTACAGCTCACACCATGAAGCTCGATGCAAGCATTGTGTTGCAGCACGAGTGCGTGAAATCCTCACTGCCGAAGTCAATGCATATGCATCCGGAGATCGTTTAGTGCCGCCACGAAGTGAGGAGACCATAGTTGAAGATGGTGAGGGTCATTTATTGCTCAATTACAGTGATTTCAACTGGCTGATGATGGCACAGCAAAAGCGATTCAGCCATCTATCTGTGGCAAAGTCAATGACCTCTGGGAACACACGGCCGCATGTATTCACGTACCTCAGCAGATGCGGGAATGGGCCAAAGCACAGATCCGTGAATGGAAGGTCTCATCAACCATCAACAAGAGCACACGTCTTGGGTTAACTGTGACCTTGGCAGATGGCACGACAACCCATGCACCTAGCCAAGCACCATCATCTTCTTGCACTTCTCGGACACCCGGCTTGCTTACCATTCCCTTACCCAGTGTTAGTCCCTTGCCCACAATGCTCTCACCATTCCTGTCCCCTTCCATTGATACGGCTCCATCTCCACTGCCATCACCACTGACCAATTTTCACTCGTTACCGGCATCTGGGCTTGTCGAGGGGCCATTTTATGGGGAGACCACACCTGTAGTACCATGGCCAAGTTCGCGGCAGGCAGAATTTGCTGCAGAGTTGTGTCGCTTGATGTTAGTCTGCAACGTAGCATGGTGGGCTGTGGACCAGCCTTACTGGCAGGCTTTTTTTTCGAAGTGGATCCCACAGTGTCTAATGCCTGGAAGCAAGCAGCTGTCAGGCAGGATACTTGATGAAGAAGCTGGCCATGTCGTCGAAGGGGTGAAAATGAAAGTCCATGGCCGATTTGCGACAGGTCAATGTGACGGATGGAAAAATATCAATAAAACATCAATTGTGGCATCAATGATCAATGTTGAGTATACGGTGTGTGAATTTTCATCTGATTTGCAACTTGGCTGATATATTTATGATTTATCAGCCGTACCTCCTAAACACCTGTGACATATCTACGAAGCCAAAAACAGCAGAAAATTTGCTTGAAATAGTCCTCAGTGAAATAACATATGCAGTTGAGGTATTGAAGGTCAAGGTCGTAGCCTGGTGTACAGATGCGAGTGGTGATTCTGCGAAGATGCGGCGCTTACTAGTGCAAAAGATCCCACAGATAATTGCTGTTGATTGCTGGGCACACCAGGTTTGTTGTTGTGAATTTAATCACATGGTATCTCACAGCGGCTTGTCAGGTTAACCTGGTAGTGGGCGATATCTTCAAAATAAAAGGGCTATTTTCCAAGATCATTGACGATGCACTCGAAGTGGTCAAATGGTTCAATAACCACAGTCGTGCTCTCGGAATCCTTAACGCTGCACAAGTGAAAATTTTGTTGAAGGTTAAATCACTTGTTTTGCCTGTCTTGACGCGCTGGACTTCTCATTATCTCTCGGTTCAACGGCTGCTTGAATTGGAGATGCCATTCAAAGAAATACTTGCAAATTCCCTTGAGGACCTCAAGACTTGTGCCGGGAATAGGTCGGATATGAAACGCAAAGCAATGCAAACCCTGGCCATATTGCTACGATATGATTTTTGGCATAACCTTGATATGTATGTGATTTCGTGCTATGAAGGCATTTTTCTCCCATTGATAATATGTCAGGGTCAAACGGCATCTCGAACCACTTGCAGTTGCAGCAAATGCAACACAAAGTGACTTTGTGAGGCTCGACGTTGTTTTGGTGACATTGGTCAATTTGTATCACAAATTTTGTGATCCATCGCTCGATCAGGCTGTGTGCGAAGCAGTTCACCAGAGCTTAGAGAAGTGCTGGGCAAAGGTGGATCAAGAAGTTTTCATTCTCGCTGTTGTTCTTAACCCAAGTCTTCGAGTCTCGTGTTTCGCACCTGAAAGTCCCTACCGACAATTTCCAAAGCTCTGGACATGTGTCCGGAACATTTTCAAACGACTCTATGGCGAGGAACCCAATGGCGATTTTCGCAAGGCCTTTCATGATTATGTTCAGTGTGTTGGCGAGTGGTCGAACGAGAATATGGGATTAGATCAGCACCAGGACCAAGCTAAAAGAGATGTCAGTGAAACCTTCAATTTTCGGTGATCAGTGCACTGATAATTCAAAATTTCAGCAATGCAATGTCAACTTGGTTCAAGTCTGGCGTGAACTCGACACGATCACCAGCGGCCTCAGGACAGATCCAGTGCGAACTAATCCGAGCACAGCTGCATCTCCTAATGGTGTCTCTGGTCTTGTTCATCTCGCCATGCATGTCCTATCTGTTGTCCCAAATTCCGCCGCTACAGAGCGCATTTTCAGCCAATTTGGTGTCATCCATACAAAGCTTCGAAACCGCCTTGACCCCGAGAAGGTTCGCAAGCAAACTCTTGTGAAATCCAACACAGTCGCACAGTATGGCTCTCTCCGACAACGGAAACGGAAATTTTTTGCAGACTCAGATGATGAGTCCGATTCCAACAATCACTCTTCGAATCAATTGACATCTGGACCCTCAGACAACAACTCATCACTCGAGCACGACTCAGACCAGCACTCACATGAGTTCCTTCCTGTTGTCCATGACCTTCTCGAGGACGCCGAACATGTAGATCGTGCCAACGCTCGTCATCACTCCGACTCGAACAATGGTTCACCAATGTTCCTGAAGAATCTTTTCCATTACCCGTCGGCACACAATGGCCCTGGAACTATTAATCAGTTGATAAGCTTCTGGGGGAGATGTGAGCAGAGCTTTAGTATTGAGGTTGAGTTTCACGATCAGATTGCCGCGACGTGGGGTGGTGGCTCAGAGTAATTGTTTTTAAATTTTGATTCGTAATTTTGCACTGCACATAGTTATCCCCCTTATCTACTGACTCCGAGGTCACATGAAAGTCACGCTTTGACTTCGACCTGTTGAGGTTAACTTTCATTAACTCGTTTAACTCGCTTAACTCCCCCGTTTAACGTAGTGAGACGACCACTGCTACAAATTGAGTCATTAGCTAGAATGTATTAGATTCGTGGCTGAGGTCAGCAGTCTGAATTTCGATCCACAATATTATCCGAGGCAACGCATTCCGCTTCACTGCTCAAGCCAGTTCCCTACGTGCGGGAACTGAGTACTGGGGACAAATGACGTGCTACTACGGAAAACAAACATGGACGGTCACGGTTTATAGTTGCTTATTTGGCGACAGCTTCAACTCCTAACAAGGCCAAACATCCTCTTGGTCCTACAAAATTAATATACGAGATCTAATCAAGCCAAGGACTACTGGCAGAGCAGTCAGACAGCAATCAACCATTGTTAGAAAAATTCACCTTCACAATGCCCGTATAGCTACTGTATCTACCAGTAAGTTTTTTAAAGTTCTGACTTAAATTCTTTTCAGTTCTAACACAACATCATCAAGTGCCTCGTTCACAACCACCCGAACATGCTTGTATACATTCTTGTTACGGCTGCATCACAACAGCAGCAACTTACTTGATGTCCTATTAACCAGTCCTCATTTTCGCTCGACGACCTATTGCCAGCAATCGTGAAACGCGTGACAGTCAGAATGTACGGGGAATCTCTCAGTACTTCGCCTCAGCTTGTGGATCGACTCGTTACCGGATACCCTGGCCAAATTTTAGGTTGCCCGCAGATAATTATATGGGCAACTATTGTCCACTCATATCAAGGACGCGTAGCGCAACAAGCTTATCGTCCAGAAGAACACTGGTAAGCACAAACATGCTTGTATGTACTGCTTGCGCGACTCCGTGGTCACTGTATCCTCGTCCATCGACTCCATGGTACGTCGGAAGAGGGGCAGAATTGCCTTTAGCTTTATCAGCTCAGATGATCTTTCAGCCTCTGATAATGGTACGTTCGTTTACTGGAACGGCTGGAACGAACCTTTGAGCCATGCTGTTCGTATCTCCTTTTTCTTTCGTGATCTCTGATGCCCGCTATCTTTTGTAGGTAGCGGGTTTTGTACAGGCTTCTCTTTGTTTCGTTTTTTTCAGCTTTTGGTAGCCCGATCCCAAATCTTGTTCTGCTTCCGAGATCAAGTTTGATCAAGTTTGTTCCACGATCATTTCCAACTACCAGGTCGGACCTGGCAGATGACCGCCTTCGTCCCGCGAAGCTTCCAGATGCTGACACAATAACTCCCTGGTCAGGCTTTTGTTCAGTGGCACCAATCACCATCCGTGAAGCCAGTCACCGTAACATCTACCGAACTTCACCCCGTCGTACAACTCCCAGAAATCACTGTTCCCTTCAAGATGCGTCTTATTGTACTGGTCGCATTTCTCCATCCCTTGCTGTGAGGATAAACCTACATGTGACGGATATGCCTAGCTATGCTCTCTTGTCGGTTGGGTCAACGCTGGTTCCGGCTTCGGCAACTGAGTGGAATGGCCCCTTCTGTATTATGGGAATTCCAGGCGCGTTTATGTCTGCTGTGAATGACTTGAAGTATTCCACTCTAGACATCAATCACGTTCCAAGACTTTTTTCATATGCATATCGATAGATCTACACTTCACTCAGTCTACGAATTGACCCTCAGATCCACCAACGCACTCAGCTTTCCAAGCTGCTTCACCACCACCCTCGTATCAGACGTGCGGTATCCCGTTGTATCATTCACAATTCTCCTAATCGCCGTCAAATCCCTTGCGTCTTCTTTGTTTCCAGCTCGGTGAAGCACGTAGCGGATGACTACCCCGGGCAGCAACGCCCCACTAGCGCGCCGGAGACGCAGCCACTCGGAGAGCTGTAGGAGATAATGGAACTTTGTCATGGTGGGCATCTCGATGGTCAACTGCCGCAGGCAAGGCCATAGCGGCGGCGCTTTCTTGTTGTATGATTCCAGTGCGAGCTGATCAGCGATCTCCCGGACATCGTGGTCGAGCACTGCTTCTGTTACACGGGGGAGCGCGAAAAAGATAGAGCGTAGGTTCTTCCCTGGGCCATGCATCGACTGAAGCATGTTCTTCATCGTTAGCTTGTGCACGGATGGGAACTTTGGTGTCTGGTCTTCCCTGTGGAAGAATGCTGGCGAGATGAAGTCGGGGAGACTGTTTTCGTCCCATGCCAGTGAGTTACCATGGATTTCGAGGTGATGTAGATTCGGTGCGGAGATAGGCCCGAGGATGTCATCGAGATAGGCTGGCTTCTCTGTGCCCATGATGACGCTGAGAGTTCGAAGAGTGGGGAGTATGATGGGGCGCAGTTCGTCGTCCGTCTCTGCATGTCCCACACGAACGACCCCTTGGTGCAGTTCGAGAGACACGAGATTTTGCGCCGATGACAGGAGCTTGCGAAAGATGACGAGGCTATCTGTGATATAGTTACATTCGCGGAGACTGAGATGTGTCAGGGACGGTGCGCCAAAGTGCTGATGCATTACACTCGAATTCCATCCCTTCAACGTCAAAATCTTCATCTCGACCTCTTTCAATGCAGGCGCGTGAGGCAAGCCTAGCACCGACAGCATAAAGTAGAAGAAGCTTGTGTAATTGGTCTCCTCGATGATTCTGAGGCTCCTCCATCTGTGACTGCACTCCCGCAGCACTTCGAGGCACGTCTTTGCTATGTCAAAGAGCTGAGCTATTTGATCCCCGATCCATATATCGGAATTGGGAGCCACATATATGACAATATCAAGCGGCGCATTCGAAGATCTCTTCACATATGTTTCGAGATGTTCCCTGGAAAGGGTACCAAGCCTGGTCACCATATGCAGGCGTGTCCAGAATCGAGGGGTACTGAGTACAAGTGACCGCCATTCATAACAAACGCTCGCGAGTATCACGGAATCGAGGCACAGCCTGTCGTCAATGTTGTATGTGTTGTCGACGACTGCTCGAAAAATGAGGAGGAGGAGCTCGTGTGGCAAACTCGACATCGAACAGATGGAGTTTGCCCGACAGGCTAGGGTTTTGGACATTTCTTAAGTTGCTGCATGACGGCGGCTCAGCTTGAGAAGGAAAAACATAGAGAGGAAACATGCTCTCCTACCTGATTTTGCGAGATGTGTACTATGTTGATAGTTACTGCCATGCTAACACGAGCTTTTGAACTGGCGGACCACGCAGATGATGAAAACATTCGGATCCGCAGAGATTCAGTGCTGTGTTTGTGCCTACCAAGCGCTCGCTACAACACTCGAGTCAGCTACCAACTTGGCTGCACGTACAGAGGGCTATGGCTAGTAGCTATGCTCCCTTGTTGGTTGCGCCAACGCTGGTTCCGACTTCAGCAACCGGTTGCAAGTGAGCCTGAACTTTGACATGACTCGACCGTTGTATTCTCCCTCGTTCCTGTCACAAGATCATGGGAGATCAAGCTAGTGGCCATGCACGGCTTCCATCAACACAGCTTTCTATATTTTGATCACTAGTATATCATGATGAAGTGAAAAATCACCGTCTCCTGTGGCGTTGAAGTTATGAATAGAGCGCTACATATTTAGGACGCACCAAGCTATGGATTCAAGTAGTCACCAGACCGAACAGAAAGAAGATAGATAGATGTCCCTTCCATCACTATGATGGGAATCGGCCCTCCCAGGCATGTTCATGTGACATGTCTGTTGTGAATCAGTCTGAAGTGTTACATAAATTCTGGACAACAATCACGTTGAGTGTTGTTTATACATGCGCCTAAAGAAATCGAACGACACGATAGATCATCGCATCATGCATGTGCATATGACTCCGACATGAGTGCATCGACTGACCATGACAGTCTGAGAGCTGTTCACGTAAACTTGAATACCGCCACCGGTAATTCCCGATTGAACATAGCGTTCGAGCCTTCGAGGACTGTATCCGATCAGGCTGAATCATTCAATCATTCTGTAGCAGGACCTCCATCGTTCGTGCAGATTTGCGTCAGTAGCTTATATACTAGCCGCATTTTGTGGCCCCCGACTACTGCACAGAGCCCCCAACCGCAAGGGAAAGGGAGGATGTCATGACGCGACGAGCGCTAGCGACGTCAATTTCAAGCGCCCATAGTCATCGATCACCCCTTGAAGCTAGATAGGTTGTAATGTAAAAGTTGATCGTGTCAGTGGGCACGAAGTTCACTCGATCAAGCCTTCCTTAATACCTATCGCCGATTTGAGGCATCAGGGTTCGTCCTGGTTCATCCAATATGACTGTGGCGCAGCTAAAATGAAACTCAGGGGCACGATTGAAGTGATAGTGATAGAAGGTATATTTGATCAATCGTTCTGATACATAGTAGATACAAAGTCTCTAACACATTAACTCCCGATCGTAAATTACTTGGTATCTCAGCAGCCATAGAGATGTCTTGATATATGAAAAGAGAAGAAAAGAAAAAGAGGAGGGGAAATAGTCAGGGATACAAGGGCATGGTCTGATGATGATAGATGTGCGAGAGATGAGATGAAGTGAGATGCGGGAGAGATGAGATCCAGGAATACAGTGATGGGTTACGAGAGAGAGACCAAGGAAAGGAGAAAGGGTTCGTTCGTTCGTTCGTTCATTTTGGACAGCCGCCTGTGCCTCCAGTATTAGTATCTTTTACGTATTAGCGCGCTCCGGCACCGAGGTTCATAGCACCCAAAATGACCTCCCACGCCAAATCAAGGCAATCCCAGAGTTCAGGATCATGCACGCCCAAAGCAACTGCGTTTCTCCATACAGCAGCGATGTTCTGTGCAACGTTGGTGAGTGCACCCATACCGGGGGCCGATGACATGAGGTGCGCGGAAAGCGTGTGGAGTGCAGGTCCGGAGGCAAGCGTGCCTCGGAGTGCTTGTGGTGATGTAAGCGTGGACAGGAAAGAGCCCGGAATAGCTGGAAGAAGTGCGGAGAGCAGTTGGGGTGCAGAATGAGTATAGAGGAAAGTGTGTAGGGGGCCGAATGCTGCCGGAGCGGGTATGGTGAGAGGAAGTACTGGGAGAGTGACGCTGACTGTGGCGCCGTGAGAGGAAACTGACGGGGGGAGGCGGGGGAGAGATGCGCAATTGGATGCGAGAATGAGCGCATGGGTGGCTACGAGGGTCACATACGAATCGGAAGAGCCTGATGATCTAGAGAGTGCAAGCATGTGTGTGGGGTAGATAGAGGAAGAGCCGGATGGGCGAATTGGAATTGTCATGCTAGGGGTATGGTGCAGCTGGGAGCGAGGCATGCTCTGAGGCAAGTGAGATGGGGAAAGCGCTCCAATACCAGCAAACATCCTGAGTGAAGTGTTAGATCGAGTTGATCAAATGAGATGGCGTTGTGCTTACTGGTTCGCTTGATTCTTCAGACCGCGTCTGACGTAGTCCACTGGGACTTCAGAGAGTTCCAGAGCGATAGCAGCAATATTCTGTCTAGGAACCTCTGCATATTGTGGACGTTGCAACTTGCGAGGAAGCTGGACATTAGAAGGATAAGATTGTTGTGCAGGGAAAGAAGCCATGGTAGGTGTGGCTGATTCCTCGTAATCCCAGATGGCTTTTGTTTGGATGGGGTGTGCAGGACGAACTTGGTACATCGTGGCTAGACTGTAGTATATTTGAGCAGCTGAGAAATATAAAAAGTTGTCGGTTGTGATGTCAAATCACTCTTGGAGAGTACTTGTGTGATAAAAAAGAGAGACTTTGTCATATGCTTTATATCACTAGTTTGTCACTGGGTCACTAGTCTCCTCCATTTTCAGAACAAGGATATGTTCAAAATTCGTTTGACCTCTTCACTCTCTTTCACGCCTTTTTGGACATTCGTTTGTAGACCGTTTTGGTAATTCCCAGCGTTTCGCACCAAATAAACCTTGCTCGCCCTCCGCGAGTGAGGTCATCTGCTCGAAATTCAAGCCAGCGCGCCTTTTTGTAGTCATCACTACTCGCGAGGGACAAGGACGTACCTTGTTCTTGCGTTAGCGCCTTTTTTTGGTCATCCGCGAGGCTTCTTGCCACTCATGTACTAGGTAGGAAGCTTTCATGAAATATCGTTCGCTGACAGCTTCTAACCTTTTGTGGCATCAAGAACCTGCTCAAACGTGGCATACCTTGTTGACGTGCTCGAGGCAAATTTACGTCTGTATGATCAGCGCCCCGATTAGTGGTCTTCCATTGCTGACACTTGAATGCTCTGCACTGACACACCCTGTTTTAGGATCAAACCTTCTCATTTGGTGACTGATAGCAATCACAGCATGTGAGTAGACCCTGCGCTGCTAGCCTTTTGTGGTACCGGTTACTCAGAACAAGTTCGAATGTGGCAGACCTTGTTTGCGTGGTCAAGGCAAATTTACGTCGATGTGGGCCTCCATGCTCGGACGCTCCTCATGCCTACGTCCATACGCTTCCGGTGGAATGTATTTGTACGTATCTAGCGTCGTTGCTAGAGACTAGGACGGTTTGGTTTTGAATCGAACTAACTCCAAGCACGCCTCCGCCGCAAGCTAGCCATCCGACGGCATCCCCATAACTCGATGACGTTCTGAGACCAATCCCGAAACCTTTATTGGACAAAAGTAGCGAGAAGAAGCAGGCAATCAAAAGCACTGCAGGTGGGACCTGGCTATTCAGCCCTTCATTCGGTCTGGAAAAGTCTAGGACGTAAAGTTTACAGAATTCCTGGAAGATACGCGATCGATGCTAGCGACTGCTCGTGCTTTACGCATGAATGACACGTGAATTATTTTTCCATGGGTCGATGTAATCTTGGACCTTCCTCTGCGAGCTTTCTCGGTACGAACTCAATGGTACTCGTGTCTGACACTGGATAATGTGACGCAGTGCTGATGCGTGAAATAGGGGCAGTGGACCGGGCACGGACTGCAAGGAAAACCAAAAATCAAACCTCTAAGGCGGGAGGCGACGACTCTATCTATCGAGGACCGACTACCACATGCAGCAGCGACTACCTATCAGCCAGGACTCCAGCCACTGAGCCAGGACCCATGGCACTCCAAGGAAGACCTGCGCCAGATCGCCCCAGTACAGCACGAAACTTGTTTTTGAGGCACGGACTGATTCCAAATCTATTGGACTCCGTCAGGAAACCACGGTACGAATCAGCAGGCAGTCGGACGAACTGATTTTTATTATTTGATACCTTCTTAGATACAATTCGAGGGATCCCCCACGGTGAATGTTACAAGATTATGTGGCCAGCACACCTGATTGTCTGTCGATCCTGTCGGAGCCGGCGAAGCGTAGATTCCCTGTAGATGATACCTGGGTCGCATGGGATGGTCCGCGCGCGTACGCATACACGAGTACTCTTGCGGAGATCATCCAAGAAATACTTCAGCGTCATGCAAGTGGAATCGCATTTCGTGAGTACAGCGCTGGCTCCAACCTTGACATGCAGATGAAGAGTCAGGGATTCGACATAAACATTCGAGTTGACTGGGAAACGGGGTTTATTTTCGGGGGGATCAGCACAATTGTGGGACTTGGATGGATAAGATGGGAGAATCTGAGAAGGCGGGCACGAAGGGGTTCCTGGGACACCGAGAGACGGCGCGCCAGTCGAGATCACCAGTTTGCTGAAAAGTACGCTGCGATGGCTCGATACGCTGCCGAGTATTGGAAATTTCCCATTCAAGGGTGTTGAAGCGACAAGTGAGACTTCTTTTACTGATTCATTGAATGGTCCACTAAAGTGATCCGATCTTTTAATGGGCAGAATACCATTATTACCTACAAGGCCTGAGGCGACCTCATACAGCAGTCCTTCGAAAGATGCTACTATGTTCCCCTGAGTAAGACTGTTATCTTACGACACAGGGGGCGAGATATGTCACCTCATCACATAAAGGTGGCCGCTCTTGGGAGTGCGTCTTTCTTTACGGCGCAAGGTAGCCCGGTTTGTCACGCTTCGGGGCACCCGAGTGGCGAGCCAAGTTCTCAAGAACACTGTGAAGATGTCGTGCCTGTCTGAAAGCTTGTTGTCTTATACTGGGTATATCTGTGAACTGCTTATGCCCCAAGAGATTACAGTTGGAAGTATTTATCATTATGATATGAAATACCCATGTCACAAATGGGACAGAGGACTTTGCCATCGTTATTCGATTGCCTCTTGCACACAATAGGGTCTGGGAGGTCTTAAGTGGCGATAAATTAAAGTTGTTAGACATGAGGTAAAGACACTTGATAGATAAGTCAAAGAGATGTTCCACACAATGTCACCAGGTAATAGCCTTAGATGTAATATGCTGAATATTGTTCTTCGTGACGATAGTAGGAAGAACTGTTCTGCATTGCCAAGCAGAGATTTGAATTCTGGAAGGGATGCTCAATTCAATTGTTCGCCTTTACCTACGATGGACCTTTATCTTGGCCTGATTTTTATCCGCAGCGCGATCGCATAAACCTTTGCAGGGAAGACGTCCTATTCAACCTCGCGAGAACTACGATAGATAAACGGGAGTAAGCCCTCCGTGTATAGGGCTATGTCCGACATAGGGCCTTCGACCCAAAGGAATGGAAAATGAGATCCTTGGTTTGGTACGCCATTCATTGGTCTTCTATGTTCAAATCCGCCCCTTGCCTTGTGCCGCATGTGTTTGTTACTTCAAGTTTGCCATCCAGGGAACGTCTGACGTGCGCGAGTCATCCTATTGAGGGCATGTATATCCGTGACAGACATAATGTAACATGTTGGCAGTACGCGAAGCGGCGGGATGCTCTGCGACACATCCGAACTGGCATGTCGAGCATCATTCCATTCTCAGGGGTGAGCCAGGTTGTTCACAGGTTTCAGCGGGAGCTAGGCACAATGATTAATTATTTCAATAGAGAATAATCAGCTGGAACTTAGCATGCATCAGCCATGCATACATTTCACCGGAAATGATCGAGAAGACAGACTCGGAAAAATGTGGATGCACATCAAACTTTCAAAGCTACATCAGGCTACTTGCCGGCGGCCTGCAGGTTCTTCAGGGCTGTTGGTTTTTTGCCAAAAGGGTGAACATCGGAATAATGAGTGATATATTCGAGATACTTTATAGTACCGTCGACCGACCTGTCGCATCTACTTCGAAGCCTTTAACCCACAGTCTGTCCATAGAGTTTGAATGATAAGCATCGATTTAAATTGCGACTTGAATGGATCGCATGTGAAACAGGTGGGTAAGCTAAAATAGGAAAGTCTCATGTTTCATGAACGTGGCGCCTCCGATGCCGACTAGTATGGCTTGTAGTGTTGAACTAGTCTACAGCCAATAAGTGGAGCGAGCACTGGTGCTGGGTTGAAGCACTTTGTGGACATCTTGATGTGTGTCTCATTCAAGCATTCTTCGATCCACAATTCACAACATCTCCTTTCCAGCTTCACCTCCCTGAAGCACCCGTCACATGCTGCTCCACGATTCGCGACACCTCCCAGGTCCAATTCACCCCCCAGGTGCCTCCTCATCCACCTCCTTACTCTCCTGTAATAGAGAACGATCATCCACCTTATCCACCTTACGGCCCCCCAAGAAACCTTATCCAAAATTACACGTATCGCCCTTTACAGCAAGTCAGCATCAGCATGACAAGCGACCTCCTTCCCCGGGGCCTGATGGGAGGGCAAAATCCCCTACTCGACCCGCGCTCGCTAGACCAGCTAGCCCTACCGCAGCTCATTCGTCAGGCTTTCGCGCTCAGCTTGCACATCTCTTGCCTCGCCATGCTATATTTCTCTTGCGGCTTACCATACACCAACTCAGCAGCGTTCCCCTTGTGAACGGAGAATTTGAGGTACAATGGAAGTTCAAAGGGGTGACGTCTGGTGGAGGTCTATTGGGCAAGGTGAAGGGCAAGGGCAAGGCTATGGGAAGCACTACTCCGAACGGAAGTGCCAACTCAGCTAAAGGGAAAGAGAAGGAGAAGCCCCACGAAACCGAGATGGAAGCTGCTGCTGTTGACGCCTCAGACGCTCACAGCATCGCCAACTCCAATTCAACCCACTCGCACGACCCATCTATCCCCTCAGTAGTCGTATCCGCAAACACACCGGTATCCTCTGGTTCAATGCCTAGTACATCCTCAGCGTCACCCCATTCTCGTCCTCATAACGTACCGCCACAATACCTTTCCGCTGACTGGTTACCCCAAACTGCCCCTCCGGACCCGCCGCCTTCTCTCGCTAAATCTCCTCCGACTGCGTATTCTCCTGCCAAGGGTCACACTCTATTTGAACAGCTAAAGGAGCACAGCGTGACATGGGAACAAACGCTTGATGTTATGGTGCAGATAGGCATCGGGAGAGAAACGAATGAGCTTGGAGGTTGCGAGGCAAAGTTTGTCGTCATGCAGGTGCGTTTCGTAGCGACTTTCCTCTAAACTTTTCTGACTATTTTTCGTAGCGGGTTGTCCCAGGCGATCCGGACGCACCGCGAATTCCCCGGCTCGGCGCAGTGAGCCTAAATCTGGCTCAGTACGTGGATGCTGGAGTCGTCACTCGCCGGTATTTGCTTAGGCAGAGCAAGACTAATGCGACGCTCAAGGTAATTCCACTATAGCTGTTTATTGGATCTACATTAACTTGGAAACCCCCCTGTAGCTCACCGTCCAACTGGAGCATATCGGTGGCGAATCATCTTACGTTGCCCCACCTCTCCCTAAAGGAGAGATATTAAGTGGGATCACTGGTTTGCTCGACAACGACGTCTTTCGAACACGACCACGCACGCTCGATCTCTACGCCAACGCAAACTCCTCATCGTCCTCGGTATCCACCGTCTCGACCAACTCATCCGGAAAACGTGGTCCTAAGCGGAAAAAGAACCCACTGGACGCGAGTCAACTCCCAAACACTCGTGGCATCCGCGGGACGGAGAAGCTCATCGAAGCGTTGTTCAATCCAGCACCAGTCACGCGCCCAGGGCTCCTCACTCCATTCACGTATCTCCACGAGCCCGAAGTGCAGTCGCATGACCACTCTCGAGAAGGCACCACGGAGGATGGTCACGTTTACGGCGAGGACGAGGGGAAACCTGCAGACGAATCTCTCTATTCGAATTCTGTAGACCTCAACCATCCTCCTGCGCGCCTGGACTCGGAGAGCGACTATCAGAGCATCCACTCGAAGTGGACTGGTTCGCTACGTGCGTCGTCTATGAAGAGCACGCGGTCTGTGACTGCGAGTCGGTCAGGCGTCAATGAACTCAGAGTCGGAGTGAGCACCGCTGTCTCGAATGCGACCATCGTGGAGAAGCGGGCGTGGTGGCGGAAGGTGCTCCATGCTGGAGCTGCATAGGGACGTCCTTTATTATTTGCTTTTCTTGTTACTTGTTATTCAGGTTTTTCGTTACTACACTGCACTGCTCCGGGGACGATTCAGATAATTTGGGGTTTCACTTATTAGCTATTGGCATGCATACATCACACTCGAGTTGTCCATCATTCGTTCGTTCATCTACCACTATATAGATTTCTATTGGACAACCTAGGGGGTGCCCTCCGTACCCGTTTTGACGAACGCAATGACATTCATGACCTCGACAGAGCCATCAGCCTCCATCGCGAGGCACTGACCTTGCGCCCACCTGGGGATCTAGATCATGACACCACGCTTCACAACCTTGCCCTCGCGCTCAACACCAGATATGATGAATTACATGTTAGCGATGATCTTAACGAGGCCATCGATATGTACCGCGAATCCCTTCGGGTAGTGCGGGCCGATGATTCAGAGCGCCATTTAACTCTTTCTAACTTGAGCTCGGCACTCTGCTCTCGTTACATGCAAACTCAGAAGAACGAAGATGTTGAGGAGGCCATTGATCTCTGCCAAGAATCATTGGCGGCTTTGCCTCCACTGCACCCGGATAGATGGTTTGGCTACAGATGGCTGAAGGAGGCTTATCTGTCTCGTTATGAAATTCTAGACAACCCTACTGATTTGTCGCTCGCAATAGAGCACTTCAGACTGGCATCAACGCACCCTACTCGAGGCTTTCCAGACCGCATTCAAACCGCCCTGGACTGGGTTTATGACACTGAGGATTATGAACACGAATCTGCCTCTTGAAGCATATCACACATGTTTGGACCTTTTTGACAACCATGTAATGACCCGATCTTCTGTCCTTTCACGGCGCGAAGCTGCTGCTGCTTTTCTGGAGGCTAGAACACCACCAGTAGATGCGGCATCATGTGCCATACGCCGTGATAATTTACGGCTGGCAGTCGAATTCGTGGAGCAGGGTCGTGGTCAGCAGTGGTCGCTGGCTTCTCGACTCAAAACTCCACACGAAGACCTCGTGTCCGCGAATCCCGACCTAGCTCAAAGGTTCTCAGAGCTCAGTAAGCGTCTGTCCGACGCTCAAGGTTCTCCGGTCAGCGCAGACGGGGCTGCAGCTGATCAGGAAGCAATACAATACAGGAGACTTGCGATGCAATGGGAAGCTACGGTGGCTGAAATCCGCAATGTTCAAGGTTTCTCGCGATTCCTCCTTCTACCATCATACAACGACTTGCAAGTGGCAGCACGCCATGGGCCAGTCATCATCCTCATTGCGAGTGAATACTCATGCAATGCCCTCATTGTCCCAACGTCAGGCGAGCCCCACCATGTTCCAATCCCGTCTCTCACTCTCGCAGATGTCGAGACGCTCAAGGATGATTTCGCCAGGGAGATACGACACGCATCTTTTATGGGCCCAAAGGATTCGAGGACGGAGCTGATAGTACTCCTGCGGAAGATCTGGGATGACGTCATGCTACCCATCGTCAAAGTACTTTACTGTGATCTCAAAGTAAAGCCCCGCTCCCGAATATGGCTGTGTCCGACTGCAGCCTTCACGTCTATTCCTCTTCATGCAGCTCACCCCTCCCGAATGAAGGCCGATAACACTGGACGGGAACTGTGTCTGGAGGATATCTATATTTGCTCCTACACCCCAACACTTTCAGCTCTGATCAGATCTAGACAGACGATGAAGACGCATGTGACCCCGTCGTTCGCTGGGATCGGGCAAAGTGAACCGGGCGAAGGGCAAGGCAAGGTGCTCGCGGCTGTCGACAGCGAGCTTGAGCTTATCCGTAAACTCGTTCCCCCGCAGATCACGTTTACCAATCTTTCTGGTGACGAAGCTACATAGGCAGGTGCACTCGAAGCTTTGCGATGCAACACCTGGGTGCATCTCGCTTGTCACGGCAAGCAAGACCGCGAGCAGCCATACAACTCACGTTTCACTATGAGAGACAAACCCCTCACACTGCTTGACATCATGGAGAACGACGCTCCACATGCTGAATTCGCATTCTTGTCGGCGTGTCATACCGCCGTTGGCGATGAGGAGACACCCGATGAAGTCATCCACCTCGCAGCTGGTCTGCAGTTTTCGGGGTTCAAGAGTGTCATCGGCACTCTGTGGGTGGTCGACGACGCTACTGCAAAAGATGTCGTTGAAGCTTTCTACGAGATATTGTTCAAGGATTTGGAGGAGGGCGAGGTGCCAGACTGCACGAAGGCGGCTTCTGCACTCAGCCACGCTACGTACTCTGTGAAGAGCAAAGTGCCGCTCGAGCAGAGAATTGTTTTCGTTCATATTGGTGTGTAACTCGTGTCGTATTGCTTTGATATGGTACAGTTTTCTACTGATGTCATATCATTTTGATCATTGCGCTTGTTGTAGGCATCATGATACCCCAATACCGTTGCTTTTAGTTAGATCTCTCTTGTACCCTTCAAGTATCCCGGCTTCAGGTTGTGAATTCACTCTTAGTATTTGGCAGTGTCGCTGCGCACAGTTGGCTAGCACGGAACCACTTGCATGAGACAGTCGACGCTTTTGTAAGGCAGCCTTTCAGCAACACAAATACGTTTCAGTAGACTTTTCTGTCATTCTGCTCAATAAGAATTCACAGCGATATTCACAGCCACCAATAATTTAGTCTTTGGCGCATCGACTCGCGGATTTGCTTCTCAAAGTCATTATTCATGCTGTGTACTAGATTGATATGTACATGTAGAGTATCATTCCAACGTACTACAAAGTTCCTCCGCTCGGGTCTTGCGCATAAGAACCAGATGTCAAAGAGAACGAGAACCAAAGATCAAGGAACTCTGCAGACCAAGAAAAACAAGAACCGAAGGCCATCGTCACTGACCAACACCAACACCAAAAAAGCACGGTGTAGAGGCAAGCAAACGAGAATCAAGGGGCAATCATACTAAGGGTCTAGGGGAAAGCAACGAGAACCACAGACCAAGTTGAAACCAAACAAACCAAATCAGCCCGACCCAACCCCCCTCCCGCAAAAAGGAGATCGGGAGGGTAAAAACCCACCTAGACAACCCCTCACAGCAAACTTGACAAATTCCTAAACTTCTCACCAACCTCGGTACACCCTCTTCTCGCTCATACCAAACCTGTATACCCGACTACACCATCTGCAACACCTACTACTCTCGCTTTGAAGAGGAAACGGAAGCTAGTACTCACCTTCGCTGTCCCCTTCGATCTGCGTCAGCCGGGATTCACCGTGTGGGCCGCCGGGATCTCACCACCTTCTTCCGAGTATGACGCGCGAGAGGTAGAGGGTCACGGTGTACCAGTTTGAGCTGGAGAGGACCTAGGTGCGTGCCTCTTCTTGAGATCGGATCCGGATCCGGGATGCAGATGGAAGTACTGTTAAAATTGTTGCCTATAGACATGTTCTCGAGCGATATGCCACAACGCCTCAACCCGATCCCAATTCGCGGCCCACCCACTAGGATCATCGCCCTCCACATATTCAGGTCCTCAAGAAGCGGGAAGCCGTGGATGCCTTCTTTTGCGTGGGCGTAACGCAGCGACGATACATTGGAATGCGAGTTGTCTTCAGAAGAGAAAGACCAGCTGTGGAGGGAATTTCGCAGGAATGAGTAGGGAGACATGTAATTGACTGGAGGCCCGAGTCCATAAGTATAAAGGGGATAATCGTTGGATTTTGACGAGGTGCGCGCGGTCGGAGTCTTGGACGTCCTTCTCGCCCTTTCCATACTCCAAGCCAGACGTTTATGTCTTTAGCTAGTGCGTAGAAGGAGCGGGAGACAAGCATGCAGACTAGGACTGAGCGCATGGGAAGGAGAGGGTGAGTTCTTGGGGAAGAGGAAGGGATATTTGGGTGCGAGGGGAAGGTATTGGGTGGAGGTGGAGGTGGAGGCCGAAGTGTATGATGTTGGACAGAGGGTGTAGGCTTCGGATGGAGTATGATACCAGGTCGGAGAGTGGGTGAGGGTAAAGCGGAGTACTAGTGTTTGTAGGACGGTGGGACGCTAGATAATAAATGTTAGTTTCGTATAAAGATATTTGATGGATACGTACCGGTGAGATTGCATTGGACTGCATCGAAATAACGGTCGCGATCAACGAGTTCGCCTTCCTCGTGTAGTCGGTGGTGGTTAATGCGGGCGAGAGTGTCTTGACTGAAATTTAATGAGATTAAAAGTGCAGATTCGAGTGCTCTTCTGTCATCGGAGAGCTAGAGAGCAGTATTCGAGTCCAAAGGGAAGACGGGCAGGTCCCACATGAGCTTGGATGGGCCTGCCACTGGCTGCGGCTCGGGTGATGGATGAGCTGTGTAGTAAGGCGTACTAGTAGAAGGTGACTTGTAACGTTGGGGCGGTTCAGGAAAACCACCACCATCGGTCCTCCTAAAATTCATTGTCAGTGCTAGGGCTCCGTGAAAGAAGGTCCTGTTAAAACATTCACATTGAAATGATATCAGAGTGCCAGACCTGGCCCTGCGATACGACTTGTCAAATGAGGGAAACAAATCCATCCGTGACATGCTACATAGGCACCCGCTGACAAGGCAAACCAGTTGATAAAGTGGTTATTCATAATTTGTACAATGAAGGAATCGGAAGGATCATGAAAGACCAGTGAAACCACATAACAAGTCACGTGCCGCAGACGCGCGTTGGCACCATACATTGAACCTTATAGTAACACACTATTGGATCAAGTATAGGCACTCATAGATCTACAGATATAGCCCGCTTCCCCTCACACATACATTAAGTACTTCATTGTACCACCAACTGGTCCCACCGCATCATTGTGGTTCATCAACCAATCAAACGCTCGCACCACCCAGTCCGAATCGTATCTACCTTGCCACCGAACTTCACCAACTGGCCTCATACACACAACTTCTGTATATTTGGATTCGCTCCTCTAGCACGCGTAGAATGCGTCGCATCCAGGTTACTCCTCCCGGCAGTAGAGCTAAACCACTGAAACCGTTCCTCATATCTCTGCTCCAGCGCTGACTCGCGTGCTCCGGTAGTCGACCTCTCACCCTTCGCATCAACCTGGCCCCCTCCTTGCCACAACCTCGCTCGATGCTTGGCAAATTACCAACTGCCCCAAATTCTTCATTCTGAGAGGGACCGTTTGGAGACGGGGAAGCACTCCGCAACGGACTATGTCATGCCATCAACCACGCTGCATCGCATCAGTGAACCGGTGAGTTCTTGGTAGCCATTATGTAGATTCCGGTGCTTTTACATTGCATTACATTGCATTACATTGCATTATATTGCATTATATGACTTTATATCATCATGTGCCGGACTTCTTTTCGGTACATTACAATATATTGCTTCGACCAAGCAATGTAATCGGTTCACCAGTTCCCTGATGCTCAATGCGAAAACAGAACCACGACTCACTATAGATACTGCAAGGCATTCATAACCCTCGCAGCAATCGTAATCTGCGCCACACACTCCGCCAGTTCCATTGCAAGCCATACTAGACGCTGTCAAAGCAGCCACAACGGCGAGGACGAAGGAGAGACGCATTACTATTTGTGAGATGTGATATAGGATCTCGAACTGGAGGGGACGGTAAGAAGATGGCTCGCTTTTATATCCTGGATAATGTTCTGGGAAGAAGTTTCATGGCGATGTGAGGGTGATCTATTTACCTTCAAACGTAAGTCATTTGCGATGCCAGCAGATTTGATGAGTGCGGACGTGGCACTGGACACGATGTACGGGAATATGAGCTCACTATTGGAATCCGAGACGTCCGAGTCCGTGCAACGAGCCTAGCTGGCTATAGGCGAGCGCAACCCAAAAGGGCACGAGAGAGCGACGTGTTTTGACGTCGGCCGAGAGTCGTCAATATGTATCTGTCTACTCCTTCGTTACTGAAAAATTTCCCCGTTAGTATAAAGCTCCGAGTAGAATCACTGCCGCATCTCAGTTCAATCAAGAGACTGAGATGTGAGCACATAGTACATCTTTCCGTACTATACATTTATTATTAACTGACGACGTCGTAGTTTACCGTCGTCGTTCTAGTGCTTCACGTCCCTCGCTCGTTAATATTCACGTTGCTCACAGCTTAAAATTGTGGACTCCAGCCGAAGGGAAACGTTGGAGAATTTGATACTTCCCGTGAACTTTCCGAAGATACACCAACACAGGTGTATATAGTATTTTACAGAATTGACAAATTCCCTTGAATTTTCGCACAGAGGAATCTTGATACGAGCTCACATGCAGAAACACGTCGCGATCGACGGCCGGGCACACCTGCAATCCTTCAAGTTGACTGGAAGGTCAACCGGTAGCGAGTGGAGAAACATATTTAGTACGTCAGGACGATACTTTGACAAAATTCTATAGTCACCAGCACGTGTCTTCGAGAAACGATTCCAAACGACTCTAGTATATAGACGAGATCGCAAAAAGTATAGCTACAGGTACGATCAAGAATCAAGATCAGTAGCTAGTAATGTTCCTGGGATCAAATACTGATATATTTGAGTTTTTGACAAGTTAATAACATGTTGAAATGTGTCAAAAACCCCGGTGTTACAATAAAAGGAGTATGTAGTACCCTGTTCCAACTCGGAGCCTTGTTTGTTTCCAACATGCAAGGTAACATTCAAGTCTCAACAGATCTACAGCCCCCAACACCCGATGTGAGTTAGGTTTCAAATATTTTCCTCGCATTTTGTACATCATATAAACCTCTCCTAAATATCGGTAACCCCGATGTGAGGGTCATCTACGCAGTGTTGGCTAGTCTAAACTCTAACGGAGCTGATCCGAGAGCCAGCAAAGACAACTTAAAGCATGAGTGCCTCACACCGAGAAAGCCCAGTAGACAGCAAAGAGCTGTAAGCCTGCGCCAACGCTTCTCCATCACATTTATCTTCCCCATGCATCCCCAAAGATAAGAGAGAAAATCGGTCGGTTTCGAATCCTCGTTATAGGAAGAGAAAAATAACCATCCTCCAGAGGGTTTGCAACACACGACACAACAGCGCCGGGGAAAGGGTAGACATCACGATGCTAGTAGGAGGATAGTGATGACTCAACAATATTGGACATCGGATCGACGTCACAGTTTTGGGGGTCGCCAAAGGTGGCGTGTACTTTCGATAGTTGGCGACATGAACTGACGCATTACTAGTGTGGAGAGCACGATATTGAGAATGATTCAAAGGCTGTGAGTGTGATCCTCTTTCGAGCTCGAGCCATGCTGATCCAAGTCATTGCACACTGTTCACAGAACGTGAGTGTCTTGATTCTCGAGCTTTGTTATGTCACCAACAACATTGCCGATCCATCGATAGGACGTAAGTTTGTTCATCCTCCTTTTATCTCGGGCCATGCTGACCGAAGATGTCACTCGTTGACAGTATGTGAGTGTATTGATCCTCGGTAGAGGTGGACGATTCAACTTTCTGCCGTGATTTTACCAGCTTTCCAACAATACATGTGCAGAGATGGCGTCTAGGATACAGTCTGTGGTATATTCAATTGGGCACAGACTATACGCACAATTCTCATGTTGCGAATGTGCCAGGCCTTTGGCTCATGACCATCGGAGAACATGGTTCAGTCATTTCTGGTGAATTTTCAGGCTACGTTGCGATGAACCTGCTTATCATCAATCATTTGGCTGTTGTCATCATGTTTGAACATTCTTCACCAGCGGCGCTATCTTCAGGACCAACAAGAGTCTATTCTCTCTTTTGATGTCGCGCTTGAGCAGTACATAGCGTCTTCGCATGCAGCTGCTGTCAAAGAAGCTGTGAACCCTGCCGTCCACACATATGAAGAAGCTGTAAGCGCTCCACATATCCAGGAAACTCGTCTACTTGGATGGCGAAGTACGCTTGAACGTTTCCAGAGGAAGGCCAAACAATGTTCTCAGAAGAAGGTGAAACAAACTTTGCACTATCAGGCGAAGGCGGAGTTAATCGAGACAATTTTACAAGTCACTTTAGAGCATCGCCTGTGTTCTCATGATTGTAGCAATCCCGCTAACATACTTTTCTTCAGCAAGGCCTTAATGGTAGACAATGCACCCCAATGTCAATGATGTTCCGGTTTGGAGTGGAGCTGAGGTGTCTCAGTGGTGAATGCTGGTTTCTTGAATGGTCTGTGGAGGTAGTTTAGATACAGTGGAACAGCACGAAATGGTTGTGTGATCACAATATAACGCTTTTTCTGGTATGGCGCAAACGTGTTTGAAGCACGTCGGTCATACTCAACCGAGACAGTGGCGAGACCTACTACCCTTGATGTATCTCCCAAGTGCCCGTGATCCGATTTCATGCCCATTAAGGTCGGATACGTTATGCAGCGTACCATTCTGCTCTACAACTTTTCTCGACTTGTGCCAATTGTTTTGAAAATAAATCTCATTTATTGTCATTTCAAAATTACACTCTATGTAGACGTATGGAACGTTCCTGACAACGTCGGTGACTCCAGCCGGTGGATGATGGTGAAAAGATCTCTGAAAAGGCCTGGGTGTGAGCAGAAAGTAGCCTTCGAACTCAATGGACTTCAAGCAGTGGACACACCTTGAAAATTCCCAGCTGTCGTTTTTTGAGCGACAGCATACAGGTTACCATGACTCTGGGTTATGGGGTGGATGTACTAATCTCTCCAACGTCAAGTGTATGCGCTTTGTGCACCCCAGATCCCACGACTAGAACCCTATCATTCTCGCTTCACTAAACGATGAATTCATCGACCGCGCGCATCATACTCTAGAGTCTAAATGTATATTTTCGAGCGACTGAGAGACGACACCAGCGTGGAACAAAGGAGAACCTAACTTACAGGATGTGCGCGAGGTCCATGGAAAAATTTGCAGCGCTGGATGATATTCATAATAAGGTCTCCAGAGCCTTATTATAGCTGTGACCTTTTCTATCGCATCGAAAGAGGACCATAATGATCCAATTGCCTGTCTGATCAGTCGAACGACTGAATCCTGTGCCTGTGAGCTTGCTGTGACCGACGGCAATGACGTCCATCGCTACAAGTGTCAGGATCCGGGCGTGCAGTCCAAGACATCGACGAAACTGTCGATCCTTTATCGGATTCGAGTCACGCTGGGACAGGAAATTGAAGAACTGTTGGCGGTCAACGTATCGATTCGCAGTCGCGCTACGCTGGGATCTCCCCCGCTGAAATTCGCGGAAGGGAGGCATTGATTGTGACCGCATTCATCAGCCAGATGTGACGTAGAGGGACAGTCAATTCTGCCTCGCGGAGTGAATACGGGAGCATGACGGGGGGACATAGCTGTTCGCACCATCCGAAATAATGCTCACAGTGCTCACCACATCTTTCTTCCTCTACTGTCCCTTCGGCGCATCATGCCACAACGGCTGAAGCAGCGGGTAAATGATATGCCACTGTGCCTGGCAAGTCCATATTCCCCGCAATGGGCGATGACACATGGGATGAGTGCGACGATGTCGAAGATTCCTGTTGTCGGGCTGATAAGGACGGGTGGTTGGCTGAGAGGCACGGAGAAGCCTATGTTTGCTAGCTGTCGCTATGGAGTTGTGTTTGTTCCGTGCGGACGCAGGTGAGAGCCTGTGGGTGGATGCTGGCAGGGCGGAGGTGGAGGCAGCCCACCTTCTGTGGATGCGGAGGCGTATGCGGACTAGTCGTTGGTGCAGTGGAGGTGTGAGCCCAGCTGAATGGACTCCTAGTAGTAGCCTCACGTGGGTGATTCATGGGCTATGCTGTGACGAGGCTGGTATGTGCCATTCCTTGTTAGAGCACAGAGATCATGCCCACCATGCATAGCGATCATGGGGGGCCCGAAAAGAAAAGTTGGCAGCGTATTCCACTGGCACCCAGAAATAGTAGGTACTGATTTACCAAATACCAATCCCTGTCCGCTCGATCACACACTGGTTCCATTGCCGGGCCGGTTTGACAATGTTATGTACCTCGTCAGCTCATTGAGAAACGAGACAGGCAAGCATATGCGTTTGTACGTGCCCCAAATCTATGAGACGATGCAGATGATAATATTGTGTAATTAAATTCGCCTAGAGGCACCAGGGTACTCACTCTGATAGAAACAACTAATTTCAGATGTGAATCTAAACAGAATCTTCCATCCGGCACTTCCAAATCATCGATGCAAAGTATCCTGACTCGTGTACGCCTCATGTGGTACACAGCCATAATGATCCCCATTGCCCAGCACTAAATATAGGCATTTACCAAGCAGTAACTTAGTATTATAAGCCTGCGCTAACATCACCCGGTCTCATTTACCATTTACCTTCCCCCATGGATCCTTCAAAGATAAGGGAGAAAATCGTTCGCTTTCGAATCCTCATTATAGGAAGAGCGAACGCAGGAAAAACTACCATTCTCCAGAAAGTTTGCAACACGCGAGAAAACCCAGTCATATGTAACAGCGCTGGGAAAAGGGTGCGCATCACCATGCTAGTAGGAGGCTACTGACCCATCGACATCAGATCGATCCTGCAGTTTTGTCGGCATCCAGAGAAGTAAGGTGTACTCTTAGTTGACGACATGAACTGACGTGCTCTCAGCGCGGATTGCACGACATCGAGAATGAAATGGTGTTTCAAAACAACCCAGGATTCGTCTTTCATGATTCACGCGGTTTTGAGGCAGGCGGGGAATCCGAATTCAACATGGTGAAGGCATTTATCGCAGACCGCTCGAAGGAACTCGATATAAGGAAGCGACTCCATGTCATATGGTAATTGGTCAAGCTAGAGAAATGTGCCGACTCACTTCTTTGGCATAGGTATTGCATACCAATGGACGAATCAGCCAGGTCTTTCACCCAAGGCGAAGTCAAATTTTTCTCCCAGTGCGACACCGGAAATAGTAAGGTTTCGTTTCTGACCATTGTTGATGTTCGACTGAGGCACAGAATCATGATTCCTCAGTTCCCGTGATGGTTTTGTTCACCAAGTTTGATGCCTTATACGATGTCGCATTCGCACAGCTGAGGAAGGAAGGAAGATCATGGAAAGATGCTAAAGGACTGGCCCCGAAACGAGCCGAGGAGTCATTTGCAAATGGGCCCCAGTTGAAGTTTCTTAAGAATGTCCAATGGCCTCCAAAATGTCATGTATGCCTCCCTAGTAAGTTGGTTGATGGTTAAGTTGTGATACATGATTACCGTTGATCTATCAGACATGAACTTGGACGATGCAGGTTGCGGGCCACTGATGGAACGCACAGCCGGGACTCTGGATGACGAAGCGCTGACGCAATTGTTCGTCTCAACCCAGCAGACCAACTTGGCGCTCTGCATGGAATATGCAGTTGAGAGGTAACTATCCATAGACTCATGTGCCCCCCATGACTGATATTGCCCAGAGCACTCACGAAACTTGTTGACTCTGCTGAGACAGCATCAGACGAAGGTCATGAGGAAGCAATAGGGAAGTTGGGTACCTGGTTTCCACATCTTTTGGTGAGATGAATACACCTTCCTGCTTGAGCTATGCTGATTGAAGTCATTGCCCGACTTTCACAGGTTGTGAGTGTTTTGATCCTCCTTTGAGCTCGAGCCATGCTGATCGAAGTCATTGCCCACTGTTCGCAGGACGTGAGTGTCTTGATCCTCCTTCGAGCTCGAGCCATGCTGATCGAAGTCATTGCCCACTGTTCGCAGGGAGTGAGTGTCTTGATCCTCCTTCGAGCTCGAGCCATGCTGATCGAAGTCATTGCCCACTGTTCGCAGGACGTGAGTGTCTTGATCCTCCTTCGAGCTCAAGCCATGCTGATCGAAGTCATTGCCCACTGTTCTCAGGATGTGAGTGTCTTGATCCTCCTTCGAGCTCGAGCCATGCTGATCGATGTCATTGCCCACTGTTCTCAGGATGTGAGTGTCTTGATCCTCCTTCGAGCTCGAGCCGTGCTGATCGAAGTCATTGCCCACTGTTCGCAGTTGGTGAGTGTCTTGATCCTCCTTCGAGCTCGAGCCATGCTGATCGAAGTCATTGCCCACTATTCGCAGGGAGTGAGTGTCTTGATCCTCCTTCGAGCTCGAGCCATGCTGATCGAAGTCATTGCCCACTGTTCGCAGTTGGTGAGTGTCTTGATCCTCCTTCGAGCTCGAGCCGTGCTGATCGAAGTCATTGCCCACTGTTCGCAGTTCGTGAGTGTCTTGATCCTCCTTCGAGCTCGAGCCGTGCTGATCGAAGTCATTGCCCACTGTTCGCAGTTGGTGAGTGTCTTGATCCTCCTTCGAGCTCGAGCCATGCTGATCGAAGTCATTGCCCACTGTTTGTAGAGAGTGAGTGATTTCATCCTTGAGCCTTGTTCACCAACGACGTCGTCGATCCATCAATAGGAAGTGAGTTTGTTTATCCTCCTTTGAACTCAGGCCATGCTGACCGAGGATGCTACACATTGACAGACAGTGAGCATATTGATATTCGGCAGAGGTAGACGATTTTCAACTTTCCGTCGTGATTTTCCCAGCTTTCCCGCAATCAACGTAAAGAGATGGCATCCAGGATACACTCTGTGGTATGTTCAATTGATCACAGACTACACACATTTCTCACGTCGCGAATTTAACAGGCCTTTGGCTCATCACCATTGGAGAATATGCTTCAACTCAGTTCTGGTGAATTTTCAGGCGACATTTCAATGAACCTGCTTATCATCGATCATTTAGCTGTTGTCATCACCTTGGAACACTCTTTCTACATTTTTTACCAGCGCCGCCATCTTCAGAACGAGCAAAAGTCTGTTCCCTCTCTTGATGTCGCTCTTGAGCATTACATGGCGTCTCCACATGCAGCTGCTGTCAAGGAAGCTGTGAGCGCTGCTGTTGATGCATATGAAGAAGCTGTGAGCGCTGCTGTTGACGCATATGAAGAAGCTGTGGGCGCTGCCTCCCGCATATATGAAGAAGATATGAGCACTGCCTCACGTGTATATGAAGAAGCCATGAGCGCTGCCGGACACTCGTCTACCTGGAAGGCGAAGTTACCGTTTGAACGGTTCCAGAGGAAGGCCAAGCAATCTTTGGAACATTCTCAGGAGAAAGCAAAACAATCTTTTGAACGCTCTCAGGAGAAGGCAAAACAATCTTTTGCACGCCCCCAGGAGATGAAAGAATCTTTGTGCTCGAAGGCGAAGGCGGAGTTGATGAAAACTATTCTTGAAGTCACTTTAAAGCATCGCCTAGGTATGTCTAACTGTTGTGTTGTGGTAGCAATCCCGCTGATCTGTTTGTCTGTCAGCAAGAACTTGATGCTAGGCAATGCAATGCAACGTGAATGATGTTCCGTGGAGTTGAGGTGTCTTGGCGGTGAACGTGGGTTTCTTGAATGGTCTCCCGAGGTAGTTTAGAGGGGTAGAACTGTACAAAATGATTGTATGATCACACAATACGGCGGTATGGTGTATACATGTTTGAAGTATGTCGGTCACCCCCAGCCGAGACCTCTTGAGCTTGATGTACCTCCCAAGGGTCCGTGGTCCGATTCCAAGTGCATGAAGGTCGGATATGTTCTGCGCATCATTCTACTCCACGTCAGTTGTTTTGAATATAAATCCCATTTATTGTCATCTCAAAATTACACTATGTAGACGCATGGAACTTTCCTGACAACATCGGTGATTCCAGCCAGTGGATGATGATAAGATCTCTGAAATGACCTGGATGTGAGTAGAAAGTAGCCTTTGAACTCAATGGACTTCAAGCGGTGGACGCACCTTGAAAATTTCCAGCTTTCGTTCTTTAAAGGACAGTGTGCAGGTTACCGTTATTGGGCGGATGTATCCAACGTTGGGCGTTTGCGCTCTGTGCACCCCAGGACCCACGGTTAGAACCCCATCATTTTCGTTTTCACTAAACGATGAGTTCATCGACCACGCGCATCATACCCTGGCGTCTGAATGCATCTTCTCGAGCGACTGAGAGACGACGCCAGCATGGAATAAAGGAGAAACCGACCTGCACAGTGACTGTATCAGGTCCGTGGAGAAATCTGCAGCGCTGAATGTCACCTATATTACGGTCTCCAGTGGAACCTTATTATTATCGCTATGGCCTTTTCATGCATGTCCTATAAACATATGAGCGTGTCGAAAGAGGACTATATGGAAATACTTGCCTGTCCGATTGGTCGAACGTGAGCTTGCTGCGGCCGACGGCGACAAAGCCCATTGCTAAGTGTCAAGATCCCGGTGTGCAGTTCAGGACATCGATGAAACTGTCGATCCTGTATCAAATTCGAGTCATGCTGGGACAGGGAATTGAAGAGTTGTTAGCAGTCAGCGTATCGATTCGCAGTCGCGCGACGCTGGGATATCCCTCGCTGAAATTCTCGGAAAGGAGGCAGGCGTTGACTATGACCGCTTTCACTGTAAGCCGGACATGGAGGGATGGTCAAGTCTCCCTTACGAGATGAACATGAGCAGAGGATGACAAGCTGCATGGCAGGGAGACATAGCTGTTGGCACCATCCGACATAATACTCCCAATCCATACTACATTTTTCTCCCTCTGCTGTCCCTTCGGCGCATCATGCTGCAACAGCTGAAGCGGCAGGTAAATGGTATACCCCTCCACCTGGCGTATTCATATCCGCATCCATAGACGATGACGCGTGAGATGAGTGCGACGATGGTACATGCGACGTGTACAACGCAGTGCCCGAGGCTTGCGGCAGAAGGGACCCTCACATGGTGAGCCCTTCCTGCGCAACCGCTTCCCATTTGTGGGGGCGAGGAAAGGCAAGGATGCCGGCTGCGTCCAGGGGGGGGGGGAGCCGCACCGGCAGGCCAGCAAAGGATGATGGCGGCATATTCGGTGGTGCACTTGGAATTGTCGGTGACTTGCTGGAGGAGGGTATGGTAGCAAGAATATCGGGGTATTGCAGCAGCCCCAGAGAAGAATTTAAAGAAATTACATTGTGAGTGCTGGTAGAGGCACGTTAATACAGTACTGCAACGCCGATCGATGACATCCGCAGGATAGCGCCTGGAACAGTTGGCAGCTGTGAAGCTGCAGCCAATGGCATGTTGTCTGTGGGCACGGCGGGCAACGTGAAAGGTGGTGGGACGAAGGATTAATGACGATGGCCAGTGGGGCGGGTGAGGGTGACAGCGGGGATAGTTGGAGTGAGGATTGTGGGAGAGAGACTGGCGGGAGAGGCTGACGGCGGGATAGATGGTGGGATAGGGGACGGCGGGAGAGGCTTTGACAGAACCTCCCGGCATTTTCCGGACAACCGCTAACAGAGACGCCCCCCATACTTTGACACGGAGTCTGTGGTCATATAGATTGCATTGCATTGGTGTGGTATATAACCTATCAAACATATGTACGCATGGAACGTTTGATCCTGTGGACGCAATTCGTGTGACTTCCATGTGCGCGCTCCACTGAGCAGCTGTCTGAGCTCCACTCCACCACTACGGTGTGCTTGGCAGTCATTTGTCTGCGTGCTCATGACATCAGCAATGCACTTCCGATCGAGCTAGTGAACGGACGTACGTTGAAGTTCAACTTCAACGAACGTCCGAAAGTTGAAGTGAGGTAATTACGAACGAGCCTATAATACAAACATCCAGTAGAGCTACAACTATGATTGAAAGTAAGTCACAAGTCTGTGATATCCCAAAGCTCTAAATGATCCACACCAGATGGTGTTTGGATTGGTTGAGCGAAAACCACCCGAGAGGCAACCAGCCCATCTATAACGGCGTCCTGCGAATCGTTCATCGCTCGTAGATTGAACAGGACGCGTGAAGTAAGAACGCTCTGCACGGCTTGCTGCGGGCTTCTCTGACTCAGCATTGAATATCGAGTTCATCATGAAAGGATTTACCCAAAGAAAAGAAAAATGTATGATAACTGGACAGGCTGATCAGAAGCTTATCTTGCGATCTGAGGCAAACTACCCACGGGAAGCACACCCATACCGATGCAATTCACCATCGTGGCCACTGCAAAAAGTAAGGCTGTGTGCTCCTAGCAAGAATCTATAAGACTCACGAGCCATGCACAGCATGTAAACCACGCCATCTCGATATACAGTAGCAATCAATGGACTACTCTCCAGCCGGTAAAATTTGAAGCGTTTGTGGAGTGTCAAGGACATCAAGGCTGACTAAGGATAGTAGACACTAGGAAGTGACATTGAGATGCTACGTACCAAGCTCATAGATCATCCACAAACCATACATGATCATTATATATCGCTGTCCCTCAAATATACCATCTGTAAAACCTGGAATGCGAAGTGAGCAGATGCAATGTCACGGTGGAGGGGAGAAATACAAACATTTAGATTTAATCGCAACGACGGTTATAATCGTTTGCGAAGCTACAACAATGGCCTAAAATACTTGAGCAACAAGAAAATGGTCAAGAGGAAGACTAAGGTCACTATGCCAATCGACGATATTGTAATCAATATCCTCTTTTCACCTCCACAGAACGCGTACGTCCTTGCCACGAGCAGGACTATAAAAGAAATTGCAGGGAGGAAAGTGACTTGACTTGGAGTTGATACTCACCGCAACTAGCAGCAGAAATCAAGGCGTCGATATCTAGCAAAGGGGTTGATCATTCCAAGCGATTCAAGTGAGATTATTATATACGCAACTGCCCAACACAACAATTAACATGCGAGGATTTGCCTGAAATATCGTTAGGAATGCTTTCACTGTCATAAGAATTCAACCTTACAATTCCTCCACGAGTTGACTCGATGGTGTCTATTCGAGGGACTCGTGAGCGAAGAGCGAGAGTAGACAGACTATTGTGAGTACTCACAATATAGATACACAGCGGCACTTACAACTCTCACATAGCGAGAAATAACAAAGGCTATCCTCACGATCCCCCACTTTCTCCCCCATGTCCAGCGAACCTGGCATCATGTCAGTTGTACATATCACCAAAGTTGAAACCTACTAATGACCTCCGAGCCGAAAGTGATGCAGAAGTCAAAAAGCTGGGGAAAACGATTAGTTATGATTGCGTTATAAGTATTAGCTCCTCCTTACCAAAGCTGCTGTAGCTGCAGCTGTCCCAAGAATTCAGTCATGCAGAATAAAATGAGATTCAGAGTGTAGACTACCTTGAACGTACTGAATTAGAATGAGCATACGAAGGTTCATAGGTGACTCGGAGGCGGGGTACGCACTGAGACAGTTTGCAGTCCGATAAAATTCACAGATTCCGTACAATTTTCAGCCATTCTGAGTTAAGTTGAGGAACAACTGTCTTCCTACTATCAAATATATGGCTAGGGGAGACTGGGGCTAGTGATTGACTTCGATTTAGTTATGAGTTTAGTTCAGATGAGAAGACAAGAGGAAGGTATTGATTATTTGGACTGATTCTAATGTAAGGTGTTTTTACAATACTTATACTATGTAAAGGTTATGCCGGTCCATAACTCGAAGCTTTGACTGAGATACCCGCATCTCGGCAATTAAGTAATTACCATTAGTCAGCGTTCCTGCATGCCTTGTGCTGAGCGCTCGTACTATGATCGGCGTCGTCCGATTCCAACACTCCCCCTCCCTGTACATGAAAACTAATCTCCATAAAGTTAGATGGTGCATGCTGGAGGATGCCCCCTCGCACTGATCAACGACAATTTCGAACGTCTAGAATGAGTTGAGTAACTCAAATTGTTACTACCGGAAATGCAAACATTGCGGCGACACTGATAACTCACCAGGCACTCGAATCCAGGGCCGTGATAACAGCCTACCAAACCATCTTATCAAGCACCGTACAAATGCCACTGTTCCTCTGCGCCAAGCAGCACGCCTGTTTGTCATGGAAAAGATAGGCAACCTTGATCGCCCCTTGAATAATGAAAATAACCTAGCAAATATTGTAAAGCTGTTCCGGTATGTCATGTCATCCTGAATTTCGAGAGTCAAACCTAAATTCCCGCTACGTCAGTAGTGGGTCTTGTTCTGTCATCGCGTTTTTTTCATGAACGACCAAATTTTTTGGTGGAAAACGCACTTCCGGCCCTAAATCGTTCGTTAATGGTCTTTAGTTCGCACGCATATCGATTCTGCTACTTGCGTGTTCTGTGATTTTTCTTATCTCTAAGTCAATCATGTCTTCTACTTGCTGCGAGCTCCTTGGTTTTTTTTCAGACATTCCAGCTGTTATTCGTGTCGACAAAACGTGTCCTGATCCCCCCTTATCCTTGACTTTTCTGCACCGTTATAATGTGCCGCGTTCTGTTGTCAATCACGACGGGGTGGCTGTGGAGTCTACTTATGGACCTGCGCGTGTGCCTACCATCGACGGTTGGTACAATTCCCGACAGCCGTTTCGTCCGGCCTATCTGAGCGGGTGCGATGTCGAGCTTGGTCTTGATTGGTTCGCATCTGTGAATGCGAAATTCGATGGTTCCCGATTTCAGCGTCCTTCGGAAATCGATGTCGCGCGGCTTCCTGTTGGTCACAGTTGGTTTATTCAGTCTGGAGGTGTGTACATTGATCGGTTTTTGTTGGTGAGGGTGTTGACAGAGGGAGTGCAGGTACTTCTTCACCTGTTGTTATAGGAGGAGATCGTCTCTCAGCTACCCAAGCGGGTTCATCTGTAATGCAGTCTCATAATCATGATGCGGATGATTTTTTTGAAGGCTACGAGAAATTGCGAATGCCAGCTCTCAATGCATTGGCAGCAGCCCATGGGCTTGCAACAGACGAATCCTTATCTATTGAAGATTTGCGTGAATCTATTTCTCGTCATGTTGGTACGGGACTCTGTGGTTCTCATGACTCCCGAACATTTGAAGGGTGTGATTCTCTGCGGAGCGTTTTTGACATGCATTGTGGTGACGAGGAGGTTGTGTTGTCCGCGAGAATAGCATTCCTAGCAGCTATATTGGCACGCACGAAACGGCGACCTTTAGAGCGATTGTTGAAGGCGAACGAAGTTGTTTTTGAACCAGGATCAAAGACAGGACATTTACGTCGGAAATTGAAGAAGCATATCAAATCGTTACAGAAAGCAAAGAACAAATCTTCTCAACAGACTCGTGTCCAATCGCAATTGCGTGATCGCGAAGACCGTTGTCGTCAACTCTGTCGGGAATGGCCACGTGTTCCGTCCTCGCAATTGAAGCTGTCCGTGTCCAACAGGAGGAGATAAACTGACTGAAGGAACGAAAATGTCTTACTCTTCTCCTGGACGGATGAGAGGATCTGCTGTGGAGGAGCCTGTATGGTTCACTTGCAGTTAAGGTTAATTACCGTCCTGTAGTTCTCGCACTTGAGAACATGACAAGACGGAGGGGCACTGCCAAAAATCTGGTTTCTGTGTCTCAGAAAGCCATGAATCGTATGGAAGTTGGGGACGGGAAAATTTTCTTCGCGGTCACTCAAACATTCATATACAATAGATGGATGTATGGTATAGCTTACTCTCGTTCCCAACGTTCTAGGGGCACACGGTGTGCGGAGTTTCAGAATTTCAAGTCGGAGGTAAAACAAAACCGTGCCCAGGCCCCCTGAAGCTCCCTATAAGGTCTGTCCGTCCAGAACCTATAGGTGTTGTTGGCAGAACTCCAGGACATCCGAGACTCGTGAAGATGTATATTAGATCTGATAAGTGTTTGAATTCAATAGAATATGAAAACTAATATCCCTAAAGTTAGATGATGCATGCCGGAGGACGCTCCCTCGCGTCACTGATCAACGTCAATTTCAAGTGTCTGGAATTGGTCTGGAACGAGTTGAGAATAGCTCCAATTGTTACTACTGGAAATGCAAACATCGCGACGACACTAATAACTCACCAGGCGCTCAAATACAGGGCCGTGACAACAACCTACCAAACGAACGGCTGGTCATTCAAATTCATGGTGAAGGTCGCACTTGGCATTGCAAAGCACTGGAAGGGGACATAATGATGACAAAAAAACAATCAGATGATCGGCAGGCTTACAATCAGTCAGTAGCTCCATTCGCTGGTGGCCAAGCGGATGGCCTCTCGATGCTCTTGAGGTGAGGAACCTCGTGGCCATTATCAGCAGGACAGGACTACAAACGGTTACTCGCAGCGCTGCCCTCGCGACCTCCTTCGCCGGAGCCTGATGGGAGGGCGAAATTGCCTACTCGATCCGCGCTCGCTAGACCAGTTAGCCCAACCGCAGCTCATTTGTCAGCCTTTCGCGCTCAGCTTGCACATCTCTTGCCTCGCCATGCTAAATTTCTCCTGCGGCTTACGACACAGTAACTCGGTAGCGTTCCCCTTGTGAACGGAGAATCGAGGTTCGGAGAATTTGAGGTACGATAGAAGTTCGAAGGGGTGACGTCTGGCGGAGGTCTATTGGGCAAGGTGAAGGGCAAGGGCAAGGCTATGGGAAGCACTATTCCGGACGGAAGTGCCAACTCAGCTAAAGGGAAAAGGAGAAGCCCTACGAAAACGAGATGGATGCTGTTGCTGTTGATGCCTCAGGCACTCATAGCATCGCCAACTCCAACTCAACCCCGGCCCGCCCACTCACATGACCCATCTATGCCCTCAGTAGTCGTATCCGCAAACACACTGGTATCTTCTGGTTCAATGCCTAGTACATCCTCAGTGTCACCCCATTCTCGTCCTCATAACGTACCGCCACAATACCTTTCCGCTGACTGGTTACCCCAAACTGCCCCTCCGGACCCGCCGCCTTCTCTCGCTAAATCTCCTCCGACTGCGTATTCTCCTGCCAAGGGTCACACTCTGTTTGAACAGCTAAAGGAGCACAGCGTGACATGGGAACAAACGCTTGATGTTATGGTGCAGATGGGCATCGGGAGGGAAACGAATGAGCTTGGGGGTTGCGAAGCGAAATTTGTCGTCATGCAGATGCGCTTTCCTCTAAACTTTTGCTGGGGATGTTTTGCAATGGGTTATCCCAGGCGATCCGGATGCACCGTGAATTTCCCGGCCCGGCGCAGTGAGCCTAAATCTGGCTCAATACGTGGATGCTGGAGTCGTCACTCGCCGGTATTTGCTTAGAGCAAGACTAATGCGACGCTCAAGGTATTTCTAACATAGTTTCTCTCACTGTTTATTGGATCTCCATTAACGTGCAAATTCTCTTGTAGCTCACCGTCCAACTGGAACATATCGGTGGCGAAGCATTGCATTGGTGTGGTATATAACCAATTAAACATATGTAGAATGAGATATTTATGACTGGTATCTGCTCAAAGAGTCAGCTAAGAGAGCTTACAGAAGCAAGTAAATCCCACTCACTAGCTATGACGCAGTAAGTCGAGCGCTAGTCGTGCTCGATCCCACCGAACCAAAAATTCCGCCGGTAATGCTTTGACTGACCTCCCGCAATTTCCGTGCATGCGCGACTTTAGCTCTCCGTCTCAGCTTCGCCTCCTTCATCTCCTTCTCGAGTTGTATTTCGGCCTCCTCTTCTGCTCGGGCAGCAGCTGCCGCTTCGTCTTCGGCGCGTTTGACGTCGAGTTTTTCGCGCACCAAGATTCTAAGGCGCATCCCTTCGATACCTAATAAGTCAGGCTTCGTTCGGAGGAGGTAGTTGTCAACGCCGCCGTGCTAAGGTAATAGGAAATGTATGATGAGAAACTGGATACAAAAATACAAAAACGAGCAGCGCGCACCTTATTTATCGTCTTAAGCGCACGCGTCGTGAGTTTTACTTTTACATCGTGTCCCAGCGCATCGGATTTAAGACGTTTAGTCTGGACATTAGGAAGCCATGTGCGCCGGGTTTTGTGTTTCGAGTGCGGGACGTTGTTTCCGTATTGTTTGATTTTGCCGTGGAAGAGGCCGAGTTGGGAACGGCGGAAGGGGGTAGAGATTTTCGCTACTGCCGAAGCGAGGACCGGGAGGGATGGGAGCATGGTCGATGTATGCTACGAAGATTCGAAGAAGTCCGCAAAATGAGAGAGGAAGCAGTCACGTGACTGCGTTTTCGGCTGCGTCGTAACGATGCATAATACATATATTTTGCATCAGTTGAATCCTTGATTCGAGTTTACGATAATGGCCACAGACGCAAAAGATTCGACTCAAAAAACCAATTTGTCTCTGCCAAAAATATGGCATGCGGAGTCCGCTGGTGAGTGCAACGAGATCGCTCGCTTCCATAGAGCTCGCCACTGACGCAGAAGGTTAGGGGGGCACATCTTATCTTGCGTCGATGATTTATTCAACTATACTTGAGATCCCCGACTCCCACGATTAGTGAGCGGAAACGTCTCTCTAGATACACTATGCAATTGTACAGCTCCTCTCGAGGCATGCATTGCATTGAGGTATGTAACGCATTGTTCCTATCTAGGTTCCAGGACGATGTGCATCAGCCTGCTGCGCGTACTTTGATGCTCCTTGCCAACTTCCCAGTATTTCATTTTCGAGTCGTTGGCTCCGCCATCGAGCACGTCTCAACTCTTGAGTTTGTTTCCATCTTACTCCCGAGTCGGATCTCAGACGACCCTCCGTCATGATGCACTACGTCCGTGTTTCGACTGTAGTTAGGGTGCTATGGAAAGCTGGGAACGTTGCTTTCGTGCGCCTCTACCTTATTATTTATCAAGACACATTCAATCGAGCAGATCTTGATGAGGCCATTGAGCTCCATCGAACTGCCTTGCGCTCTGTCTCCGCGGTCACCGTGATCAATCCATGTGTCTCGACAATTTTGGCCTCAGCATTCACACCAGATTTCAGCGCCGTGGTGTCGCATCCGGCCTTGATGAGGCAATTGAGCATCAGCGAGCTGCACTTGCGTTCTGCCCCCCCGGTCATTCTGGTTCGATCAAAGTGTTTCAACAATCTTGCCTTCTGCTTTCGTTCCAGATTCCAGCACCGTGATATATATCCCTTGATGAGGCCATTGAGTTCCATCGAGTTGCACTTGCCATATGTCCCTCCGGTCATGCTGACAGATCCACGTCTCTCACCAACCTGGCTGTGAGCCTTCAGCGCAGATTCCAGCAACGGGATTGGATGAGGTTTTGAAGCTTTATCTGCTACTCTCCCAAGTATCTCATGCAGTCTCTCGTAGTGATCTTTGTATTGCCAAGTCATGAACCACCTACACGTGATCATTCATCCTACACTAGTGGGAAACTCCGATCCAGCTACGCATTAGCTACACAATTACATATTATTACAGTCCAAGAACTTCCTGTACAGTCAACCAGCATTGTCCCTCCCTCAGCGAGTTATCCCTGTTCGCTGATTCAGGGTCGCCCGACTCTGTTATAGCATTCCACCCGCAACTCCCTCCCCCTACCTCAACGTATTTTTGGAAGAACGTACGGAAGTGCGCGTTGGCCACACCTTCAGTGAGAAGGGCATCGCAATGTACCACAGGTACACTGCCCTTATATAAGGCAGCAATCTCCGAGAGCGTTGTACGTTGTCCCTCGATGTGAATTTCGATATCAAATAGACGAGATGGAGATTGAGTAGTGAGAATATGAGCCACATATCCTGCAACATAGGACACTGCAGTGAAGGACCCTGGTGTTTCACCTTTGCCCACGATATGAAACTTGCCAGTGTCAGCGAGCGCGGTGAGTCAGGGCACGAATTCGTAGAATAATCCGTTCTAATAGTTGACGTATCGTGCTTAGAGTAAAATCCAACAAATTGTTACTTACGAAGACACGGCGAGTTGGCAATCCAATTGATTTTGCATAAACTATGGACGGAAGGTGAGAGTGCATGGGGCAAAGTGCAACGAATATCACTCGCCTGCGAAGTCACTCTTCTGAGAACCTAGACCAGCTTTGGGTGTTTGCGCTATACCGAACTCACTGGGTACAAAGAGCTTTACACCTGCCTCTTTGGCAGCGTCGGCGAACACGTTCTGGACGAAAACAACTGTAACGGTCGAAATGAGGACGTCCACTTTGTGCTCGCGAAGCATTGCGGAGATCTCAGATGCAGACGAATAGTCTGCGCGCACAACCATCAAGTTAGGATCATCGGTTGGGAGTGTGGAGACGTTGGTGGAGGTCGGGTGGGCGATGGCGACAATTGGAGCGCCAATGGCGAGGAAAGCCTAAGAGAGACGACTAAGGACGTCAACTGCAAGATATTATAACAAACGTCACCTTCACGATAGGAATCCCGGTGGAAGGACCTGCACCAACGATAGCAAAAGACTTGAACAACTTTTCAGACGTCATGATGAGAAGTTGTCACGGTATTGGTTACGAGTTTGGTTTGTCGCTAACCATACAGACTTTCATACTCTACCTCCTGCACCGTCGCATGGTAATGATAGTGATCTTGCCAACTTGATTCGCAGGTACCTGGGGAGCCCGACTTCAAAGATTACTGTGCAGAATGACGCATTAATATGATTGTTTTAGGACTATCGACACAAATTTGAGTGCATCAGCAAACGCCCCGATCAATGCTCGGTGTCGTACTGACCTACTTACCTCTGACACAGTACTTGACAGCATTCACATAAGTAGTCTTGTGTGAGCTCAGTAAGCAATGAGTTGACTCAGCAAATTGCTTGGCACCTGTGTCAAACAGCGACTCTAAGCGTAGTATCTTGATGGTGTTCCCTGCATAATCATGTTCATCGTTTCTATCAGCTTCCTTCTGACCTTCTCATTAAACGCGCGCTTGCCGCCAATGAGGATCATCCCTGAGGCCTGAGGTCCATTACCATCGACCTATCAGGGCTTGACGGTCCCCCCGGTTCCAATCATCCATACTTCCTTTCCATGGAAGACCTACTCGTCTTCTCCCACTTGCAGCACATAATGTTGGGTGGCCTCACGATATCGCTAAACAATGCTCTATGCAATAAACTTGCGATCGGGTGGTCAGACCTGGTCGAATTCTACTTCAGCGCACCTAGAGACCCTATGGCTGTGCTTTTCAGCACTCCAAACACCTTATCGCCCCCTCAGCCGCCTTCTGTGAAAACTCCCGTAGATCTCGGCCGTCTGGTCACTTTCGCAAAGCATTGTCCAAATTTAACACGTCTTCATCTTAGTATCCCATCGGACACGACAGAGTTGCCGCGCTCGATGATACACTTACTACCTTGTCCTCGTCCCACACGCTCTGCCTGCATGCGGATATCAGTGGATGCAGTTTCATCTCCGAAGCCAATCCAAATGCAGCGGCGGAATTTCTCGCAGCGGTGTTTCCTCGGAGAGAAATCAAGGTCATACATGCTGCATCCTTTTGCTGGCGGTATCTATACAAATATTCAGATTGGTGGCGTAAAGTTGTGGAGCGGCTCAGGAGGTCACAGTCAAGCAGCCTCAAATCCGGCCCTTGCTATCGTACACTCTTTGTGCTGTGTGTCGGTAACGTCTTTCGTTGTGACGGAGCTTGAAAAAGCCGAAGGTCGCAAAACCGCTGGTTTTTCATTACAAATCACTCCGCATGAAGCTGGAGGCGAGGATTGAGTTGGTCTGCTAAGCCCATACAGAAGGACAACAGCCGTTCCTTCTAGATTGATTATGGATCGAGTAATTTGTTCATCCTGACGAAATTCTACATTGACGTCTTTGATTCTCCGCAGCGTTATTCCAAGGGAAGGCCTACATTTCCAACATGTTTGGTGACCTCTCTCCGTCGCCAAGACTGGTATGCCACGAAAGCGCTAGGCCTCGAGGCCTCAGAGTCGACTTATTCCACCTTCGCTTCGCCTTCTGCATGTACCCATATTCAAACATGATCGACATGTGGACGGTATTCTCGACATTGCCTACTAGGTGCATCTCCTCACTACTTAGTACTTGAGGCAACTTGTGTTACGTTCGCAGTCCACGTGTTCTACTGGCTGTTTATCCGCCGACCCTGTCACAAGTTCTGCCTGTACTCTCTGCCGCAACTATTAGGCGAATGGAACTGTGAAATACTTCGGTAAAAGAACTATCTCTAGGACATAAAAGCAAGCCGTCTTGACTCTTCCTATTGTCAGTATCAGAGCTATTATTCGAGATCCTCCTCTCATATCATTTGGCACAAGCCATGCGTTTCTCATTCCTCCTCGCTGTTGTCGCTGCTTTGACAGCATCTATGTCTGTCAGTGCGTCTGACTATGCCTGCACGATTCTAAACGGGTTCTGCGGGAAAGAGAACGGCAAACGATGCTGCGAGCCTTTACAGTGTAAGCCGAGTGTGAGTACGAGTCTTCGCTTTGCATCCGCGATTCAACACCGTGACTCACGCCTTGCACCTTGTACCAATAGCCATACGGCGATGTAATGCTCTGTCAATAATCATCTCCCAGAAGACTGAACATGTTGCGACAGTGAGTCGTATTTTTGCTTTCGCGTCAGTACAGTGGTTGATCGCACGACATGCAGTTGTTCAAGTTTGCGGGGTTGATCAATAGTATGCTTACTTCTGTACAAATGTTTCCTGCCGCCTCGACCAGACTCTTGTGTCACAAAACCCATGAACTCTGTGATATTGATAAAAGACGCCCATGTTACTCGACTTGCCAACGCTTTTTCATGGACGCACAAGAAACGCAGCTGACATTGAAGTACGCCTACTCAGGCCATCTGATTGGTGGGCGTGCTAGATGGGTTGGTCACGAGTCTGAGCATGCTTGTCGTCAGTGCGACGACATACATGCCTGTGTTGGGATTGCGTCCTTCAAGCACATAAGAATACCAATGAACTATGGCACAAGGATAGTATGATGTCCGATAGTTAAAAGAGAAAAAGCACAGGACCCACACAACTGTGAGTCCACACATGGGAGAGTCAAAGTTGGCACCCATATTGATGAAGATATATTCATGCCTAGGTTCGCCAGCGTGCCATGATGGTGTTGCTTGGATGTGCTCACGACACATACCTCCAGTACCACTTAGATCACTGGGTGCATGGAATGATGCTGCAGCAGAATTAAAGAGGGCTACTTTCCCCAGGAATACTTGTGCTGTTGCCAGATCAAACTCAGGAGGGTTGGGGTCTTCTGAATATTGCTGATCATGGTTGAATTCTTGAATCATAAGAGGGAAGTCATCAGCAAACTAGTGGAGCCTTGTACAGATTTGTACAGATTTGTACAAGGTATACAAGCCTACAGCTAAGTCCCCCTTGTACAAGCTTGCACAAGGAGGCACAAACTGTGCAACTTGTATGTCTGTGAGCTTGTGTAGTCTGTAGGCCTGTATAATTTTTGAAATTATTGTCAATAAAAGAAAACAATTACTAGTCAGTAGTCTTATAACCAACTAAATTGTAATACTTGATCAATTCCAACATTTTAATTTCTGCCACTTACCTGGTTTGAACTCTTGACCATGCAGCTATCCAGCTGAGCACCTGTGACTCCCACGTAATCCCTGTAATTAGAATTGATAATAGATAGTGTTACCTCCTGTAAAGTGACGCAAATACAGCAGGCCCAAGTCTCCTTTGATATCTTTTCAATAGAGGCTGACTTGCAATGATCAGCCATGCTGTATACTAGGGTAAGCAAGTGTGGGCGCGTGAGCACTGACATAGTTCATGTTCCTGACGTTTGGCTAAGCCTGCTCACCACCCAAACCTTCATGCACACTGTCGTACACAACGAGCTTGCATAGCTTGCACTAGATTGGGTATCTCAACGGCGCATTTTGACACATGGACTGCTATAGATCATTGGGGTATGTACAACATGCAAGCAAGGATAGTAGAGTACACTACTCGTCCTAAACATCTTCCCATCAGATGACTCAATGAACTCCACGCTTTTGGGAGCATCACAATGGTTGGTGGAGATCTTTTTCACCTTCTTTGAGGGCCCATTGTTCTCTTTGTTTGCACCAGGCACAACCTTGCACTTGCAAGAGACGCCAGCATCGGAACACTTCTTGCATGGCTGGTGAACAACTTCACCTGCAGAACAGTGTGAGAAAGGAATCATGAGTGCAGCCTATAGTGATAGACAGCTGATCCGAATGAGTGCGAGTATAATCAATCGACCCAAGGGGATTGCTACTGAGAGCAGTTCCTTGAATATTATGTACAAAGGAAGCAAACCGATGGAGTTATGATCTGTGCGGCCTATGCAAGGAGAGTCTGTGATGTTGTGCGATGGTCCGTTGTCGAGCTATAGTGGATGTGCGATACTTATGTCTAGCAGAAATAGCAGAGCGGGTGTGGATGGGTTCCAGTAAGGAAAGGTGGGTTGTGTCTAGGTATTGAGGTGAACAGGTACAAGGTCCAGGTCTGGGTACTTAGAACCTATGTTGAGACTCCAGAAGTTGTACTGGGTCCTGCAATAAGTCTGTGTGAGGTCCGATAGTTATCCATAGGGTAGTTATGATCAGGTCAAAGCACAATGATGCGATGGCGGAACGCAAGGGTGTGCGATAGTCCATGATGATAAGGGATAGCTAAAGGTGACTCCATTCACACAAACTCAAACACAAAGTCAAAGGAGGTATCAGGAAGTGATTATTTCAGAGTCCAGCGCAACTATTTATCATAGTCCATACAAAACCAGAAGTATCTATGCAAGCACAGTAACTACAGGCGAGTCCATAGTGAGCGCTTGGTGTGGTAAATATGTAAACTACTAAGCGGCCTTGTGCATGGGAATGCACTTTGTAAATGGACTGCCAATGATCAGATAAGACAAATATAACTAATAACGCACCAATGGGGATAGGACGGACATAGGGAGGACATGGGTAGACGGATCCCGAAGACTAAGGCAGGCTTCCATTCCGTGGTAACAGGTCCGGTGGATGTCTGTGACCAATGGATGATGGACGGACAACGGAAGATCGATTGGTGAAGTTGGATGGGATGAGTGTGTTGTTGTTGGGCTTAGTGAAATATGGCAGAATAGGTTGTTGTGGGGCCAGAGTGAGGATATTCCTCACAATGGCATGCATCAAGTTCAGCCAAGTGAGCTTTGACTTCTCCTGGTGTAAGCACAGCCCAGTAGCATGTGTGAACTTTGAGAGCATCACAAAGCTTCCGAATCTCAGCAACCATCCCAATATTTGATGGACTGATAAATTTGACACTCTGGGGCCATCCTGTCAGTCGGACAGCATAAGCTTTGACAACTGCAGTCTCATAGCTGATATAGTTCATGACAATATCTTTTTTCCTAGTAACTGTGACTGTGAAAGACATTAGCTGTGAACTTGCATTCCAATTGATGTAGCACATACTCAGTCCATGGACAATCAATTTTCAAACTTGCTTGTGCACGGTTTCCAATGAGTCGCATTCATTTAGATCTGCACCAGGGTCATTATCAGTTGAATACATCCGAGGAGACAAACAACTTACTTTTGTTTTGGGTGCAGGCCCATTGTTCATATTGTCAGAGGTAATCAGCCATCGGAAGGTCATAAATGTCCTCCCAAAAGTCTTCCGAGTTATTGGTCCCATGCATTGTACTTTGAATCATGTCATTCACATGGCCACAAATGACAAATAGAGTCGTGTAAGTGCCAGTGCGAACACATAAGTCATTGAGCTTTGGAGTCACAAAGAATATCACAACAAGGTCAGTTGAATGCTCTTTATATATGCAAAATCATACCTCTTTGACTACCCTTTCTGCCATGAGCAGCACATCTCTTGCTGTGGCCAAATTGTTTCCTTGGACATGAGTTACCTTCTGCTCATGGTGCTCAGTGAGAGCTGCAATATAAGCCGCCTTTTTGTCCTTTGTCAACTTTTTCATTTGAGGGTCATTGGTGACCTGCTCGTGCAGTTCAACCAAGGTATATCACGAACCAACAGGTTGATCTGATTGCAGTGTAAGTTTTTGAGATGGTGAGGAGTCAAGGGATTCAACTTACCAGCATTCACCTCCTTGGCTTTGGCATGAATGAGAGTGTTAGTCAACTGGACCTTGCACATTGTGTGATACTTGGTGTGACTGTTAATCATGTTGTTGATATACTTGGGAGTGACATTGTGAGCATGCGAGAGGGAATCAATTTTGATTTTCTGGTCATCCAAGTGTATGGTGATAGTGTCATGTAAAAGCCTTGCTGCCTCCGTCTTCTGGTCCCTTTTTATCTTATGGGACGCCTTTTGAGCATTTGATAGTTGAGGTGGTGGGGTCCGGGGTTGAATTACAGACCGTGTGGGGTTACGTGCTGCCCAGGTAGATGAATTTCTATGATGAAGGGGGTCTGTCGTAGATTCACTTGTATTCAGGTCACAGAGTGTATCTGTCCCATTGATGGCCTCTAATTCTTCAGTTGAGAGAGGCATATCAAACAATGCCAGATCCTCCCAGTCAATATTATTGAATGGGTGCACATTCTCCCCAAATACGTCAGGGTCACCGCTAGTCTGATACTCAGTTGACAGAATGTTGAAACTTCCCGCTGTTTAAGGATTTTATTGAGTCGCAAAAACACATCTAAATAAATCGCACCGTCACTTTGATCGAGCATCATGAGACTTGCTGGTCCACTGTGATTGATAAAATTTTTGGTGGTGTTGAAGTTGCCTTCAGAGAAAATGAGGT
>JABBWA010000173.1:0-106742 GCA_016628065.1 Suillus lakei
TTACCAAGATTCATCTCCCAGCCCCCAGTACAGAATAAATACACAATATCCTACTGAGCCAGATCACCGGACTGGAAATGGCTGGGATGACTTGGGTGAAGTGAATATTATGCTAGTATCCATAGAACAACTCCCGGCAAATATTCCTTTGTACTCTTCACCAAGATTCATCTCCCAGCCCCTGGTACAGAAGAAATACACAATATCCTACTACTGAGCTTGATCACTGGACCGGAAGTGGCTGGGATGGCTCAGGTGAAGTGAATATACAGTGGCTCAAAAAACTGTCCACATGTTTGCGCTATTTTGACTGTTTACATCATTGTACAAGAATGGATAGGTATTCCCAGGACATCCTGCCATGGCCTGGGAGTACTACATCAGGGCTTCAAAATGAGCCCTTACCCGTGGGAATTGGTGGTCATATGGTGGCACTATGAGGTTTGCAAAATGATGACTCATGTGGACAGTTTTTTGAGGCTAGATTGAAACTATATAAATTAATGGTTATGACACCATAAAGTCATACCATTATTAAATAAATTATAATGTGGTGTCATTATGGCATTATTAAACCTATCTCTCACTATATAATGAAGGAAGTCTCATGTATGATAGTCATAATCACCATGAAAGCCATCTCCTCTGCTCAAAGGGATAACATCCTCTCTCTCTCTACTGCTGGCCTCTCTGCTCGTCAAATAGCATCTAGAACTGGTGTATGCAAGTCTACTGTGGCCAAGCTCACCAAAGAATGTCACCCAGACAAAGAAAACTCTAGTGGAGGTCGTCCATCCAAACTCACCTCTACTGATAGGAGGGCCATTATTCAGCATATTACTACAGGAAAGGCTGACAATGCTGTCCAAGTCACTCATCACATCAATTCCATCATCACTACCCCTGTATCTTCACAAACTGTGAGAAATGTTCTCAAGGCAGCCAACCTCAAGGCTGTAACAAAGAAGAAGAAGCCTCTCCTTTCTATCAGTCATAGAAAAAGAAGACTGGACTTTGCCCTGGCCCATCAAAACTGGACTGTAGAGGACTGGAAGCGTGTCATATGGTCAGATGAGACTAAAATCAACAGGATTGGGTCAGATGGAAAGGTATATGTGTGGAAAAAGAAGGGGGGGCCTCTAACAGACAGAGAGATTAATGGGACACTCAAGTTTGGAGGAGGTTCTCTGATGGTATGGGGGTGTATGGGGTGGAATGGTGTAGGAATGCTTGCAGAGGTTGAGGGGAGGATGGATGCTGAGCAGTATGTGGACATTCTCAACCACCACTTGCTGCCTAGCATGGCAGAATCAGGAATTGATGAAGAAGATATCATTTTCCAACAGGATAATGATCCTAAGCATACATCCAGGAGAGCCAGAGAATGGTTTGAAGAACATAATATTCATCTCCTTGACTGGCCAGCACAGTCCCCTGATGTCAATGTCATTGAACACCTCTGGGGAATACTCAAAAAGAAGCTTATAGCCTATGAACACCCCCCTAAAGGAGTATGGGAGTTATGGGAGAGAGTGGTGGTAGAGTGGGGACAGATTACAGCAGAGGACTGTCAGAAGTTGATTGAAAGTATGCCTAGAAGGATAGAGGCAGTAATCAAGGCCAAGGGAGGCCACACAAAGTACTAGAATACCTGATTTCCTATGTAAAATATCTGAGTCAAAAAACTGTCCACATGAGTCATCGTTTTGCAAACCACATAGTGCCACCATATGACCACCAATTCCCACGGGTAAGGGCTCATTTTGAAGCCCTGATGTAGTACTCCCAGGCCATGGCAGGATGTCCTGGGAATACCTATCCATTCTTGTACAATGATGTAAACAGTCAAAATAGCGCAAACATGCGGACAGTTTTTTGAGCCACTGTATCATACTGGTATCAGTAGAACAATTCCCAGTCAAAGGTTCCTTTGAAGTTTCACCAAGATTCATCTCCCAGCCCCCGGTATAGAAGAAATACACAATATCCTACTGAGCCTGATCACCAGACCGGAAGTGGCTGGGATGGCTTGGGTGAAGTGAATATATCATACTGGTATCAGTAAAACAATTTCTGGTCAAAGGTTCCTTTGTATCTTCACCAAGATTTATCTCCTGGCCCATGGTACAGAAGAAATACACAATATCCTACTGAGCCTGATCACAGGACTGGAAGTGGCTGGGATGGCTCAGGTGAGGTGAATATATCATGCTACTATCCATCAAACCACTCCTAGTCAAAGGTTCCTTTGCATTGTCACCAAGATTCATCTCCTAGCCTCCAGTGCTTGGTGTTCAGTGTTTGGTGTTTGGTGTTTGGTGTTTGGTGTTTGGTGTTTGGTGTTCGGGTGTTGGCAGTTGGTGATGCACTGGACCGGAAGTGGCTGGGATGGCTCAGGTGAAGTGAATATATCATACTGGTATCAGTAGAACAATTCCCAGTCAAAGGTTCCTTTGAAGTTTCACCAAGATTCATCTCCCAGCCCCCAGTACAGAAGAAATACACAATATCCTACTGAGCTTGATCACTGGACCGGAAGTGGCTGGGATGGCTCGGGTGAAGTGAATATATCATACTGGTATCAGTAAAACAATTTCTGGTCAAAGGTTCCTTTGTAGGTTCACCAAGATTCATCTTCCAGCCCCCGGTACAGAAGAAATACACAATATCCTACTCAGCCTGATCACCGGACCGGAAGTGGCTGGGATGGCTCAGGTGAAGTGAATATATCATACTGGTATCAGTAAAACAATTTCCAGTCAAAGGTTCCTTTGTAGTTTCACCAAGATTTATCTCCCAGCCCCTGGTACAGAAGAAATACACAATATCCTACTGAGCCTGATCACCAGACTGGAAGTGGCTGGAATGGCTTGGGTGAGGTGACTATATCATGCTAGTATCCATAGAACAACTCCTGGTCAAAGGCTTCATTGTATCTTCACCCAGATTCATCTCCCGGCCCCCAGTATGGAAGAAATACCCAATATCCTACTGAGCCTGATCACTGGACCGGAAGTGACTGGCATAGCTCAGGTGAAGTGAATATATCATACTGGTATCAGTAAAACAACTCCCAGTCAAAGGTTCCTTGTAGTTTCACCAAGATTCATCTCCCAGCCCCAGGTACAGAAGAAATACATAACATTCTACTGAGCCTGATCACTGGACTGGCAGTGGATGGGATGGCTTGGGTGAAGTGAATATATCATACTGGTATCAGTAGAACAATTCCTGGTCAAAGGTTCCTTTGTAGTTTCACCAAGATTTATCTCCCAGCCCCTGGTACAGAAGATATACACAATATCCTACTGAGCCTGATCACCAGACCGGAAGTGGCTGGAATGGCTCGGGTGAGGTGAATATATCATGCTAGTATCCATAGAACAACTCCTGATCAAAGGTTCCTTTGTATCTTCACCAAGATTCATCTCCCAGCCCCCAGTATGGAAGAAATACCCAATATCCTACTGAGCCTGATCACTGGACCTGAAGTGGCTGGGATGGCTCGGGTGAAGTGAATATATCATACTGGAGTCAGTAGAACCACTCCTGGTCAAAGGTCCCTTTGCATTTCCACTGAGATTCATCTTCTGTTCCCCAGTATGGAAGACATACACAATATCCTACCAGTCTGATCTCTGGACCAGATGTGGTTGAGATGGCTCAGGTGGAACCAGTAGATTATACTAGATTCAGTAGAATAGCTCTCAGTCAAAGGGTCTTTCAAACTTTCACTGAGATTCATCTCCTGAGCCCCAGTATCTGGTCCTGTATCCTGTTGCCACTGGTTTTTATGATGAAAAATGACAGTCATTGTTATACATAACTTCTTAATCAAAGTTGTAGTTCTAGTCAACACCAATCTTTCGGATTTCTTTAGCTTATGTATATCTCACTCAAATGATAACCAATTTACTAGATAAGACCATGATTATACATACCCCAACTAGGACTACAACTCTTGTTAAGAAAGTTAAGCATAATCACAACTTGCATTGTGTCATCATCACTGATGTTTCAGATCTCTTAACTTGTATCACAATAAACTGATAACAAATTGGCTAGATAAGACTACTGTTATATTCACCTTAACTAGGACTACAATTCTTGTTAAGAAAGTTCAGCATAATAACCACAACTTTCATTTTTCATTATGACCCATGTTTTGGGTTTCCTTAGCTTATATCTCAATCAAATGATCACTATGTTGTATGTCTTCCATACTGGGGGCAGTAGATGAATCTCAGTGAACATTCAAAGTGCACTTTGACTGAGAGCTATTCTACCAAAACTAGTATAATATACTGGCTCCACTAGAGCCATCTCAGCCACTTCTGGTTTGGTGATCAGGTTTGGTAGGATATTGTGTATTTCTTCCATACCAGGGGACAGTAGATGAATCTTGGTGAAAATACAAAGCAGCCTTTGACTGGTAGTTGTTCTACCAACACCAGTAAGATATATTCACTTCACCCGAGCCATGTCAGCCACTTCCAGTCTAGAGATCAGACTTGGGAGGATATTATGTATTTCTTCTATTCTGGGGGCTAGTAGATCAATCTCGGTAAATATTCAAAGGAACCTTTTACCTAGAGTTATTCTCACAAAATTTGTATCATATACTGGCTTCACTCGAGCCATCCCAGCCATGTCCGGTCCAGTGATCAGTCTTGGTGGGATGTGTTGTATTTCTTCCATTCCAGGGGCTGGCAGATGAATCTCAGTAAATATTCAAAGGAACCTTTCACCGAGAGTTATTCTACTGAGCCTAGTATGATATACTGGCTCCACCCGAGCCATCTCAGCCACTTTCGGTCCGGAGATCAGACTCAGTAGGATATTGTGTATATCTTCCATACCGGGGGGCGGTAGATGAATCTTGGTGAAAATACAAAGGAACCTATGACCGGGAGTTGTTCTACTGACTCCAGTATGATATATTCACTTCACCCAAGCCATGTCAGCCACTTCCAGTCTGGAGATCAGTCTTGGTGGGATATGTTGTGTTTTGTCATTCAAAGGAATCTTTTACTGAGAGTGATTATACCGAAACTTGTAGCATATACTGGCTTTACCTGAGCTATCCCAGCCACTTCCAGTCCAGAGATCAGACTTGGTAGGATCTTGTGTATTCCTTCTATACCACACCCCCAAAATTCAAGGATGCATCTGCCATTGAGGGTCTCTTGTTTGAGTACAGCCAAGTTCAACCAGAGGGTCCACATATGTCCGGCGAAAATGTGGACCTGGGGGATCCAGGCAACCTTGTCCCAGAATACGATTCTGCTGATGACATGGATGTTGAGGTGAAGGTTGAAGTGTCTTGTGAGGAGGTTGACATGGCTACATAATTGCATAGTGATAGACATATATACAATTTTTTTCAATGAATGTTACCTCTGCCACAGTCCATTTATCGAATCACTGAGTACCGAGTACCGAGTACCGAGTACCGAGTGCTGAAGCCCGAAACTTGAAACTCATACATTTTTATGAGTTTCGAGTCTCGAGTTAAGAAAATACAAATTTCAGATGATATGCATTTTTATGAGTTTCAAGTTTTGAGTATCGAATCACCAAGTATCAAGTACCGAGTGCTGAAGCCCAAAACTCAAAACTCGAACTTTGAAACAAACTTTGAAACTTGAAACTCATACATTTTTATGAATTTTGAGTCTCAACTTAAGAACATACAAATTTCAGATGATATACATTTTTACGAGTTTTGAGTTTTGAGTCTCGAGTCTCAAATCACCAAGTACCGAGTGCCGAGTGCCGAAGCCCGAAACTCAAAACTTGAACTTTGAAACTCAAAACTCAAAACTCATATATTTCAATGAATTTCGAGTCTCGAGTTAAGAACATACAAATTTCAGGTGATATACATTTTTACATTTTTATGAGTTTCGAGTCTCAAGTCACAAATCACCAAGTACTGAGTACCGAGTGCCGAAGCCCAAAACTCATACATTTTTACGAGTTTTGAATCTCAAGTTAAGAAAATACAAATTTAAGATGATATAGATTTTTATGAGTTTCGAGTCTCGAGTCTCAAATCACCAAGTACCAAGTACCAAGTGCCAAAGCTTGAAACTCAAAACTCGAACTTCAAAACTCAAAACTCAAAACTCATACATCTTTATGAGTTTCGAGTTAAGAAAAGACAAATTTCAGATGATATACATTTTTACAAGTTTTGAGTCTTGTCTCAAATCACTGAGTGCCGAGTGCTGAGTTCCGAGTTCCGAGTGCCGAGTGCCGAAGCCAGAAACTTGAAACTTGAAACTTGAAACTCATACATTTTTATGAGTTTCAAGTCTTGAGTGAAGAAAATACAGATTTCAGATGATATACATTTTTACAAGTTTTGAGTCTTGTCTCAAATCACTGAGTGCCGAGTGCTGAGTTCCGAGTGCCGAGTTCCGAGTTCCGAGTTCCGAGTTCCGAGTGCCGAGTGCCGAGTGCCGAAGCCTGAAACTTGAAACTCATACATTTTTATGAGTTTCAAGTCTTGAGTGAAGAAAATACAAATTTAAGATGATATACATTTTTAAGAGTTTCAAGTCTCGAGTCTCAAATCACCGAGTGCCAAGTGCTGAGTTCCGAGTGCCGAGTTCCGAGTTCCGAGTGCCAAAGCCAGAAACTTGAAACTCATACATTTTTATGAGTTTCAAGTCTTGAGTGAAGAAAATACAAATTTAAGATGATATACATTTTTAAGAGTTTCAAGTCTCAAGTCTTGAATCACCAAGTGCCGAGTACCAAGTGCCGAGTGCCGAGTTCCGAGTGCCGAAGCCCGAAACTTGAAACTTGAAACTCATACATTTTTATGAGTTTCAAGTCTTGAGTGAAGAAAATACAAATTTAAGATGATATACATTTTTAAGAGTTTCAAGTCTCAAGTCTTGAATCATCGAGTGCTGAGTACCAAGTGCTGAGTGCCGAGTTCCGAGTGCCGAAGCCCGAAACTCAAAACTCATACATTTTTATGAGTTTCAAGTCTTGAGTGAAGAAAATACAAATTTAAGATGATATACATTTTTAAGAGTTTCAAGTCTTGAGTCTTGAATCACCGAGTGCCAAGTGCTGAGTTCCGAGTGCCGAGTACTGAGTGCCAAGTGCTGAAGCCCGAAACTCAAAACTCAAAACTCATACATTTTTATGAGTTTTGAGTCTCAAGTTAAGAAAATACAAATTTAAGATGATATACAATTTTAAGAGTTTTGAGTCTTGAGTCTCGAATCACCGAGTGCCAAGTGCTGAGTTCCGAGTGTCGAGTACTGAGTGCTGAGTGCCAAAGCCCGAAACTCAAAACTCAAAACTCATACATTTTTACGAGTTTCGAGTTTCAAGTTAAGAAAATACAAATTTAAGATGATATACAATTTTAAGAGTTTTGAGTCTTGAGTCTCGAATCACCGAGTGCCAAGTGCTGAGTTCCGAGTGCCAAGTTCCGAGTGCCGAGTACCAAGTGCCGAGTACCAAGTGCCAAGTGCCGAGTCCTGAAGCCCGAAACTCAAAACTCAAAACTCATACATTTTTACAAGTTTTGAGTCTTGTCTTGAATCACCGAGTGCCAAGTGCCGAGTGCCAAAACCCGAAACTCAAGACTCGAGACTTGGAACTCAGCACTCAACACTCGGTGATTCAAGACTTGAGACTCAAAACTCTTAAAATTGTATATCATCTTAAATTTGTATGTTCTTAACTTGAGACTCGAAACTTGTAAAAATGTATGAGTTTTGAGTTTTGGGCTTTGGCACTTGGCACTCAGGACTTGGGACTCGGTACTCAGTGATTCGAGACTCAAGACTTGAAACTTGTAAAAATGTATGAGTTTCGAGTTTCAAGTTTCAGGTTTCGGCACTCGGCACTTGGCACTCAGCACTCGGTACTCGGTACTCGGTACTCAGTACTCGGTACTCGGTACTCGGTAAATGTCAGACATGGTGTATTCAGGCTTTCGGGTTTTGGTGGTCGATGGTAGGTATATGCACTCATATAGTGGGTATGTACTCCATGTCTTCAATTCTCTCATGCCTACATCAGCAAACTGATTTGTTTGTTATCCAACTATCGACGCCCAGTTATGTTTATTGCACTCATTTACCTGAGCCCACCCAGGTATCTGATAAGAACTACCTCAGCCCACCCATCAATATAATATATATCACTACCTCAGCCTATATGTCCATATAGTATACCAATACCTCAGCCCATACATCTATATGATACGTATCTGGGCCCACCCATCTATGTAATATCCCTCTACGTCAGCCCACCCATCTATGTAATATACCCCACGTCGGCCCACCCGTCTATATAATAAATATGTCACTGCAATCTCGGCCCACCCATATATAAAATAAATATTTCACCACTCCCTTGGCCCACCCATCTACAAAATAATACTAATATGTCGGCCCACCCATCTATATAATAATATTTGCCTTACAACCTGTCTATGTAATATACCCCCACATTGGCCCACCCATATATAAAATAAATATTTCACCACTCCCTCGGCCCACCCGTCTACAAAATAATACTAATACGTCGGCCCACCCATCTATATAATAAATATGTCACCGCAATCTTGGCCCACCCGTCTATGTAATATACCCCCACATCGGCCCACCTGTATATATAATAAATGTTTCACCACTCCCTCGGCCCACCCGTCTACAAAATAATACTAATACATCGGCCCACCCATCTATATAATAATATTTGCCTTACATCTCTCTTCAGCCCAGCTGTCTATAATATATGTCCATCCTACTCTACATATTACCCAGATGGACCCACCCATCTCCATTGGTAATAATATTCCTCCCGGCCCATCCACCATCGTTGAGTATATATATAACATTGGCATAGATGGGCCCACCCATCTCCATCGGAAATATTATCCCCCCCGGCCCACCCGTCAACATCGAGGATATACATAACATCGGCCCATAGTCCGCTGACCCGTCTTATACGGGATATTATGTAGGTCGGGTGACCCGTATAATACGGAGTTTGTCACTGAAGGGGCTCTGATGACCCGGAAGGCCGCGGCAAAGCAATTCTCTCCTCCTGCAATGGTCGCAGGGAGGAGTGTGGGTGATGTTGGGATCGGAAACACTCATGTGACCCCCAGGCTTCTATGAGTAGGTCAGGATGGGAAACCGAGACAAGAAACATCAAGTACTTACCACAACTCACAGCACATCCGGCTCAGACTCGACAGTTTCCGCAGACTTCTTCGCCCTAGTAGCCTTCTTGCGAAGGCGCGTGGCCGGCACTTCCACCATCGGTTCCACCACCTCCAGCTCACCATCCGCGTCGCGCTCCTCGTCATCCGCACCGTCCATTTGGACATCGATGCTCTCCTCCTCGTCCTGCGCCTTCTCGGTGAACTGGAACTCGTGGGTCACGTAAGCAAGGTTGCCACTTTTGACCAAAGTAGTGTTCGCCACAGAGAGGGCCAGCGCAAAACCCCGGATCTGCACACTGGAAATACATGTCTTAAAAGCAAGCTAGATGCAGATCAAATAACCTAGAGCCGAAAGAAAAGAGAAAAACTCACGGATAACTCATCCCAGCAATCGTTCCAGTCCCACTTCTCCTCCATCAGCTCAGGTTTGTCGTCCAGGATTGTCTTCATCTCCACATCAAGTCATTCGCAAAGCGAAGCAAACTCTTGCCGGATTCGCGCGGACTCGCTGTCCACAGCAGGTTGCTCAAAGTCAAAGGAAAAAGGAGGCATGATTCATCGAAAATGTGTTAAGAAATAGATGAGGAAAAGAATTGAGAGGTGGAAGGGTTTTTATAAGGAACAGGTTTCGCAACCACAACGTGTTTTCTGCCCGCCCATTGTTCTGGGTCCACAGAAGCGCCAGAAAACTTCCATTAGTTCCAGCATCTGGCAACCACATCACTTCCACCACCATACTGGACACATGATCATGTGACTTATCTTCAGAATCCTCGTTAAGTCCTCGTTCCATGTATGCTGCTGACCACAGACAGTCAGTATTTGAGTCCCCGCAGATGTCGTGAACATCCTACCTGCAGCCTTGCAGAGCATCATTTCCCCATGCTAGCCAATACCTACACTCACAGTCCAAAGTCATTCCAAAGAGCCGCGAACAGTTCCGGATAGTTACGGTCAGTTACGCACCTTTGCACGTCATTGTGGTGGCTCCGCATACTGGGTTATGATTCGCATCACTCCGCATAACCATACCGGTCCCTCACATTGTCCTCCCATGTCCTGTCCACGTCCATCCAACCCCACTGGTGTGTTATTAGTCTCTCCTTGTCACCCATTGATCATTTGCAGCCTCATTTACATACTTTTCCCATACATGAGGCAGACTTAGCGCTATTACATGTTACATCATTTGGGCTTGCTTGTACATATGCGGTCGCCTATATCGTCCCAGATTCGTACACATTTACTTATATACGGACTCAGGACTCGTATCTCAGCACTTTTCTACATTCCCTTCCTCTGAGTTGGTGTTGCAGGAGTCACTGGCCTTAGTTACTACACTCTAATCCTTGTGCAATTTGATTGCTGTTCTCATCATCATGTGCAAGCTCCGCATTAAAGCATTCGACTACCACTAGTTTATACCTAGGAACCTCGTCGCGAATCCCGGAGTAGTTCCCAGCACACTTCACATTCGCATTCCGCATACCCGGTACCCATACCCGTTCCACCTGTCATACCCATCACTCAATACCTGGTACCTGGATTCATATACCTGGCCTCCACTTAGTTATATCCGCACTCTTTTACTCTGCACCCGCACCGCACTCACTTCACATCCACATCACATCTTCTCACATCTTCACATCTCCAACAGTGGTCATCACATAGATCCCACACCCAACCGCATTTAGTCCATTCACTCTTACTACAGGAGGAACTGCTCTCAGAGCTATCCCTTTGGGTCAACTACTAATTTCGCACCAACCAGGATCAACGTACTATCACTATAGTGAGTTTCAACAATTTCTCCCACACCGAAGCCCACGACAAGCTCAGTCATAAGGGATTCTATCCAACATGACGCACCATCGCTGACAGATTCTGGTGGCCCTCACTAGACAAGGATTTAGCATGGTGTAAGGAACATTCTGGCTATGGCCTCACAAAGGCCTATTGTATGGAGTATGTCGAAATCCCAGTCATCTGGACATCAGGACAGTCACTCCAGTCATCTCCACTGAAGCCCGCTCAAACCCAACACTTTCCCATGCTCTCTGAGCCTCGGACCCGCTGGACTACCATTGGATATCCACCAGACCTGCTCGCATACCTTTGGAAACCTGTCCATCCTATGTCCTGTCCATTCCATCCATCCCCACTGGTGCATAGTAGCTCATTTCCCATGACTGATGCAATAGGCAGTGTTATTACCTGTGTTCTCACACGTCCGCAGCACCACATGTTAGTTTACATATCACCGGACCCAATGTTTTCCTACTTTTCAGTATTCCGGATTTCTACATAGCTAGTTATATAGGATTGATAGTACGACCAAGCACATTACTTACTGTAGGTGGGACTTCCCATCTACTTGGTCACATACCTGTCATTACCTGTTACCTGGCTGAATATACCCATTCCACACCCACAACCCTTGTCATTCATTTTCCTTGACTTTCCCTTATTTCTGGACATAGTCCGATGCTTTCCGCACCCGTTCCCCTGTTATTATCTGTAACCCGACGACCCAAAGCTTCAGACCCGCTTTCCCGCGCCTCGGACTTGGTAGTATACCTTTGGACCCGCTGTTTTAACCCATGGACTTCGTCCACATACCTTCGGACTAGTCCCCTTACCTTTCCATGACCTTAGATAATAACCTTCAGACTTATATCAGTAGCAGACCCCTTTAGGGTTGAGTGTTCTTGCCTTGCAAGAGAAGCAGCAGGCATAGCAATCACCCAACATTATATCCACCTACTGTGGAGTTGTTTCCCACAATGGTATCTCAAAACCTGCCACCAATGCCAGTTGTGCTCCGTCAAAAAAGTCATCATTCCACCTACCATCACTCTTCCCGCACCTTTGTTCAGCAAAGCTTATACCAACTTGATGCATATGCCGACAGCTCATGGATTCTCATACATTGTGCAAGCACGCTGCTCCTTATCGGCTTGGCCCGAGTGGAGAATGCTCAGAAAGGAAAATGGATGCACCTTGGGCATGTTCCTATTCGAAGAAGTCTTATGCAGATGGGGCAGAGTCGCAGAGATAGTAATGGACAATGGAACACCCTTTGTTGCAGCGTTAGACTGGTTAGCAGCAAAATACAATATCCAGCATATTCAAATATCAGCGTACAACTCCAAAGCAAACAGAATCATTGAACAATCTCACCAAATCATCTGCAATTCCCTCGTCAAAACTTGCAATGGAGACATCACTCGCTGGCCCATCATCGCACCACACATATTCTGGGCCGATTGTGTCACTACTCGCAGGTCTACCAATCATTCCCCCTTCTTCCTCGCACATGGACTCAAGCCCCTCCTTCCATTTGACATTACAGAGGCAACATTCATGTTACCCACCATCTCAAGCATCATTTCAACCTCCGACCTCATATCCCTTCAAGCCCAACAGTTGGAAAAACATGACGAGGACTTAGCATTAGCGCATGAACGCCTTCTCAAAAGTCGGTTGGTGTCTGTTCAAGACTTTCAGCGCCGTTTTGCAAATACCATCCGCAACTACGCCTTCAAGCCCGGAGACCTCGTGTTAGTGCTTAATAAGAAAATTGAGTCTGCGTCAAACACCAAGTGCAAACTGCGCTATTTTGGACCTATGGTTGTTATTTCACACTCCCAAGGTGGATCATACCGGCTTGCAGAAATTGACGGATCCCTTTCCAAACTAAAGTTTGCCGCTTTTCACATCATTCCTTATCACCCGTGCTTGCCCACCTCACTTGAGGTCACCCAATTTATTAACCCTCAAGCTCTCAAAGGACTCATTGACAAATAGAACCAGATGCGTTATCATTTATTTTTTTTCTCTTCTAATCTACCTCTTCCTATCTACCCTACAGTACAAGTTTCTTTTAGTTTGTTTGTTGGAAGATCAACCGCAGATGGTCAATATTCGAAGTAGGAGGGTGATGTAAGGATATGATATCCTTTATGCACCTACCTCTGCTTCAGACAAAGTCGCGACAGCATGTCCACATGATTAATGGATGCGAACAACTCTATGTTCCATATCCTAATTACATAGATACATTCCTTTTCATTTCATTTCATTACTTGCACCTTGTGCTCACCTTCCACAATACCCATTTCTTCACTGATATCTCTTTCGTTCTACATGCTCTTCAACTCGTTTCGGATTAGTACAACTCTCTTGAATGTATATATAGGGCCCATGTACTCTCACTTTCAATAGCAGAATCACACTTGTGAACTTCCCACTCCAAGTCTGTCAGAAAGCTTCACACTCTCAACCATTCATCCTTAATTGTGAAGACTACTAACTACACATCTTGTTATATAGCTGCTTCGAACAATTCCCTATTGAACTCATACGCAGCCTTACAGCTGACTTATGACATTTTAATGGGACATAATCCATCAATGTGGATCAAATCTTAGTAATATGTGATGCAGTTCCCAAATCTGCAAGCCAATCATAATAGCTCAGCTTCTCAAATTCATCACTATTATTAGATACATTAATTCAGTCTTCAACATCAATCTGATCTTCAACCTCAACTGTTGTCTGGTTCTCAATCTTGATTGGTTCAACCTGCATCTCTTCACCCATAAAGGCAACATCTTCCTCCTCCTCATACTGCACATTATTTGCAATGTCATCTACATCTTCTGCAATGTGTGCATTGTCATTCTTTCCATGCTTCTTGGGAGAGGGTTTAAACAGGCCTTGCCCCGCCTTTCCTCCACCTCTACTCCAACAATTCTCTTAAGTATGCCCCACTTTTCCACAGTTAGAGCATTGCTTATCCTTGAACCAACACTCAGCTTCTGTGTGACCAGACTTTTTACAGATGCGGCATTTCTTTCCATCATCTCACTTCCTCTTTCCTGGATTCCTTCCTTTGATAGTGAGCACACTCTCCTTTCCTTTTCCTTTACCATTCTTATCAATCCTTTGCTAGTTCTCCTCCAAGATAAGGGAGATTAACTCATGTGATGTAATTGTCTTTGTATCACCCATCCTAATCTGGTATGTTGTGGTGAAGGTGTCCCATGATTCTGGTAATGATGAAATGAGTATGGTGCAGAAGTCATCTTCTGTCACCAAGCTTCCCATCATATGTAAGGTTTCCTGTATTTCCCTCATGTTTTTGACATGTGTGGGGACATCTTCACCTTCTTCGGCAACAGTTCTATAGAACTTCCGCTGCCATGTGGCGATTGCCTGTTTGCCTTGTGATTCTTTCATGATCTTCAGTTGATCCCACATATCTTTTGCTGTTGTGGCTCCAGCTAAGTGAATCATTTGGCTATCATTTATTGATAGCTCAATCGCAGTCTGGGCCTTACGGTCTTGCATCTCCCACTTTGCTATGTCAGCTTCCTTCTGTGCCAACACAGGGTCTGGGCCTCACACTGTCTTGGGGACAGTATCTTCAACATACCCCTTAATCCCTTTCTCAAACATAATGGCTTTGACTCGGTGCTTCCAGCCTAGCCAATTAGTGTCGTTCAAATGCTTGATCTGGTACAATGATGACAATGAGGAACCGGCAGATTGGTCCATCATTTTGGAGGTTTGTTTTTTTGCTTAGATCTCATCTGATATGTATTTTATAATCTTATTTGTGCATGGCAGGGTTCATAACCTTTTATGATTAAGGCTATGAACTTAAAGTTATGAGGTGTGATGAGATAGAAGCTGACAATTGATGTTAGGAGAGCAAGATGTTAATTATATCGGAAATCTCCTAGATACATTATATATCATATATTTTTCAGAACTCAGAATAAAGTCTGCTACTTATGCTTTGTAAGCATGTGCAGCCTGTCACTCTTAACAAGCAGCAGGCTTTCACTATATCATGTTCCTCATCAACATCCTTCTTGCTGCTGAAACTCACATACTTATATCAATACATATCCCTGACAATCCAGAGCCATACCACATATTAGCACTTACTGGTCAAGAATAGGTGATCAAACTCATTTTTGGCCACCCTGAACAAATTTGCTGTGAGTTTGGTGTGCATGCACATGTATTTGAGGGTCTGGTCAATGAGCTTCATGCACTCAGTCACATGGACTTGGACCACATCTCCCTAGAGGGGCAACTTGCTGTGAGATATATGGGGGAGTGCTTCCAGCATACAAATGAAAAAAATTTCTTAGTGAGTTTCATCTGATTGTTTAACATCAACACCTAATGATCACTCCCTTGTAGCTACTTCCACAAGATGCTCAACATTTTATCCTCCCATCCATTCTACACAACATATGTTCATCTTCCCATAGATGATGCACTAGTCTCTCCTCAAATTCATGACAACCCAAAGTGTTGGTCATATTTCAAAGATACTATTGGTGCCATCAATGATAGCCACATCCATGCATCCCCCCCTCATCTGAATGTCACCTCTATTAGAACTGCAAAGGTCCCCGACTCTCACATAGTGAGAGAAGGGTTTTGTTGGATGCAAATGGCCAATTCTCTGCAAACGCACCCGTGGGAGTAAAGTAGGCTTAGTCAGTGGGAAAATATTTGGGGCACTGGCCTTTACATCCATAGTCGTCCATTGTTAGAATCTCTCCCACTCCCAAACACTCCATCATACAACCATTAGCTTTGCATTCAAGTGCTTTTGTTGCTGAATACAAATGGGAATGGATTGGACGGCATATGAGTTCTTATTTCCGTTTTGTTTTGATGCAGTATGGCTCACACACTTTCAGGGTTTTTATTACAAAGTCACCCTGCTGTTTGGTTCGCGTCCTCGAGGAGGGACAGTGTCCTCCTTGTGATGAGCCCCATCACGCAACTTGAAAGGACTATCCTCATTACTATGATGCCCTCTATTATCCACAATATCATCTTGCCATCTTTGAAACACCCGAAAATATTTGCATGTGGTTGAAAACCTGTCTTAAATCTCATCCTTTGTCTTGTTCAGCATGCCGCTGTTTGGATTTTTGTGGTTGTGTTTTGTATGATGGTGTTTGTATAACTATAAGCCAATATTAAGTATCATTGTTGATGGCACCAAATGAGTTTGCTAGTGCGGGTTACTGCCATTGTGTTATCTGGTGCAAGCTTGCCTCCAGTGAAGCTCTCTCTGTTGAGCAATGTCTGTCTTCGAGGCTAGATGCCTATCCGAAATGGCAATACTATGATGAGGAACTTCAGGAGCAGAAATTGTCGGCCCTCTTGGATACTGTCCTAGTCAAGTGCATTTCTCGTCTCCCCCTTCTGTAAGTAAGATCAAAAAAGGATTGTGTTTGTGCAGTGCTGTCTCATTTTGTTGATACCCGATGACAGGTGATGCAATTGAGTGAAGACCAGCTATGCACATTGCTTTCCTCTACCATGATGGTTACAGATGGTAGCCAACTACTTGTGCCTCAGTTGGCAGATACTTCAGTGATACATACGGAAAAGAGGTTTTTGCAGCTCTATGTCGACCGCCACCACTGCAAGTTTGTATCTTCAAACCCCTTGACGTGCCACTGATCAGTTGGTCCACTCTTCCACTTACAGATTTGGTTCAGAGGCTTCATAAGTTAACCGTCGAAGTGCTTTCTGATTGTATACGTGGTCTACCTGCAAAGGGACATCCATCAATAAATGGCTGTTCACATCAGAAGACTTGTAATGGTCTCACCATTCACATTCAAGATTGAGTGAACAGAAACAGGTGTAAATTTCCATCATCGAGCTTCTGATGCAAACCTTACAAACCATTATGCAGCTTGACCTCAGTGATATAAAAAACGCAAAGATTCAGTTTGAGGTTCTCCCTTTGGATGATACAGAAAAGGATTGCCCTGCCTTGGCAATAGGGTGCTCCCAGTTTGCGATGAAGCTCCTCTTCACTCTCCATTTGGAGGTCAAGGAAGCTCGCAACACATGTGAGTTGTCTACAAGTCCTTTGCTCACATTTAAATTGATTGATTTACCAATACAACATCGGATGCTAGCGCAATTCCTACAAATGTGCTGTTTTGGCACACATACAAGGAAGACGACAAGTTCAGTCTTGTTGTCATGGCTGGAGCTGTATTCTGAGACGTCCCGGATATGAAAACTGTGACTACCCCTTGCTTGTCTCAAGCAGAGGCTGTCGGTAAGTCAAGTGCAATTGCCATGTCCCATGCAGCTAATGTGATGTGAAACAGAGTGTGCAGGTTTGATGAGTCCTAGCAAGTCTTCTGTTTTTTTTCTGCTCTGATGCTATCCTGATTTACTCTCGGGCTGTAGGCAAGGAAAGGGTGACTGCTAAGAAATACATGCAAGCCCTTGGTGAGAATGAAGGCAAGAAGTCCAACAGTGCGTTTTATGTCACGGTCTTGTGGCACTCAAGTTATAAGGTGCTGATCGCGCACATGTTAGGTCACTGGTGGCGCATTTGCAACCTCAAGGATTCGAAGAGGCATTATTCTGCCTTGCTGAACATGTATGATCTGCACGGCACAAGGGTTCAGTCCCCCGATGTCCAGGACGAACATGGTGTTTATATCTACATCAGTGACTACAAGACCAAACTCAAAGAGGGAGCCATTGTTGAGTTAGAAGTGATCTTGAAACTGTAAGTTCTCGGTTGTTTGCAGGGTTCGATATTCTGACATTTCACAGATGGACCATCAAACCACACAACAATCCATCCAACCCCCACGATGCCCAGGGGTCTTGCATGTATCAGATCATGCTCCAGTACATGCAGCTTCTGCCATGTGCTAAGTATACACAGAGTGTATTCGTGGACTCGCTCAGCACCAGGAAAGGGAAAAGAAGGGCTGTGGATGAGGCAGTTAACCAGTCGCCGACTAAAAAGGGTTCCTTTGCCACTACACTCGAAGATGACAAGCTCGAGTACACTATGATTGAGTAGTTTTGAGTGCTTGTTTCTTGGTGTATTTTTTGTCTTGGCTCGAAAGGACAGTCATCATACATTGTTGCACTACAATTATTCGTGAATCATACATTTTTTTGGCATCTTCATGTGGAGTCGGGGACTGGTGTGGCTGAGTGCCACTATGATTCTGTATTGCCAAACTGCCTTTTCAGCTGTGATTTCAACCTCAAGTTCACCTTTGCACTTACTGGCTGGAAAGGATTAGCAACTGATGCATGTCTCTGGGATGAAGCTCTTGAGAGGGGCTTAAAGGTTATGCCTGGCAAGTACTTTCTTGCTGGTGCTGGATTCTCCTCATGCTATGAGCTCCTAGTGCCTTATTGTGGTGTCTACTACCATCCTGCAGAATGAGGGTGTGTCAGGTGAGATTACTTTTTTCAACATGGGCTCAAATTACTGCTATTTTTCAAACTGGTCAATAAGGAAGAGTTATTTAACCTTCAACATGCCTCTGCACACAATGTGATCAAACAGATTTTTGGTGTCTTGAAGTGACACTTTTGCATTCTGTTGCTCTCACCAGAGTATAAAATACAGATATGGGTACACATCCCCACAATTATATCTCCATCAATGACCCAGATAAAGGGTTCCTTCCACAGGCTACTGTTGTCAATAACAACCCCACACATCAGAGATAGCCTGATGAAGCTGCTCCTGATGATACAAATACAGTTGTGGATAGTGATGTGTAAGGCCTAGCTTTAGGCTATGAGCCAGGCCCAACCCAGCCAACTTAGGCTGAGCCTAGTCAGGCCTTGGGGTGTGGCCTATATAGGCTTGAAGCCTGGCTTCAGGTACATTCAAGCCTGGGCCAGGCCTCTGAGCCCTGGCTTTCAACCAATGAGTTGTATATCTAGTATCCATGGTGATATCCAAGCAACTGCATAGTTTATGCACTTTGGTCCACACTACTGAGTTACCCTTCCTTTTTAGCTAATCACCCAGTCACCTATTTCCAAATGGTGCTGTGCATCAACTCAGACACTGAGGAAGTGCCTGCCCTACATCCTAAATGGATTGCTGTGCCATCAGCAAAGGTGATTAGTGCAGACAATGCAGCTGATCAAGAGCTTCTTTCCCACCAAAAAGCTCATATCACAAGCTGTGCTGCTGTTATCTCAGACCCCCCTACTGACTTAGATAGGGCTGACAACAACAAAATCCAGCTGGTGAGCCCCTATACCAACAAATGGCTTATCAAAGGTAAGTTTTCTTTAGGTTTATGTGCTTTACTGACTGCAACCTAATTCCCACAGTACAAAAACATGTTGCAGATAGTCCTGATGCTGAGGACATTGAGCTTGCACAGCCTTCCACTCCTGATGAAGATGAAGACTCCCTGGTGTCAATGAAACCACCAACAAAATGGCAAAAGAAAGGTACATTTATATTATTCTCTTATATTGCAACTCACTAACAAATGATTGTAGTACAACTCCTACCTAATGCTGATTCAGTCAATGTAGAAGGCTTTTTTACTGACATTGAAGTCACAGGTATTGATGAACCATCCAAGCCTTGATGAGAGCAGCACAGTTGCAATATCAATGCACTGTTCTCTGTTTCATATCTCAAGGATGGCAAGAAATACAGAGACTGTCATGCTTGCAGGTAAGACCTTTTGATTTTAAATGAATCTTTAATTGATTTTTATCTTGGTAAATCTCACAAATGCCAGGTGCTATTTGTGAATGAAGTGACAATATTGTGCCAACATCAGGAGGCTGCACATTGGGTGAGTTTTTTTATTCATATTTCTATGTAGTTATTCAATTGTATCTAGGGTGACTATCTCAAATGGGCAAAGAACAACAACTTTGTTTCAATGCTCCCAAAGGATGCCAAATGATGCCAAGAAGATGCTGCTGCAGACCAACAAGTATCAATGGACACCTCAAGCCATGTTTGCCAAATGAATGTGTCATTCAATATATAGACACATTATTTTGGGAGGCTATAACTCAGTGACTGATAGACACAGACAAGGTATGTTTGTTTTGAACTCTTAAAGGAAAATCATAGGTCTTACAGGTTATCAGCCCATCAAAGCCCTCAAACACCCAGCTTTTAAGAACATGGTCAACATTGCAGCCCATGTAATGAATGATATCATCCTACCTGACTGCAGACAGACATGGCATGCAATAATTGACTTGTTTAAATAGAATCTCACAAACCTCTACAAGAGACTACTGGTATGTGTCATGTTCTGGTTAATTTTTACTTGAGTTCTCTGGTCTCACTATATGTTTAGAGTGAAGCTGTCAACAGCCATGTCAATATCACCTGTAATGGATGGCTACTTTGCAGTGACAGGCCATTAGATTGAAGAACAAAGTCTTGGTATGTGGAAGGTCAAAAGTGCACTCCTTGGTTTCACTCAATTGAACTATGCACACAATGGTAAATGGCTTGGTCAAGCACTTTTCAAGGTTGTGAAATATGTTGGTATTGCTCACAAGGCCAGTTCAATTTTGCCCTGTTAATGTGCATTGTGTGATTCATGCTGCCATTTGTTAGATTAGTTATGTTATATGTGACAATGTGGCCAATAATGTCATCATGATGGAACATTTCAGCAAGCATATTGAAGACAAGATAAAGCAAAATTTTGACCCTAAGAAATGGCAACTGAGGTGCCTCTCACATATTATTAATCTTGCAACACAAGCTCTGCTCTCAATACACAGCAAATCTAAGCATGTCAATGCATCAAAGCCCAACAATGAACTTGTTGTGTCACATCATGGGCAGCATGATGGGGTTGGGCTTGTACACTCTATTACTGTCAAGGTATTTCTTTGAAGAATTTTGGATCTGTGTGGCTCATCCTCACATAGGAACATTCTTCTGCCTCCTGGAAAGAATTTTTCTGCAATATTCAACTTCATAACAAGGATGGTCATGTTCCTACTGCCAATCCATGCCAGCTTCTTTTTGCTAGGATATGGATTACTTTGTTGGCCAACTTGCATTGCAAGAAAGAGATGCTTTGAGATGCAAAAAGATTGCCAACTTGGAGATGTCTGAAGATGAATGGTCTTGGGTACAAAAACTTCTCTCAATCCTTGGTGTAAGTTTCATGTTATTTGTGGGACATTGGGGTACTAATCATGCATGATAATTCTCAGAGCTAGCACAGCATTCATTCTCCTCTGAGGAGGGTCCAACACTGCACCTGGCACTGCCAGCACTTAAAGCACTATACAGTGCCTGGTCATCTCATTCAGCATGGATCAAATATATCAATTTTCATCAAGTGTTGGATGCCACCATTGATAAGATATCAGATTATTACATGAAGTCTGCCAGTTCAGATGCCTACATCATGGCTATGCATGAGTATGTTCACATCCAATTTATTTCTACAACACCTTATTTGAGTATCTTAGTTCTTGACCCAATACAAAAGGCTGCTCATATCCATTGTTATTGGGGGGATGATTTACTGCATAAGGCACTTGAGAATGCTGAAGCAATAGTTCATTTGTCTATACCTCACTTATGAAATGTTGTCAACTTTCTTCTTGCAGTATAAGGAATGCTATCTTGAGATGTATAGTGATGATGCAGAGAAGTCCTCTGCATCTATGGAGCTTCACACCAGCACTGGCAACCACAGATTGGATGCTTTGCTGAATGAGCTTTCTGACAGTGAGATGCACTTGATGCACCATACCAGGATGTACCAACTCTGTCTTGCACATCTTTGGTTTCTCTTTTTGACTCAGTAGATCTATTGAAGCTGTGATTGTGTGACTTTCATGCATACTTGAGCTCAAAGGACCATTGTTGTGATATATTTATCCACAGCCCTGCAGAGACCCATTTGACGAGTACAACAAGGGCCCAGTTTGTCCAAACATCAGACCAGTCATCCCCAGTCATCCCTGACAACACCCACTGAACCTGACACTTTCCCACACTCTCCAAGCATCAGACCCACTGGACTATCCATCAGACCCACTTGCATGACCCAGAAACCCGTTGTAGGAAACATTCTGACTACAGCCCTGCAGAGGCCCATATCACAGAGTACGTCAAAAGCCCAGTTGTCTGGATGTTAGAACAGTAATCCCCTCCCATCTCCGACAAAACCTGCTCAAACCCGACGCTTTACTGTGCTCTCCGAGCCTTGGACCCACCAGACTACCCTCGGAGATCATTGGAGATCCTCCGGACCTGCTCGCATACCTTCGGAAACCCGTCCGTCCTATGTCCTGTCCGTTCTGTCCAACCCCACTGGTGCATAGTAGCTTGTTTCCTATGGCTAATGTGGTATACAGCATTATTACCTGTGTTCTCACATGTCCACAGCGCCTCATGCTAGTTTACATACCTTCGGACCTGATGTTTCCCTATTTTCCATATTCCGGCTACATAGTTAGTTATATAGGACTGATAGTACGACCAAGAACTTTACTTTACTGTAGGTGGGACTTCCCATCTACTTGGTCACATACCTGTCCTTACCTGTTACCTGGCTGAATATACCTGGTTCTCACCTGTTCTGCACCCACTTCGCACCCGCTGTGGGAGAAATCGTAGAAGCACGCTATTGTGATAGCGTGTCGATCCTGTTTGGTGCGAGAGTAGTAGTCGACCCAAAGGGATAGCTCTAAGAGCAGTTCCTCAAGTTTGCAAGAGCGAAGGGACAAGTGCGGCTGGGTATTATGATCTATGCAACGGACTCCACAAGCTATGCGGTGAAGATATGAGATGCGGGTATGCGGATGAGTTGCGAGGTGAGTGCGGTGCAGATGCAGAGTAAGAGAGTGTGGATATAACTAGAAGGGAACCAAGTATATGAGTCCAAGTACCAGGTAACGGGTGACGGGTATGACAGGTAAGGGTACCAGGTATAAGGGATGTGATGCGAAGTTTTTCCGGGATCTGTTCCGGAACTTTATGCGATGAGGTTTCTAGGTATAACTAGCAAGGGTTGAACACTCAAGGAGTGTAGAGGTCAAGCGCAAGATAGGGAGAACTGCAATCAATTGTGCAAGAACAAAGAATGAGGTAGACTAAGGCTAGTGACTCCTGCAACACCGACTCAAAGGAAGGGAATGTAGAAAAGTGAGTAGTTATGAGTCCTAGGTGAGTATTTATGTGAGTCCATATGAATCCAGGACTATGCAGGCGACCACATATGTACAAGCAAGTCCAGAGTGATATAAGATGTAATAGCGCTAAGCTGGCCTCATGCATGGGAAAAGTATGTAAAACAGCCTGCAAACGATCAATAGACAACAGGTAAGGACTAATAACGCACCAGTGGGGTTGGATGGACGTGGACAGGACATGGGAGGACAATGCGAGGGACCAGTACGGTTATGCGGAGTGATGTGGATCATAACCCAGTATGCGGAGCCACCACAACGATGCGCGAAGGTGCATAACTGACCGCAACTATCCGGAACTGTTCGCGGCTCTTCGGAATGACTTCGGACTGTGAGTGTAGGTATTGACTAGCATGGGGAAATGATGCTCTGCAGGGCTGTAGCCAGATTGTTTCCTACACCGTCTAAAGATGCACTGCCCAACAGTTGCAACACTAATGGCTCTCACACATATCAATCTATACTCTGGCATATGCAGTTGCTGCTATGCGCAGCCTATATGAAGAAATCTCTCCATGATTCAAAAGGCAAAAGGAAGGCCACTGACAAGCTCAAAGGCCAGTCACCTGCTAAGAACTCAAAGATCCATGACATTTTTGATATGGAGCTGGAAACTGATGATGAGTAGACTCAGATATTTGTCTAGTGCTGCATTTGATCTGCAAAGTGCCTGATTGTTGTACATACTTGAATGTTGTATGTTGATATACTGTTTGCTGCCAACCCATCATCATTTCTTGGAGTCAGGGACTGGCACTTCCCAGCACCACTATGATCAGTAAACTACAATGTTCTGTACAGAACTGTACAGAGCTGCACAGTGCCACAGTGCCCTAACTTGGTCTCCACTGGACAGTTCTGTACAGAACCTCCCAGTGCCACAGCTCCCAGTGCCACAGATGCCACAGCTTCCAGTAATAGATAAGACAAAACAATTTCGCACTTTTGACATTTCCAACTGGCAACATCTGGAGTTGAACTTGAAGCCTCATGGGTTCAGCAAGATATATAATTATCAGGGATACTTACCACTCCACCATAGTCTCTTTGTTCTTAGTGACTCAGAATGTCATATATGTACCAATTCTTCAAGAGACATTTATTATGAGAAATCTTCTAAGTTAAACTCCATTGCTACACCTCAACTTAGACAAAACAAACTTGCATTTTTTACATATTCAACTATATACCAATTCTTCATTCTTATGTCATGAAACATGCTACTCAACTTGGACTAAGAGCCCATTCAGCAACTGAAATGTTGCAAAACCAAACGAAATTGTTGGTGGCACGTGATGCGGAGTTTCAAGCGGAGTTTCAAAATCATTGGTAAGATCGATAGTGATAAGATACATGTCTAGTAGCTATACTATAAGCTACCATGGATCCAGGACATGTGCACCCACAGTTTGTTCGACCTCTTGTGACCCATCTAGCTCAACCTGCAGACCAGACTCACCAGGCACAAGCTGCAGTTTGCCAACGCATTCTTCGCTACATTGCTCTTATCCTCAATATACTACTTGCTGCCACAGCACAGATTCTTCAGCAGCAGATCCCCCCATCTGACCATGAGCCCTACCATACATCAGCCCTCACAGGGCAAGAGTGGGTGATTGAATTAATCACTGGCCACCCGGAACGCATCCACTGTGAGCTTGGTGTCAATGCTCATGTTTTTGTGAGCTTGGTCAATGACCTTCGCGACCTTGGGCACACTGATTCACGCTATGTGTCGCTCGAAGAACAGCTGGCCATTTTTCTGTACACCTGTGTAACAGGATTAACTGTCAGACATGTTGGAGAACGATTCCAGCGATCAAATGCTACTATTTCAAAGTATGTGATTTCATGTATGTCTTACACCTCAGCTTACTCTGCCTATTAGATATTTCCGAAAGATGCTAGATATATTTGCATCTCACCCCTTCTACACCACTCACATTCACCTTCCCATTGTCAATGCACCTGTCTCCAGTGCAATTCACAACAATCCAAAATGTTGGCCATACTTTCGTGATGCTATTGGAGCCATTGATGGTAGCCACATCCATGCATTCCCTCCATCAGCAAGCCGCCACCTCTACTACAACCAAAAAGGTTTTGTCTCTCAAAACTGTCTCTTTGTTTGTGACTTCGCCCACAAGTTTATGTTTGCACTTACGGAATGGGAGGGATCAGCAACAGATTCACGGCTCTGGGGCGAAGCTTCAAGTTGTAACAATGGCTTGGATATCCCACTAGGAAAATATCTTCTTGCAGACCTAGGGTTCCCCTCATGCCCACAGCTTTTGGTCCCTTACCGTGGTGTTCGTTACCATCTGGCTGAATGGGGTCGTGCCAATGTCAGGTATGACTTACAGTTCTCTTTTGTAGTCCAGCTCATCCAATAATATTTTTAGGCCTGTCAACAAGGAAGAACTATTCAATCTTCGTCATGCATCTGCTCGCAATGTTATTGAACAGATTTTTGGTGTTGTGAAGTGGTGCTTTCGCATCCTTTTGATATCCCCTGAGTACAAGATTGGAATTCAAGCTCATATTCCTGCAGCACTATGTGCTCTACACAACTACATATGTACCCAGGACCCAGGTGAAGGGCCTCTGCCTCAGAGGGCTGTCTTCAATGACAACCCCACCAATCAAGGGCAACCCAATGATGTGTATCATAATCAACCTGATCATGATATGATTGTTGAGGATGATACAAATGCAAACAATTTTCGCGACCGCATGGCCATGGAGATGTGGGAAGACTATCAGAGGATCTTACTCGAGCGTTGGAGTAGGGAACCCCTAGGCAGAGGGTGAGAGTAGAGGGAGGTTTGGCGGTGTTTGGGTCGGGTTTAGCTGAGGCAGAGCATTGTCAGAGCAGTCGGGGGTAGTAGAAGGTCAGGTCGTTGTTGCAGTCTGTTGATAGCGAGTCCTCAGGCATAGCCCATTCCAACTGGTGAACAGAGCGAATTCGCCTCAACCAAAGCTACGCTTTGGTCATTCCCCCATAGAGTCTAGAGTCCAGAATCCAGAGTCCAGAAGCAGAGCCCAGAAGCCTCATGGAGCACATGAGTAGGCAATTCAAAGTAACCGAATCTAAAATGAGTCAAGAAAGGCAAAGGGAACACGCTGTTACAAAGCATAGCATTTCTACTCCAGAGCAGACAAACTACACTAACGAAGAGCAATTCCTTTCAGCCAAACTGCCTAAGAAAAAAACTCTACCACCGAGAGGACCGAAAGGCTGGTTTGTAGCCAAGGCCCTCTCGGACACCGACAATTCTAGCAGCACATTCACGTCATCAGCCTCATCACCTCTTGACACACCGGAGATAAGTGAACAGCAACTCATCCTAGACGAGGAAGAATCGGAGCATCGGGATACCTCGGATCGTGAAATCAGCATGTACTTAAGAGAGGACAATGAAGATTCTCTACCAGACGCACCAGAGCCGCGCGCAATACTTCTCCCAGCCTTTCAGTGGGACAGTGGGGTACCATTGCCCAGCCAATCAGAGTCGGATAACCTTCCCTTCCCACCAGTACAACCACCAAGTCCTCCGCACACACTACCGGCACAACCTAGAGCAAGAACCGTTACCACACCTGTACAGAAACCAAAGATCAGTACCCCAATGTCAGGACCCATAGGCAACCCTCCACCCTTGTTCCACGGGCATGACGATGAAAACTCAACTAATTTCATATGAAGCTTCGAGGGTTACATCGTCATCAACCATATCACAGATGAGGCGACGAAGATCTTGTTGTTCAGCACATTCATCTCAGCAGGGTCAGATGCAGACGTTTGGTGGGCGAACCTAGGCACACAAGAAAAGAGCACATGGGCGCTAGCCAAGGCAGCCTTTCTAGTGAAATGGCCAGTGGTAGTTGTCGCAGGGAAAACCCAGAGAGAGTACCAGAAGGACTTACTGGAGTTACGGTTCAAAGAAGAAGATGTTGGAGAACGGGTCATGGTAGCAGGGATCGCAACGTGGGCACACGTCCAATTCCACAACAAGTTAAAGACGCTCGTGAAAGATGCAGGAGTGGAGAGTGTACCCATCCTAATCCAACCAGTTCGCGAAGCACTCCCACGAGCTCTCAGAGACTTAACATCAGCATCACCCGCAGACTGGGCCACCTTCCTAAACAAAATCAAGAACGTTAATGTGGATACCTTGCAGGAGAAGGCGAAGCGAGCAAAAGAGAGGAAAGAAGCAGAGAAAGCTCAGAACGCACGCATTGCACGACTAGAGAATCGACAAGACCCTATTGAAGTCCTATGTCTGCAGATGCAGCAAACGTCAATCGGAACCAACACGCCAGCCCCAAGAGTAACGTACCTCCAAGAATGATCAGAAGCACACCTCCCAGCACGACAACGTCGAGAAGACAAGTGCGATACGTCACAGCCAACCAAGCACCAACTAACCAACGTCTCCGAGGGCAACCCCCCACACAAGAAGAACGAGATGCGTTACGTGCTTGCATCAACGAGCTACAGCATCACGCAGACTCAGACGCAGGACATGCAGCATATGGAGAGCAGCTGAGGCAGTGGATGACGAAATGGGGAGAAGGAGCTAGATGCACAGAGAAGACACCCTTTCCGCTAACACCAGGGGCAGCACAGATCTGTTCTGGAGAATGCTTCAGGTGCGGCGTGCATGGACACATTGGACCAATGTGCCCCCTACCAGCAGACGCGCAGCTTCTGAAGAATGAAAGTATATGGCGCAGCGCATGCACGCGAATTCTTGGCACATTTAACAGAACCACAGCTCCACAAGTCAACTTCGTAGTAGACGGAACTCTAGACCAGGGAAATGGGAACAGGTCGTTGGCGTAGAGGATAGCCGAACGACCCACGAACACTTGATACCTCAGAAAGTGGAATGAGCAGTCCTCGTGTGCAAGGAGGAGACACACGAGGACCAACCTACCTTCCCCGCCGAATGCACCCATCATATGAATTGTGTTGTCGTACAACCTGTTAACGAACAATTGGATATTGTTGATCTGTATTCAGCGGATGATGGAAAGGTCCATCATAGCTGTCAGCCTTTCCTGCAGCATATCGCATGCACGGGACCACAAGGAGAAGTTGTGCGAGTTAAAGCACTATTTGACGAAGGTGCAATGGTTAGTGCAATGTGCACAACGGTCTTCGACAAAGTGCAACATCGCTTAGGAAACTGGCAAGCGTCAACCAAACAACTACGCATGGCCAATGGTACACTTGTCCCATCAAAAGCAACATGGAGGGGCGAAGTCACAATAGCAGGTGTCCGAACACAAGGAGAATTCGAAGTTTTCGACAGCGGAGGAGGATGGAGGTTCTTATTTGGAAAACCGATGCTACACACATTCAAGGCCATACACGAATACGAAACCGATACAGTCCAGATATCGGGAAATGGAGTCTCAACCACCATTCACAACCAGAACCAAGCCTTATTGCAAAACGAGACCAAAGCACAATGTGACAGCATACCAGCAAACCTTCACGAGAGCCACGGACCCAATGAACCCAAAGAGGGTAGCCTACATCGTGAAGGCTGTACAAATCGGCAATGACCTCAGCCTGGAGGAACGCAAGAGGGTTAAAGAACTTGTTTCGCAATATGCGGACATCTTTGCATGCTTGCTATCGGAGGTCCTACCTGTCCCAGGAGCAGAACACCAACTGAATATTCCAGAAGGAACCACGTTCAACCTAAGAGTCCATCAGCGCGCCTTAACGCCTCCTCAAACGCAGTTCTTACATGGAAAAATCGAAGAAATGCTGGCGGCCGGCATCATCGAGAAAGCACACCCGGAGGCAGTCAAGTGTTGTGCCACAACGGTTCTAGCTCAGAAGGCACACGAGCACGGAGGGCTCACCTTAGAGGAGTTGCAGTATAAAGTCAACGAGCAATGCACTCAAAACAGCAAACCACCAGCATTCACACTACCAGAGAGAGATGCACCAACAGAAATCCAGCAGAGCATGCCAACAGGTCCACAAAAATGGTGCATATGCCAGAACTTCAATGAAGTCAATCGCCATACAGTAATCGCGCCGATGCCACAAGGAGATATCAGAGCTAAGCAACAGCGGTTAAGTGGACACAAGTACATCTCAGTATTTGATTTCGCATCAGGCTTCTACGCTGTAGAAATACCACAGGAGGCGAGACCCTATACCGCCTTTTACGTCGAAGGGCGTGGATATTTCTGGTACAAAAGAATGCCCATGGGCCTCATAGGGGCACTGTCGACGTTTTGTGACATGACAGCCACGCACCTGCATGATATACTTGCGGATACAACAATGGAACTCTTCGTTGATGATGGAGGGTGTGCAGCGGATTCATTTGGAGAGATGCTGGGAAAACTTGAAAGGATCTTCCAACGATGCAGGGAACGCAAACTGTCATTATCACCAATGAAAAGCCGCTTGTTCATGACGGAAACCACATTCGCTGGAGCAACTGTAGGACCACAAGGCGTCCAACCAGACCTGGAGAAACTCACGGCCATCGTCAATTGGAGACAGCCAGCCGACACACTCAATCTAGAGTCCTTCCTAGGGCTAACAAGCCACTTTCGTGACCTAGTACAGAGCTACGCAAAGAGAGAAGGACCATTAAGAGATCTTGTCAAAGCAGCACTGAATTATCGAATATTACCAGCATTGAAGTTTTCACCAAAGGAATTGCTGCTAGGCCAAGTAATCAATACTCCACGAACAGATCTCGCTAACAGCACTTCAGCAATACGACTATCCAACGCCAATATTCATATGGCGTACGTAGCACAACAACATCTTGATGGCTATGAAGCCACAGTCCAACATGCCATCAAGAGAAAGGCTGCATTCGACAAGAGAGTACTAGCTCGCTCACCAAGGGAAGTAATATTCTCAGCAGGACAGCTCGTTCAATTCTTCCACAGTAGCTTGCACAGTACACTCGAAGCAAGACGCAAATTGTTGCCAAAATGGTCCCCCCCACATCGCATAGTCGAACAACTACGGAACTCGTATCATTTAGAAACAGTCCACGGCGAGCCGCTAGCTGGTGAATTCCATGCACGGTGCTTGAGAGCGTTCCAGCCGAGAGAGGGTACGAAATTAGTGGAAGAGCAAAAACAAAGAGAACTGAGGGTCGAAGAAAGCACGAATGAAGAGAATGATTCGGACACTGACGAAGACAATAACCAAGATTATTCTGACGAAGAACAAGATGAAGATATAGAAGCAACAGAAGAAGACGAGAATGAAGAAAGCAGAGATAGAGGACAGATGGCCGAAGGCATTTGCGACGAGGACGTCGCTGTTTTTAAAGGGGGGCACGTGGAGTAGGGAACCCCTAGGCAGAGGGTGAGAGTAGAGGGAGGTTTGGCAGTGTTTGGGTTGGGTTTAGCCGAGGCAGAGCATTGTCAGAGCAGTCGGGGGTAGTAGAAGGTCAGGTCGTTGTTGCAGTCTGTCGATAGCGAGTCCTCGGGCATAGCCCATTCCAGCGTGAAATTGATGAAGGCCCAGAGGAAGAGGAAGACATAGATCAGTACTATGGCAGCGAGGATGATGCCAACGAAGATGTTCTATAACTTTCACAATGTATGGTAGTTTACATTGTGCTACAAACGAAGATGCGCTGCATATCAAAGTGACTAAAAACGAAAAACAACGAATGCAAAGAACGAAGGAATGTGAGGTATGAGTTATTACAGCGCGCCGTACACCCCATTGGCAGCCTGGCGGAGGACTGATTCCAAGTAAGGTATGCGATTCTCTGGCCTGCTGACCAAGTAGGTGGAAGAGACCGCTGGGCTCCTCGCGAACACATTCATGAGGGTGATCTTGTCAGACGGCGAGATGCGCTCTTCATCTTGCATCATGTCTAAGGCCTGTGTGCGTTCATCTGCTACCCGACCATCATCGGTCTTGGTCAACGACATCTCGAGACTGTCCGTCAAGTGGTTGATGGAACCTTGAAGGTTCATGAATGCAGCGGTATTCACGGTGTTGTTCGCGGTGTCCTTGGTGGCCTTGGTGCCTGTGCATTGACTAGTTACACGCGAGATAGAGCTGCCACCACGCGTTGACAACTTCGGCTTTTTGTCGAGGGAGGGGGAATTCACCTGCGATACCGAAGTTTGGGTGGTAGTGGAGGAAAGGACCATGTCGGAATGCGAACATTTTCCGGTGCTACTGTGAGTGTATGCGATTGACAATGGGGGAAGGGGGATGTTTGTGGAAGCGCAAGCTGCCATTCCAGGATCAGTGGATGGAAGGGCAGACATGATTTGGTCCCATTCGAAGCCGGGGCTCGCAGCTGTGCGAGCACTGGGCACACCACCCGCATTGTGAGCGCCGGGCACACCAATGGCAAGACCCATAGCCTCACCACTTGCCTCAGCACGAGTAGTGGGAATCGCTGAGCCACTGGCTTCAGCGCTGGCAGAAGCAGCGGGTGCTGATTCCTGTGCGGCTAACAAAGCCAGGTTATAGGCGGCAGCGCCCTCAGCGCCACTCCCATTTGGCAGGATCTCCAACATCTTGGGCCAAAATCTCCACCCAGTGTTTTTGAAGAATCGCATTGCCTCAAAACAAAAGGTAAGCAGCAGCTGGAGATCTCTGAACATGTTCACATACCTTGTTGGCCACACTGGCGCTGAGAAATTGTCCCCACTGAACTTCCACTGCTTCCCCCTGAATATTTGCTCCATTGACATTGTCCCAATGACAACCGGATCGATTGTTATGATATCGCTCGATGGCATTGTGAGTCTGCTTGAGCTGTATGTGGGTGGTGTAGATCTTAGTGAGCAGTCACCGCTGATAATGACATGGGAACACATACCGATGCCCATTTCGTCTTGCATTGCGGTCCGGTTTTGGATGGGCCATATGTCCCCATTCCTGTGATCATGTTCAAAGCCTCGTTGAAGACCTCATCCTTGAAGGTGGTTCCAGCGATCTTGGATTTTTGGGTGATAAGATAGTCTAGCAGGGCGTCAACTTCAGCTTCATTCCATTGGGCTTTGGGCTGCTTGTTTTCGTCCTTTCGAGCCATGTTGATAAGTTGAAACTCAGCACACACTAGGAGTACAGTTACAGTTGCGAAGATGCGCTTTCGCTGCTGGGGGGTGAGTCGATAGGTGGTGGTACAAGGTATGTTCATAGTCAGAGGGAGAGATTATTGAAACTCCGACATACCGGCTTGCATGCTGCTCGTACATTTTGTTCTCAAATATTTGTAAACATCAGTTGCTGAACGGGCTCTAAGCAAAATCGCATTTTTGCATAGTCAACTAACAATGTCAGGGTTAGTAATAGTGAACAAGCCAATAACTAGAAGGTTTAGCACTAAAAAAATCACAATAGCAAGTTTCAATCCTACTAAGATATAGTATCAATATTGAAGTAATAGAAATGACTTAGTGAAAAATTTTGTAGTCAATTCTGTGAGCTCTAAGTCTGTAGCACACTGTGAGAATCTGTGACTCTGTGGCTGTGGGATCCTGGGACCCTGTGGTGTCTGACACACTGTGAGAATCTGTGGCTAAATCCAAACTCTGTGCAAGAATTGGTAGTTTACTGATGGCCAAGTGGTATTTTGCCATACCATATGGTGATAGTAAGAGGGGAAGATGTGGGCAAGAGAACACAAATACAGTCCTGCTATTTGAGTCTATTGATGAGATACTTCTCACTTGAAGAGGAAATATGAATGATGTCTCAATGATGTCAAATGAATCAGCATGTAGTGCTGCATGCCAGTGGTGCAAATATCCCAATAAGTGTCTTATGGGATTGGTGATGCCTAAAAGGTTTCCACTTGCTCATTTTATGAGTGAGCAGGGCTCATAACCTAAAATGACTAGACAATTGTCAGACCTCAGTCATAGACAACGAACTGAGGAAAGAGAGAGAACTGAGAGAAAACAACTATATAGTGGTTTGAATTCCTGTCCAATACTCCACTGGGCCGCATCACATTGTAGGAAACCATCTGGCTGTAGCCCTGCAGCATGTCATTTCCCCATACTAGTCAACATCAGTATTAACAGTCCAAACTCGCTCCACATCATCCCAGCCAGTTACAATCAGTTCCGGTCAGTTGTGCTTTGCTACACTCAGTTCCAGTGGTTCTGCATCCTTTGTTCCAGCTGCAAACACCTTGCAACCTGCAATGGCACTCCATATTGTCCTTCCATGTCCTATCAACGTCTGTCCATCCCCACTGGTGCATTATTAGTCTTTCCTTGTCGTTCATTGATTATTTGCAGTCTAATTTACATACTTTTCCCATGCATAAGGCAAGCTTAGTGCTATTACATGTTACATTGTCCAGGCTCACTTGTACATATGTGATCGCCTATATCATTGTAGGAAACATTCTGGCTGTAGCCCTGCAGAGGCTCATTTTACAGAGTATGTCAAAAGCCCAGTTTGTCCGGATGTCAGAACAGTCATTCCCAGCCATCACTGATGAAACCCACTCAACCCGATGCTTTCCGATGCTCTCTGAGCCTCGGACCTGCCGGACTACCCTCAGAGACCATCGGATACCCACTGGACCCGCTTGCATACTCTGGAAACCCATCTGTCCCATCTAACCCCCACTGGTGCATAGTAGCTTGTTTCCCATGGCTGATGCAGTAGACAGTGTTACTACCTGTGTTCTCACATGTCCGCAGTGCCTCATGTTAGTTTACATATCATCAGACCTGATATTTTCCTAATTTCCATATTCTGTATTTCTATGTAGCTAGATATATAGGACTGACAGTACAACCAAGCACATTACCTTACTGTAGGTGGGACTTCCTGTCTACTTGGTCACATACCTGTCCTTACCTGTTACCTGGCTGAATATACCTGGTTCTCACCTGTTTCACACCCGTCTCACACCCGCATCCCTTGTCACTCATTTTACCTGACTTTCCCTTGTTTCCGGACATAGTCCAACACTTTCCTTACCTGTTCCCTTGCTATTCCCTGTAATCCGATGACCCAGACCTTCAGACCTGCTTTCCCATGCATTGGACTTGGTACTATACCATTGGACCTGATGTTTTGACCTTCAGACTTGTTTGCATACCCTTGGACTTGTTCTCCTGCCCTTCTGCTGACCTTAGACACTAAGTATCAGACTTATATCAGTAGCAGACCCCTTTAGGATCGAGTGTTCTTGCCTTGCAAGTGAAGCAGCAGGCATAACATTCACCCAACATTATATCTGCCTAGTGCAGAGTTATTTCCCACATCATTCTGGATTCATACAGACTCATATAAATACCCACTCAGGACTCATATCTCACACTTTCCTACATTCCCTTCCTCTGAGTCGGTGTTGTGGAGTCACTAGCATTAGTTACCTCATTCTTTATCCTTGCACAATTGATTACAGTTCTCATCATCATGCGTGAGTCTTTGCATTACCTTGAACGTTCAACTCTTGCTAGGTTATACCTAGAGACCTCATCATGAGTCCCAGAACAACTCCTGGCACACTTTGCATCACATTCCACATACTTAATACTTAAATTCATATACCTAGCTCCCACCTAGCTATATTTCACACTCTTTTACTCCACACCCACACCACACTCACTTCACATCTCATCCACAGTCCACACTTCACATAAGCATCTACTTGCATCTTCGCATTTCCATCAGTGGACATCACATAGATCATAACACCCAACCACAACTGTCCCTTCGCTCTTATTACTGGAGGAACTGCTCTCAGAGCTATCTCTTTGGGTCAACTACTATTCTCACACCAAACAGGATTGACATGCTATCACTATAGTGAGTTTCTACGATTTTTCCCACAGTGTTGTCATGTACAGTGGCTCAAAAAACTGTCCGCATGTTTGCACTATTTTCACTATTTACATTATTGCATATGAATGGACAGGTAGGCCCAGGCCATGTCAGTGAGGCAATTTGTAGTACTCCTTTGGGGCTTGAATCCAGGCCCTTACCTGTGGGAATACATGGTAATGTGGCAGAGCTATGAGCATTACTAAATGATGACTCATGCAGACAGTTTTTTGACCCAAGTACTTTACACATATAATCAGGTGTTCCAGTATGTTGTGTGACCTTCCTTGGCTTTAATTACTCTCTCTATCCTTCTAGGTATACTTTCAATCAACTTCTGATAGTCCTATGCAATAATATTTCCTCACTTTAATGTGACTCTCTCTCATAACTCCCATACTCCTTTAGGAGGGTATTCATAGGCTAAAAGCCTCTTCCTGAGTACTCCCCAGAGATGTTCAGTGACATTAACACTAAGTGATTGTGCTGGCCAGTCAAGAAGATAAATATTATGCTTTTCAAATGATTCTCTGGCTCTCCTGGATGTATGTTGGGATCATTATGCTATCAGAAAATGATGTCTTCTTCATCAATTCCTGATTCTGCCATGCTAGGCACCAAATGGTGGTTGAGGATGTCCACATACTACTTAGCACTCATTTTCTCCTCAACTTCTCCAAACATTCCCACACCATCCTACACCATACTGCCCCATACCATTAGAAAACATTCTCCAAACTTGAGAGTCCCATCAATCTCTATCTATAAGAGCCCCCTCCTTTTTCCATACATATACCTTTCTATCTGACCCAATTCTATTGATTTTAGTCTCATCTGACTATATGGCTCACTTCCAGTCCTACAAAGACCAGTTTTGATGGGCTAGGGCAAAGGCTAGTCATCTCTTCCTATGAGTGATAGAAAGAAGAGACTTTGCTTCTTTGTTACAGTCCTAAGATTGGCTTCCTCAAGGATATTGCTCACTTGTTGTGAGGAAACTGGGGTAGTGATGATGGAAAATAATATAAATAAGTGACATAGACAACATCATTAGCCTTCCCTGTAGTGATATGTTGGATAATGACTCTCCTATTAGTAGAGGTAAGCATAGATGGATGACCTCTACTAGATTTTTTTCTTGTCTGGGTGATATTATTTGGTGAACTTAGCTATTTGACAAGTAGAGAGGCCAGTAGTAGATAGAAAAAGGATATTATCCCTTTGAGCAGAGAAGATGGGTTTTATAGTGATAAGGGGAAAGATTACAGCATAGGACTATCAGAAATTGATTGAAAGTATGCCTAGAAGGATAGAGAAAGTAATTAAAGCCAAGGAAGGTCACACAACATACTGGAACACCTGATTATATGTGTAGAGTACTTGGGTCAAAAAACTGTCTGCATGAGTCATCATTTAGTAATGCTCATAGCTCCGCCACATTACCATGTATTCCCACAGGTAAGGGCCTGGATTCAAGCCCCAAAGGAGTACTACAAATTGCCTCACTGACATGGCCTGGGCCTACCTGTCCATTCATATGCAATAATGTAAATAGTGAAAATAGTGCAAACATGCGGACAGTTTTTTGAGCCACTGTACATATCCATGCACCAATAAGTTATGGTTGTAATTCTACAGTACCCCTCATCTGGTGCAATGGTGGAATGCAACAACATTGTTGTGGACTGCTCATGCTACTCTGGATGTACAGGCATCAATTCACCATCAATCATCAGTGAACCAGTGAGTTCTTGGTTGGCATTATGTAGATTCCAGTGCTTTTACATTGCATTATATTGCATTATATGACTTTATATCATCATGTGCCGGACTTCTTTTCGGCACATTACAATATATTGCTTCGACCAAGCAATGTAATTGGTTCACCAGTTCTCTGATGATGGTTATGTATTTCCAACCAAATTTCTCGCTGTATAAATGAGATTATTTAGTAGGAGCAGAATTACATGCTCCTGTAGTTCCCACGGATTCAATATCAAGGAATTATCCATTTACTGACGTGGGTGAAGCCATTTTATTGAGAGTTGGAGTCACCAACTGGCCAAGTCGCTGTCAAAATGCACGAAGTTTCTGCCTGGTGCCAACCTTCTGGGACCAAAATCTCCCACAAGGTACATAGCATACTGACAAGTTAATGCACGGAGAGAGATTAGACGAGCTCAAGAAACAAACTGAGGGGGAATGAACTATCCTGATGAGGCACAAGCGTGCACGTATTCTTTGTCCACAATGTGTATGTTAAATTGAGCGCGCCGAGTTGAGAGCATGTAAATATATTAGTGCGACTCTGGGGTATATAATGACCATAGCAATAGCAACCCGACATGATAGCTACTATGTAGTGTCCCGTAATGCAACATGAAGCACAGTATGTGATGCTGGAAAGACATACAGTGATAACCTCAACACTGTAATATGACAGCCAAGAGATTTTGAGACCGTGCCAGGAGATCATGAGATCGACATTCGATGCGTCAACTTCCAACGAGCGATTATCGTAATACCTCCAAGGTTCGTCATCCTCTCGAAGCTCATCGACACGAGAATACCTAGACTTGCGTGCTCGCCTCTTCCGCCACCAGAAACTACGTGCGATTGCTGAGTCATCACGTCCAGATAGCTGTATGATCACTCACATGAAACCGACAATCCCTGCAATAACCACCATGATGGCAACGATGAACCCTGCCAATGCACCCTTGTTGTCTTTTAACCATTGTTCCACTTTCTGCAGACCCCCCAGATCAGGATCCACGAATGCAAACTGTCTGCCTGGGAGTTCCGACTTGCTTGGAAGATGGTTTGGATCGTAGCAATACTGCGCAAAGCATTGTGAGCAGAAATCTGATCGCACAGTAACTGCGCGGTCGACTGCGGCACATTGCAAGCATTGTCCCCAATCTGGATCCGATAAAGTTGTGTTTGGTTCGAAGCCACCTAAGGTATTCCCGAACGCTTGGTTTATGAACACGGCCGTGAACATGGATGTGTAGGAAAATCGTGTGTTGTCAGTACTGCAAAAATATCAGCACTGTCTTTCGAAGATGCAAGACACTTGGCGCACTTGGTAGCTGGCGCGCTTCCATCCAGCGGAGGCGCATTAGGAAGGTATATGATGATAGGGTATGCTGTTTGACCCTGAGTGAGATTACAGCCAAAGAACGTTGGACGTATATTGACGCCTGTGGAAATGAACTGGGCAGCAGTTCCAGGTATAGGCGGCATTGGTTGATGCGAAGAAGAGAGCACTGATGATACCCGCTCGAAACTAGTTAGTAGTGATGTACCACTGGCAGGAGTTAGTATGAATTACTTGCAGATTGCCGACAGGTGCTCACTTTGGCCAATCGTTCTGATCATCCGCACTACCGTCAATGACGACCACGACATCCAGTCCCCTAGCCTTAACAAGCAGGCTGCTGAGGGGAGTTTTCTCGAGGTTTGAGCCTCCGTCGAGGAGTTCGAGCTGGTCTGAAGATGAGTCTTGAAAAGTCGCAGGATTGACACCTTTAAATGGCTGTAAATACTATCAGGCGGGATTTGTGAGTCGAAATGATAACACGAACGTTAGGCCAATTGGCCGCATCCATGACATCGGACGACTGCGTATGCGATAGCAACTGATTGAAAATAAAGCTCATGCCGTCTTCATCTCCGTCGGAGGTATCGAACCCGAAGCTCCCGTCGGTAACATTCAAGACCGCCTGCGACAGTAAGTCAGGCCGAGACTGGAGGAAGTTCCAGATAATAACACGACATACGTTGAAGAAACTGGAGCTTGTACCCATAACAAAGCTCGCCTGATCGAAACCAGTAACGCAAGCTGACGGGTCAGCTGGCAGACCATTCGTCAAATACGTTCCAGCAAATTCCAATGGTAGCATTGCTGCAAGGCCCGGATCCCATGACCCAAACTCAAAGGGCGTAATCTACACCATTTTATGTCTAGTTGTATTCCTGGGCTTATGAGTTAAGCACTGACCTCATAAACAGTTGAATTCAGAGGTACAGTCGTGATTATCCCCGAGCCCGCTTGCCGTGAGTCAGCGGTTACTATCGGGAATGGCATTGTGTGATTCTGAAAATTCGGCAGGAGAGACATCTGGGACCATAGTTGACCAGCGCCGTGGCTAGTCTGATTGGTATAGAAGTTGCTTCGCGTTGTTTCGTTCAAGAAGTGATATGAAACCATCCGGCCCCATAGGTCAACCACGCTGGTAGGACTAAAGTAGCAGAGGTTAGATTGATAATAGATGCACGATAGTCGGTGAAGAAACGTACATTCCAGTATTTGCCTTTGATTCAACACTCGCCAGGATGCTGCCCCAATACTCCTGGTTATTGCCATCACTGACTGATGGCGAAGATGGCACAATTAAGTCAAGGTCTAACATCCATGACGAGAGAGTTCCTCCATTCCCGTAAACCAGATCCTGGATTGACGGCCAATCATTCATAAGAAGTGACCCAAGCAGCCACGAACCACCTAAGATACCGGTGGTGACATCAACAAAAGTTGCGACGAGCATTGGTTCGATGGAACACTTACCAGACGAAGCTGAGAGATAAGACGCGACTTGCAGCAGACCCCCGGTCCCCCCCTCTCTGGCGGTGGTGTTTCTCCAATCCAGCCCTGACAACACTGCTGCGCCATATTGTGCTGCGCGATATCCCTCGCCCCCGATCACGATGCCAATTCTGGGAAATTTGCCCTGCAAATTTTCGAAGCTGTATCCAATATCCGACGCATTACCAAGCCAGTTGGACCATGCGTTTGAGATTACATTGGACTCCCTGGACGCAATGTATTCTGTTTCTGAAGTGTTCAAGACCTGACTCTGTGGTGTAAAGGTTCGCACGAGTGAGTTAGATGTCTCTGGACAATTCACATTGACTGTCGGAGCATATGTATCGACTGGGTTCTGCGCGACAGTGAAAGTGAGGATGCAGTATAATATAATATGAAGAGCGAGCTGGAGAGAGATGGATATGTCAGGATAAGTCATGGAAGTGTACACTGCATCACCGTCGTCGAGGAAGATTGAAGTTATTCGGAAGAAAGCTGTGTTAAGTTCTACCGTGACCGGCTGTGTTGGACCATATCCCACAAAGTGCTTGAAGCGATGATCTTCACAGCACACATGTCGATACTCCGACTTGACTCCGACCGTAAATAACGGGGGGAAAAGTCTCTCGGGCCCTGGCCAATATTGGCCAAGATATAACGTTAATCATGGATGACCCGACTTCGTCTTGGCCGGAGGGAGAGTGCTCGGATGAGTGGGAACCCCGCCGTAGCAGCTACTGGCTAGAGGAGAGCTTGTGCTGCCCAACTGAGCTACTGACTAATAGGCTTCTGTAGTGTTGCCAAGGGTCACTACTAACTAGTACTACTTTATGTCGACAAAGGCATCAAGTCGGCGACGAAGTCGACAAACCACTGACGCTTGATTGACTACTATCTGAATTCCTGTCTGTCACACTTCTGCCTAGCATGTCAAGATAGCGACTCACTCACTACATCCTCCTTCTCAAAAAATTCCTTACAAATGACCATCGTCTATTGACCAGCTTGCTGATCCGTCTGAGACAGATCCGGCAGATACGAGACTATCGGATTCTTCCAGCTCATCCCACAATGACACCCTCTGACGATTCAAGTCGTATCAACCTCACAAATACGCTAATACTTGAATAGCGGCGGGTGACAGAGTCGAGCGCCATGAATGCCTCTCCAGCATTTCTCCCGCAGGATGTGGATATCGCCCATCTATTGAACCCCTTTACCAATCCAAGCTGCGGGTTGCTGATGGTTTGGCACTTCTCTGGGTCCAATCGGAAGTCCGACCCTGAGTTTCATCGCCTTTGTCAGTTTATTGGGCACCCGCTATTCAAAAAAGAGGAACTTGTCGGCTTCAGTCTCGCTTGCGAGGAGAGACTATTGGTCAAATTTTTAGAAGACAGATCAAATCCAACGTAGCACTCAAGGAATCACATTGAAATAAGTGAGTGAGTTTGTGGTGTATATGACCAGTGTGGATTAACTCGAACGCGCGTTGTGTTCACGAAGATGTTATCATACTGCAAGTCGTCGTCGGCTGGAAGGAGTGGCCGTGTGCCGGTGTCACAGCAGTAGGGTCCGCAGGTGGATGGAACACACGCAGGGTCATCGAGATACAGTGAAGGGATTTTGTACGTATCCGGTCTTTCATAGATGCACGATTTTGTGCATCTTAACTGCTACTGTGAGAGCGCACAACACTCGGGAAGAAAGTGCCAGAAGACCAGATCTGGTGGTTGACGTCTATGGTCAAGTGCTTGGGGCGGTCCGCAAGCGTTTGCCCCCGCCCTGCCGGACCGCCAGCCCGGACCATCTCCAACTAGCATATGACCCATGTTCATGATGCTGGGGTACTAATAGTAGAGCATCGGATATCGTCGGTTCAAAATACTGCTTAACCAATCTACTGAGCTGACCACCGAGTGCTTTAAAACAGGTCCGAAGTACTGGCGATACCCATCAGATACCCTTCAGCAGTAACAGAACGACCCGAGTGCCATGTCCACAATATACTCGTTTCAACCACCTTAGTAGCCGAACGTACTCGCAAATACCCAAACCTCGAGGTCTTGGGCATACCAGATAAGGACTTCAATGTAAGTACGACGTGCTGGTTAAATTCTGTGGATGAAACTTACAATAGCCACCAAGTACACCAAGTATACGTTGGCTGAGCTTGATGCTTCAGCGTCCTTGTTTGCTCACCATTTACGGGACAATGGATTGCTGAATGGACGTTCCAAAGGAGATGCCACTAGTAGGATGACCGTTGGACTTCTAGGCGTCAGCAACATAAGTTATGTAGTCACCGAGATAGCGCTTTATCGGATGGGCTACTGTTAGTTCACAACGTACAGTATTCTTGCTCTGACTCTGCTAATCATTCTACAGGCGTGCTCTTCTTGTCGCCGAATAACTCCCCTCCCGCGATTGCCCACCTGTTGACCGTGACAAATGCAACCCACATGATAGTGCAAGACGTGCTATTACCTTCCGCAGCAGCAGCTCTCACCCATCTCAATGACCCCGGTTCTGTGACGATCATCAAGCAACCTTCACCTGAAGTCTTCAGCTCAGCCGCTCGTTCTTTGCACCCAGGGAAGACGCAATGGGACCCTGTATTGGATTGGGAGGATGAATTTCTTCTGCCAGTCACGATCATCCACTCGAGCGGGTCCACTGGTTTCCCAAAGCCGATCGTTGCGACCAACAAAGCAGCTATCGGAAACTGCGTCATGAATTTCGGTCTTACGAGTTTATCGACCTTGCCCTTATATCATGTATGTTGCTAGTTTGTATTACCTAAATTCACTCATTTTGCCTGGAACAGGGTCACGGCCACTCCAATCTTTACCGTGCAATGTATGCTGCGAAATCACTGTACCTCTTTCCAACTGGATCGATACCATTGACGTCTGCCAACGTTATAAAGCTCCTCAAGCAAGCTCCGGACGTGGAGGCTCTATATGGTGTTCCTCTTGCATTGAAACTCCTGGCTGAGACCCCTGAGGGTCTACAGGTCCTCAAAGGTCTCAAGCTTGTCATGTTTGGTGGCAGTGCATGTCCTGACGAACTCGGTGACTTCCTTGTCAATGAGGGTGTGCGACTGGTTGGCCATTACGGTCTTAGTGAGTTATATGCGACGGGGTTGAGAGAAACTTGACATTCAGTATACCTCTCTTCAATTCAGCTGAAATGGGTCAACTCATGACGTCTTTCCGGGACTTCGAGACTGACAAGGACTGGAATTGGCCGCGCGCTAAAGGGCCGTATATGAAGACGAAAGTGAACGAATACCTGCGATTCGAACCTCGGGGCGGAGATACCTATGAATTGTTCGTTTTAGATGGCTGGCCCATGAAGGCAAGTATTTCTATTGCCATTGGATTTACATTGTCTCAATCACCGGTGAAGGTTATGACCAACCAACCCGATGGGTCGTACGCCACGAAAGATCTATTTATCAAGCATCCCACCATCCCAGAGGCATACAAGTTCATCGGGCGAATCGACGATACCCTGGTCATGGTGTGCATATTAACCCAGGTCAGAGTGACTTCAAGTTTCATCTAACGACATGTCCAGGTTAATGGCGAGAAGACGAATCCTGTCCCGATGGAGCTCACACTTCGCTCGTCGCCCTACATTGCGGACGCCGTTATCTTCGGTGCCGGCCGCATTCAAATTGGAGCTCTGATTCTTCCAACTGAAATAGTAAAAGACTGCTCTCTCCTTCAGAGCTCGTTAAGCTTGTAGCGCCTATAGTCGCTATTGCCAATGCCGAGGCTCCCTCGCACTCACAACTTGCAACGGAAGCCCTTGTGTTTCTTCCTTACGGCACAGTGATCCCCCGTGCTGATAAGGGCAGCATTCTGAGACCCCGGGTGTACAAGGAGTTTGAGAGCGTCATTAATGAGGCCTACAAACGACTCGAGGGCGACATTGACGGGTATGGGAAGAGACAACTGGCCGATGAGGCGGAGGCTAGGACAGCCATCAGAGATATAATCGGCAAGACGGTCGATGGACCCATCGACAGCCTAGAAGATGACACTGATCTCTTCGGTTTTGGGCTGGACTCGTTGCAGTCCAGCAGGATACGAAACACCATTCAGAGAGTCAGCCCAAATTTCTACTGATTTCTGCTTGTAAGCTGAAAAACGGCGCAGGAGATCGACCTAGGTGGCAAGAAGCTGTCGCCTAACGCCGTTTTCGAACATCCCTCTATCGCGCAGTACGTTCAACTCCTCATGTGTAGGTAGTCTTGGCTGAAGTAAATATGCAGGATTGCTCAACTCCTGGTTGCAATGTCCTCTGGCAACGAGGGTGCTCTCGTACAACGAAGTCCTCTCGAGATCGTGCTGGAACTTGTTAAGAAATACGGCTCATTCGCTTATCCACACAAGACTGGAGCAAATGAAACTGCAAGTAGCTCGGTTACCCCTCGCGTTGTAAGCATGTTGTTCTTTCCAAAATTCTACGTCTGATTGCGATATTGATGTAGGTTGTATTGACTGGTGCGACTGGATCATTGGGAGCATATATCCTAGATGAACTACTTTCGGACCCTTCTGTGGCCACTGTGTACTGTCTGTGCAGAGCAGAGGACGATATAGATGCGACCAGTCGTATAACAGCTTCCATGAAGACAAGGAAGCTATTATCTCGCTATGAGCAGGCTCAATCGCGTGTCAAAGCTCTCGCTTCCGACCTGTCTACGGTCAAGCTAGGACTTCAGTCAGACATGTACAACGAGATCGCAACACGGGCAACACTGATCATTCACGTAAGCGCCTGAACCACTACTCATTTCATTCTCATCAATCTTGTGTGTAGAACGCCTGGGCGGTCAACTTCAACCTTGGCATTTCCAGGCAAGTCAACCTTAATCCGATGAAAATTAACTGACAGAGCAATAGCTTCGAACCACATATCCGTGGAGCTGTCAATCTAATCAATCTTGCCCTTGCATCGCCTCATCCCCGACCAGCAGACTTTTACTTTGCATCTTCAATTAGTGCCGTCGCTGCTTGGCATGGACCAGAGTCGATCCCAGAAGCCATTACGGACAATTCCTCTGTCGCTCAGGGTTTGGGCTAGTGAGTAGCTCGTGCTTCGTGTAGTTGACACCCGAATTTCTGACTTTATTTAGTGCGCAATCGAAGTGGATTACTGAGAAGCTTTGTCAAGTTGCCTCTCGGCAGACACCTATTCGTGCGGGCGTGCTGCGTGAGACCTTTTTTTCACTACAGGGGAAATAGTCATTGAAGTGCCTACAGGAATTGGCCAAATGGTGGGAGACTCCGAGAATGGCGTGTGGAACGAGACAGAGGCTATTTCACTTATCATCAAGGTATAAAATCCCGTCATCGATGATACATCTGACCGTTATATTCCCTGGCAGTGCGCAGACACAATCGGAATTCTTCCTAACCTTGAAGAGTCAGTTTCGTGGCTCCCAGTGGACTACGCAGCAAAGACTATTATCGATCTGGTCAACGTTCCCCCTCAACTTTTGCCCTTAGGAGAATGCCCAGTTTGGAACGTGATTCATCCAAGGCTTGTGCCGTGGTCATCCATCCTCTCATCTCTGGAGCATTCCGGCTTAAAATTCAAAGCCCTCCCGAGGCACGAGTGGATCAAGGCTTTACGTGCTGGCCCTATCGATGAAGTCAGCAACCCAAGCCGGAAGCTGCTGACCTTTTTCGAGAACAAATACGGACAAGATGATCTGGCTACGCGGTACCCATTATTGACAGTGCAAACTGAGAAAGCAAGTGAGAGTCTCAGGAGTGCACCTATTGCTGATCTCGGACTGGTGGGGAAGTGGGTAGCTGCATGGAGAGAGACTGGTTTTTTGGCTTGAAAGCAGTTGGTTCAAGCTCCGAAGTGAACACCTCGGGACTCCTTGGGTTACTGACATGCCACGGATATGTATATCTATGTACTATTGACAGCAATAAACACACTAGTACTCGTCAGTCGATCGTCAGATAGTGATATTAGATGCTCAAATATGTACGATCTAAGTACCAGCAACGTGGTAGTGTACTGTGGTCGTATACCAAGCTCAACAAGATAGCATGCATTTTTCCACGATCACTGGATATAACATCAGGGTCATCTTGTCTGCTAAGGGACATTAAGGAACTCGCCCTTCTGTCATAGCGCACCTGTCCGATCCTCCGCTCGACCTTGTTAAAGTCTTACAACCGCAGATTCTGTCTGGAATTATTATAAGCCAAGGTCAAGTCTTCACACTTTTACAGATGGCCCGACTGCTTTCTGAAAATGGCAGAATAAAATGAGAATTGAGTGGGGCTATTATGTTGACCAATACAGTGATCATGTAACCGTAACCTTCGATCGTTGTGCGTAGATGAGCTGGCCAGGGTCTGCCAGGGTGGACACATCATGATGCCGGATAGAGGTTGTCATTGGGCTGAATCCGCTAAAGTCACTTTAGGCAAACTTGTGCCAATTATAGAAATTTTCGCGACGTGGTCTCTAGCTGGTCTCAGTCTCTGATCCGTTTTATCGGGTTAACTTCCTTCTCTCCAACAAAGTTCAAACGGACGCATTATGTGGAGGCTCGGTCACTGCGGTTTAAAACAGCCCGGAAGTTCATGGCGATACCCCCAAGCTTCGGTAGTGACGGAACGACCCAAGTACCATGTCTACAACATACTACTCATTCAACCACCTCATAGCCGAACGTACTCGCGAATTCCCAGAACTTGAGATCTTGGGAATACCGGATAAGGACTTTAATGTAAGTACGACGTGCTGGTTAAATTCTGTGGGCGAAACTTACAGCAGCCCCGAAGTACACAAAGTATACTTTGGCTGAGCTCGATGCTTCAGCATCCCTAATTGCTCACCATTTACGGGACAACGGGCTGCTGAATGGCCGTTCCAAAGGGGATGCTACCAGTAGGATGACGGTCGCACTCCTAGGCGTCAGCGATATAAGTTATGTTATCACCGAGATGGCGCTTTATCGGATGGGCTATTGTTAGTGTACAACGTACGGTATCTATGCTTTGCTGATCCTTTTTGTACAGGCATTCTCTTTTTGTCGCCGAATAACTCCCCTTCCGCGACTGCTCACTTGTTAACCGTAACAAATGCAACCCATGTGATAGTGCACGACGTTCTATTGCCTTCTGCAACAGCTGCTCTCGCCCATCTCAGTGACCCCAGTGTGACGATAGTCAACCTACCTTCTTCTGAAGTTTTCGGCTCAGCCGCTCGTTCTTTATACCCAGAAAAAACGCGATGGGACCCTATATTGGATTGGGAGGACGAGTTCCTTCTGCCAGCCACGATCGTTCATTCGAGCGGGTCCACTGGTCTCCCAAAGACGATCATTTCAACCAACAAAGCGGCTATCGGTAGCTGCACCGTGAATTTTGGTTATACGAGCTTGACGACCTTGCCCGTGTTTCATGTATGTTGCTCATTTGTATTACCCAAATTCACTCATTTTGTCTGGAACAGGGACAAGGCCACCTCAATTTTTACCGTGCGATGTATGCTGCGAAACCACTTTACCTCTTCCCAACTGGAGTAATATCACTGACGTCGGCCAACGTCATGAAGCTTTTCAAGCAAGCTCCGGACGTGGAGGCTCTATTTTGCGTTCCTCTTGCATTGAAACTCATGACCGAGACCCCTGAAGGTCTGCAGATCCTCAAGAGCCTCAAGCTTGTCGTGTTCGGCGGTAGTGCATGCCCTGAGGAGCTCGGCGACTTCCTAGTCAACGAGGGTGTGCGCCTGGTTGGCCGTTATGGTCTTAGTGAGTGATACGTGGCGGGGTTGAGAGACACTTGACGTGGCATACTTATTTTCAATTTAGGTGAAATGGGTCAACTCATGTCGTCTTTCCGGGACTTCGAGACCGACAAGGGCTGGAACTGGTCTCGCGCTAAAGGGCCGCATGTGACGAACAACGTGAACGACTACATACGATTCGAACCTCGGGGCGGGGATGCCTATGAACTGTTCGTGCTGGATGGCTGGCCCACGAAGGCAAGTATTTCTCCCGTTGTTAAATTACGTAATCTCAATAACCAGCGAAGATTATGACCAACCAACCCGATGGGTCGTACGCTACGAAAGATCTATTTATCAAGCACCCTACCATCCCAGATGCATACAAGTTCATCGGGCGAATCGACGATACCCTGATCATGGTGGGGATATACACTCAGATCAGAATGACTTGCATCTAACAACATGCCCAGGTTAAGGGCACGACGAATCCTGTCCCGATGGAGCTCACACTTCGCTCGTCGCCCTACATTGCGGAAGCTGTGATCTTCGGTGCTGGTCGCACTCGAATTGGAGCTCTGATTCTTCCAACGGAAATTGGGAAAGACTGCTCTCCTTCGGAGCTCGTTAAGCTTGTGGCGCCTACCGTCGCTCTTGCCAATGCCGAAGCTCCCTCGCACTCACAGCTCGCAACTGAATCCCTTGTATTCCTCCCTCATGGCACAGTGATTCCTCGTGCTGATAAGGGCAGCATTTTGAGACCCCGGGTGTACAAGGAGTTCGAGGGTGTCATCAATGAGGTGTACAAACGACTGGAAGGTGACATTGACAAACCCCTCACTTATGCCAGAAGAGTTGTCAACTGGTGGAATGCTTTATTTACGTGGTGGTAGGGCTTTGGAAAGACAGAAGGGAGGACATTGTGCTAGTTTGGTGTCATCCAGTCTGGAGAGTGCGTCTGACAATACTCCAAATATTGTGGGTAAAATCCCCCTAGTTCTCAGTCCACAATCGTGGTGATAGTCGAACCGTCTGTTTCAGGGAAGCTGATTGCCATGTGATAAACCGATGCCTACGTCAGAGGGAAACGGAGAGAGAACAGTAAGTGTTAGAGTGCAGAACAACATGAGGACTTTGCGATGCTCCTCAATGAATTTGGCAGTATTATCGAATGTACAATCGGGGGCGACATTATCAGGAAAGTACGTGTTGCGGTATGGGCCGTTGGTCACAGATCCTAAGGTTTGTAACTTCACAGACCGCATCTGAATAGCACTGACTGGCACCAAGTCCCCGACTCGCGTGACGTGCACTCTTTTTACAATCCCAAGTGAATTACCTATGTATGAGAAACTTCGTCTCGTTTTGCGAAATATTTATCATCAATCCAGTCTCTTGATAACTTGGCGCGGGCCGAAGCGGAGGAGCGCGCGCATCCAAAGATTATTTTCTGCTGCCGCTTAGCTAGGGGAGACTACTAACGAGTCAGTGCTGTGAATTGATCTCATCTAATAGAAAACCTAGTCCAACATCTTCTGAGTCTCATTCAGTCTGGCTATCTGGTCATGTCGTCGTAACTTGTACATATTATCCCGTATCACTCATTCTCTTCGCTACTCCTCAGCGCGATTCTTTTCACGATCATCAGTCCCCATGTCCTGGAACGCGTCAGTCCTCAGCTCCGTATCCTCTGATACAGAGCCCACTGTTGTCATCACCTTTGACTCTGCCAAGTGCATCTTTAATGTCGGTGAGAATACTACCCGCGCGTTCCTCCAGAGCAGGAGGAACTGGAAGAAGACTAGAGGCGTGTTCTTGACTTCGGTAGGCACCCAGAGAGCAAGCGGCCTTCCAGGTGAGTGTGATCCTGGTCATTGGCAAGCGCGTTAATTGTTGATAATCTCTTCGATAGGTTTGTTGATGACTTTCGCGGACTCGGGCCTTACCAGCCTCATTAATATTGCCGGGCCAGCCGGGCTGTTGCACTTCATGGCAGCTATGCGTAAATATACATTTAGGTACTTATGTTCTAATCTTCAATAGTTCATCGTAACACCATCAGCATAGGAAAAATCTCTCCGTGAACCCGATCGAAATACCTGCTTCCCGCCTCCCGGATGAACCACCTGACGATATACCCATCTATAAGGACGATAATATTTCTGTGTTCGCATTACCAGTTTCAGCTGAGGTCCAGTCACTGGAAGTAGCCTCGGAATCGGTCACGCTGCCGCACTCTGAAATCAATGTCGTCAACAGGAGATCGGGAAAGAGGAAGCGTTCGCCTTCCCCTGCTGCACCACCGTTACAGGAAGTCATATCTCATCCTGACTTCGACCCTACCACGCTCGTCGGAGACATGGCACAGGAATGGCTTAGACACATCGTACGCACGATGTTTCCTGGGTCTGCCGCCAAACCCGATGCTTCGTCCACGAAGGTCGAACATGTCTCCCAGCCATCAGGCTTCAACCGTCCCTTACCTTCGCTTCCCGCATGTAATCGACGCGCAACGCTCGCATATGCGGTGGTTGGTCCGCGGGTTCGGGGAAAATTTGATGTCAAGCGCGCAGAGGCGCTTGGTTTGAAGGCTGGGCCGTTACGTGCACGGGTTGCAAGGGGACAGACAGTGACTGTAGTAAGCAAAGATGGAGTGAAGAGAAGTGTTGGACCGAGTGATGTTGTAGGTGCTAGTGAAGATCCTGGGGTGCGTTCCTTTTTCGCGCTATTTTCTAACCATTCGATTTGGGCTCACCGAATTACAGACCGTCTTGATACTGGACACGCCCAGTTCTGCACATATACCTTCTCTCGTGAAGGGCTTCGAGAGTGGCGCGTTCTCGAAATATTGGACCAATGGGTCAGAGAAGAAAGACCATGCATTGAGCGTTGTCTTTCATCTCTGCGGCGATGTTGTATTTGAGCATAGGGGTATAAGGCATTCATGAAAGGTTTCAAGGACGGTATGCACGTGAGTGCATTTTGCTCTGGACGTGGATTGGCGGTTCTGATGCGATGGAGAGCAGCATATTGTTGCATCTAGAGACCATGTGCCAGATCCAATCACATTTACTAGCGCGGCGTTCAACCAGTTGAGGCTCAACCACCTGGATAACGACATTTTCCCTGTGCCCAAGTATTCTCTGGAGGCTAAGAAAGCACTCGACAGTGCGTTCAGTCCAATTCCCAATTCAAATCGCGTAACTTTATAATTGTGGTAGTCACGGATCTCCCATCCAACACCGACTACATGCGTGCTCATACCATCATCGACGTCCGTCCGCCACGGCCCCCACTCCGAGACTCTGAGGCGGAGGCAAATTATTTCTTTCACCCCGTTGTATTATCTGGCGAGCCCCCAACGCTCTCTGACGCTGCGAGAACACGATTTTCTGAGGCACGAGCGCGCGTCAACGAGGCTACAGTGCCCGATGTCACAGGCAAGGACGTCATGGTGGTTACTCTCGGAACGGGCAGTGCCATACCTAGCAAGTACCGAAATGGTTCGTACACCTCCGTGTCCACCTCAGGAACTACACCGAACTATCTGTGCAGTTTCTGGCACACTCCTGTGTATCCCGGGACTAGGTTATATGCTCTTGGATGCAGGAGGGGGTACGTGGGGGCAACTCTCCAGGAACTATGGAGCCGACGTATGTGATGTTTTGAGAGGCCTGAAGTGTATCTTCATAAGCCACATTCACGGCAACCATGGTCTCGCAAAGATCTTGGCGATGAGACAGCAGGTGCGTATCCCCACTCACACCCTGATGATATCTTAGTGCTAAGATATGGAACAGCTTGACCCGCCCCCGGAGGAACCACTCTACCTCATCAGCAATCGCATGGTATTCCTCTATCTTCGGGATTACAACGCGCTTGAGGAGCTTGGGTTCTCAGAGGATGCAAGGGCCCGTGTGGTACCTATCCTGAACGATGAGATTCATTGGCGCAACAAGGGACGGGGCGGGTGTAATCACGGTGATCAAGATCAGACGGGGTGAGTGTCAGGTTGAGTTCCTGGCTTTCTCATACATTGATGCAGTTTGTTCTTTTCTTTCTGCAAAGATCGAGGCTTGCAGCGGGGGCTTTGTGCAAAACGCTTGGATTGCAGAAAATAAATACCGTCGACGTGGAGCATCGCGCGAGGTGCCATGGTTTGATTGTTAAGCATCTGGATGGGTGGTCTGTCGTGTACGGCATCGTTTTTTCTTGACTTGTTGTGTTACTGACAACACATCCCCCAGGTTCTCAGGTGACACAGTCCCAACTCAAAAGCTCGTGCAGGCAGGTACTGGAGCCACCCTGCTCATCCACGAAGCCACCATGGCCAACGATCAAGTTGAAATGGCACGCGCCAAGATGCACAGCACCTTTGGGCAGGCAATCGACATAGGCAAGAGGTGCGCTTCCTTGCTATTCATTCACAGACTTTTACTCAACTCGTGGGTGAACAGCATGAACGCACGAAACATCCTCCTTACACACTTCTCGGCCCGCTATCCCAAGATGCCGCCCTCTATATCTGAGCGCCAGGCTGGCGACCTTGTCGTTGCATTCGCATTCGACCATGCTAATATCAAGATAGGGGACATGTGGAAGATGGGCGCGTATGCACGCGCGATCGAGCAGAGTTTTATTGATATTGCTGATATCGAGGGGGATGAGCCAGAGGTGATTGATGTGGCACACGTGGATATCAATTGATGCCATCCCGTCGGGAGCCTGATTATAACAGTGCCGTTTCATGCAGACAAAATCAAAACCCTCTCCACTTTTGTGGGAGCCGGGGAGCCTAATTCCGAAGTATTTGTGCCAGATATCAAGTAGATGCTGAGCCAGCCAAGTGTACTTTATGGCCAGGCGCTATCTCCTGTAAAAATGCTGTTCTTGCTAATGCGATCGGTTTTGCCTCGACGTCGTGCTGTGTTCGACGATATGCTAGATATGGATATCAAGAATCGATGTAAAGGGCACGTGAGAATGAGCATGGAGGTCGTTAACTTAATGGATTAGGCCGACCTCCTGAGTTGTTGAAGGAACCGAGGCGGGTATAAGTCGAAGAGACTTGGACAAGCTTAACTTATATAGAGCCGGTCTGAGTGCTCGACTGCCGGCCCGACACCCCGGATACACTCATTTTGAAACGCTCCTTGCATGATATCAACAGCTGGATCTTGTCACCATCCAAGCTTATAACCCATTTTAAATAACTGCTAAGGTTGCTGATTCTACCAAGCACTCCAGTGACGAGAACAACTTCCCATGGGAAGATCTCGAAGGAAGACATCCTCCATGACGAAACTTGTTCGCAAGCTCATGCCATGCGTTACCCCTAGCGGTCACGCGTATACGATTGACGTCAATGATAGCCATGATTTTATGCGAGACAAGATTACTGACTCGGCCACCGGTGGCTCAGTGCCACCGGTCGACACCAGTGTCTCCGGTGAAAATCAGGGTGAAGTTAAGGAGTTGGAATGGGAAGAGTCAACCCCAGTGGCCATCGAAGCATCCCCTCCTTCAATGCAAGCCAACTCCGCAGAAGTTGATGTTATCGTTCCCCCCATGCAAATCAAAGCCCTCCTCCCAAAATCTGAAACGGAGGGGATGACCAGCGGAGCAGTCCAACCTCCAGGATCGACTGGGACAAACATCTTCTCGCCTTCACAATCATCTCATGGTAATGCATCACACACACCGCCTGGAGATATCTCACGTACAGCGACAGACTCTGAAGATAGCTTCACAGACCTTGAACGTGGAGAAACGGGAGAGTTGGTGGAAGTAGTAGAGCCGATGGAGGAGGATGCTCTTACTATCCTGAATGGAAGTACTGGTATTCCGATAGGGCCTGTGAGCCTCCTATAATTTTCATAGATTACGGCTGATAATTTTGGTTATCTATTATCTGACCATTAGGGAGGCGAACTGCGCCCGCTTTTGCCACCAATCTCATCCCGATACAGGGGGCGCAAATGTCTCGTTCTTGACCTCGACGAGACCCTTGTTCATAGCAGTTTTGGGGTGAGTATTCTGTTCCTAGATTATATATTTTTCTGACACAATGTTGCTTTCAGTCTCTTCAACGCGCGGATTATATTGTACCAGTGGAGATTGAGTGTCTTTGGCACGATGTGAACGTCATCAAGCGCCCGGGTGTGGACGATTTCCTGAAGAAGATGGGCGAAATTTACGAGGTGGTAGTATTCACCGCCAGCGTGAGCAAGGTTTGAGGGAGTTGTCTATTACCTTAGTGCGTCACTGATTTTCATCATTGTAGTTTGCGGACCCCGTTCTAGATAAGCTGGACGTTCATCAAGTCGTGTCGCATCGGCTATTCAGAGAGAGTTGCTACAACCACAATGGGAACTATGTCAAGGTACGGACACATATTTCCTGTTTTGTTGCTCGCTTACTCTATCTAGGATCTCTCCCAGCTGGGTCGTCCGCTCGCAGGTACCATTATTCTGGACAACTCTCCAGCATCATATGTTTTCCACCCTAAGAATGCGGTCCCTGTTTCGTCCTGGTTCAATGACCCACATGACACGGAGCTCATTGATCTATGTCCTTTCCTTGAGGATCTTGGCGGCGTGAGGGACGTTCGTGGAATCTTGGATGGCGATCTGTACGTGTGACGGTGTATGGAATCGATCCAAGGAAGAAGAATTTAATAAGCTACGACTGCTTGGCCTCTCGAGCATAACTTCATGGTGCGGTGCCTTGCGAATCTGCGACAGTCTCTGGACTATCATACTGGCGTCTAGTTCCAGGCTGTGATTTCCGAGTCCCCAGTCTTGAGCGCATTTGTACAACGTTGATCATTACCGGTAGTCCTTGCCATCAAGAGTAACCTTTGCTTCTTTCCCTATTATCCGCACAAAATCACGATATCTGATGAACTATCATAATGATAATGTTACTTATTCGTAGCTACTCTTTGCTGCGGGACGCGACTGCTTTTCGTCACGTGAGCGTGGACTCGCGACGCGTTTGTTGATGTTTGAGTACAGTTGAACTAGTGACCGTGTTCAACCGTGTTCACCGTGACATACCACAACTGACTTTTGGACGAAGACTGGCCGTCTGATAGCAGCTGTACCATCAATTCGACGGGGCATGTCATTCCCCAAGGGTTCACGTTTTGTGTCAGATAAGAGTGCGTTGCCTGAGTCCTTGAAACAGCACTCAGCTTGCTCACTGGTTCTAACTTCTTGCAGTTTCCGACGTTCCAAGGCCAAATACCTACAGTATACCAGACTGGTACGTAGCATAATTAAAACATTTGTACTATTTCTATAACATAAACGTCATGATAAGACCAACTAGATGCCTACAAACGAGGTGCATTTCAGGAGGCAACCGATCATTTCTCAAAGAAAAAGGTATCCGATGTCCCAGGTCAGCTTAACGGTTTTGTATCAGCACAGCGCTAATATATTTACAGGACCCGGTACATGCAACTCTGCGCCGAAAGCTGCGCAGAAACCATCCGCCGCCAAACATGCAAGTGACGAACGATACGCGATACTATTGAAGAAACTAGAAGACTTGGAAACAGTGCACGCTGATGGTAAGAAGGCGGTAAGAGAATATCTTGATTGCTTTCCGAAATTTGGACCTCAAGATGTGTTATGCAGCACCAAACCGAAATTGAACGCTATAAGTTCGAAGTTGCCCGTCTTTCAAAGACCAACTTGGACAGGGAGAGAGATTGGACAAGCTCAAGAAACATAACTGAAATACTCGAGTCGCGAATCCAGGAGTACAGGAAGAACAATACTGTCGACCAAAGCGAGATGAAGGAGCTACGTGTTAAACTTCGCATGTCCGAACATGAGCGCGCACAGCTTGTCAGCAAGCAGGGGGAGAGTGGCGAGGCGAAGAAAGCACTGCAAAATCTCGAGGCTAGGAGGAAAGACGAAGTTCGGGAACGTGAGAGGAAGATCACAGAATTAGAAAAGGCTGCAGTCTGCAGAGAGGAAGAAGAGAGAATTGCTGGAAAGCTATGTCAACGAGGTGAAAGGAAAGGCTGATGAAGAAGCTCGGAAATCACGCGAAATGACGAAGACGATCCAAGAAAAGCTTGACACGGCTAACAAGGACTCCCAAGATGCACGACATGCGCTTACATCTCTGCGAGGGCGAGCCGAGAACCAAGAGATAGACTTTGCAGCCCGACTGGACCAATACCGTTCCGTCCTTTCTCGTGTTGCGGAGGAGTACGGCCGCTTAGCTACGACAACCGTCGCTGCATCTAACCATGCCACACTCGTGAAGGACCATACCGCACTTCAATTACGTTCGTTCCGATTAGAACGAAAGCTGGCAAACTCGGAAGGCCAAGTCATTGAGCTCGCAAACCTTGTCCGCCACACCCAGGAAGAAAATACCCTTTTGCGTCAAGAACTGTGCGACGCTCAGGAAGAAGTGGCTTTCCAATTACAAACCTCGCAGGAGTACCGAGCTGCCCTCGATGGCTGCTCCCACCGCACTGACCTTCATGAACTCCATTGTCTGAAGGGAAGCATCCACCAGAGCGAAATAGACATTTCTAGAGAAACTATGGCGGTCCAGGAAAGTGCTCTGGCATACACTGGGACTATATCCAACTTCTATCGCTCGTGCAATGATGAGCTACTTTCAGAGTGTTCTCGCCTTGATGGCATTCTCGAGAAGCAGCACGAAATTGACCGTGCACTCATTGGCCAACTTGCTCGTAATTCGGCCGAACGGGATGTTCTACAGGCTGAGCTCACGAAAGCACAGGTTGAAATCACCACTGGACAGCGCGCGCTGGCTGATGCCCAAATTTCTTTAACGGAAGGTCGTGAAGAACAGCATGTGTTGCAACGTCGAGTGGATGAATTCGAGAATAATATACGACACACGGCAGCGAGTCACAAGCAAGCTTTACAGAGGGAGCGCGATACTTCTCAGAAGCTGTCTGCTGCGCTTCACATCAGCAAAACAGCCGAGGACGCTCTCAAGGCTGATATCGAACAGTGGGTCTCCCGCCGCCTGGACCTAAACCACGGATGACTGACCCAGGAAACCTACACAGGTTGCAGGCAGAGTTGGCAGATTTGTCACGCTTCCAGGAAGCATACTATAACCTGGTGGATGAGACTGAAGCACTAGTGGCGAGAAACAATCTCGCAGAGGAAGAGGCCGAGAATCTCAGCAAATTTAATGCCAAAATTCTTGGCCATAGCAATCCCGCTCAGAGGATTTTATACGTGGACAGGATTCGTCAGGAGCTCTCCGAGGTCAAGCAGGTAAGTATCTGCATCGCCTGGTTGCTTCCTTCACTTACAGCTACCAGAAACTACTTATGTGTGCCCGCGACCGGGACGCAGTGTCTGTGGCGAATGGGGATTTACGGCATGAAATCATGATGTACAAGTCCGTCGTGGTACCGGAAGATAGCAAGCCTCGGACGAATCTAACCCGTGTGACACGACCTCCCCTCACGAGCCAGAGCATGAATATTGTGGCAGCGACTTCCATCCCGCCTTGTGGTACATCAGATGCGTTGATTAGAGCCACCGTTCTGGATCACATACCAGGAGATCTGACTTTAGATGAGCTGATATAAGGGTACAAGATATGTTTGCGCTATGTAATCTATATATCTACGATGTATGTCGAGACTGACAATTTCTCTGAATCGAACCCCACCAAGTATTCATCCAAGTCCCATATGACAGCGCGACCCCCGCGGTTTACTTAAGTATTCACAACAACAGTCCAACACATCATGTAGAGTATGTAGTACAAGCAACTGCAAGACATGCAGTGTCGAACTCAAGTATAATAGTCCAATATCTGATTTGATCATCGTAATTAATAATCACATGGACACGAGAGTGCTTAACCTTACGTCCTGCCATGCGACTATTCAAACAATCATTCTCTGACGAGTCGCATGCTCAAAGGCAGGTGAGGAGTTTCACCATCTCCTGCAGGCGCCTTGACTATTGGTGTGTGGAAACCACTCATTTTCCAGTATATCTCCTTCACATTCCCGTTGTCATCAGGTTCTGACGGAAGGGCGAAACGAATGGCTGGCAGAAGAGTCGCCAATGTGTCCTCTGAAACGCAAGCTCTTCAGTGGGAAGATCTAATGACTGACAAGTTAGATATCTCACTTATCTCCATTTCGGCAAACTTGAAGCCTCTGTGAGGTCAGCATATAGTGAGAACATATTCAGGTTCGAGAAAATTGACACCGTACATGCAAGAACGATTGCCTGCAAGGAAGGTCATCCTGAAACGGTCGATTATTGAGACGTATGCGACAAAATGACTGCTTGTAACACACATAGATGAGTAAATGCCTGAATATCTCACTGCGTCCTTGTCCCAAGGTGTGACCCCTAAAAGAATCTTAATGAATAACGTCTCGTGACATGCGCAAAATGTAACCTTGAGAAGATTCGAGCCATCTATCGGGTTTCCATTCTGATGCATCTTTGCCCCAGACAGCTTGATTATGATTCGCAGCAATGATGGACATGATCAGTTTCTGGTTTTTCGCTATAGGGACTGCATTGATCTCTTTGCCAGATGCAGACCGAACCGGGAATTGTAATGGGATTAACGCTGCCTCTGTAGTTCTTTGGAAGGGTCAGCATACTCCATCCTTCCTCAATAAACTAACCTTCGACTGAGAACAGGCAGCGACGGATAAAGTCTTAATGTCTCTCGAACGACCGCATCCAGTAAAGGAAGATTCATCAATGCATCGTATGACAGTCTGACAGATCCGCATTCATCTTTGGCGTGCAAATGGTCGTCAGGGACTTGACACCCAGCCATAGCACCATAGATCTCCGCTCTCAGTTGTTCCTGGACATGAGGATGCTTGGCAAGCTTGTACAGTGCGCGAGCCACTGCCGCCGTTGTTGTCTCGAGACCAGCAAAGACCATCACGCTATTTGATTGAAAAATTAGGGTTCGCCGCAGGGAAGCAACCAGAACTGACTTCATCTGTCCCAGAAGCTCGGCATCACTTAGTCTATCTCCCTCGGAAGATGAGGCGTTTGCCCTGACTGTACGTCCCACGTGAGAATGGATACTCTATGGCCAATGATTACGCACGCATGATAGACATCATATCTTTTCCCCTTGTTCCTCCCGAGGTGTCATGGGACTGTGATAAGATAGGGGAGGGTAGCTCCAGCGCAGCCTTTGTCTCCTGCAAGATGGCTCTACTGGCTGAGTCCATGGTTTCGATTATGCGACGTAGCTCTCTAAAATTCCTCATGGTTTGCGTCGGCAACCAACTTATCGTGAGCCAGTCTGCTATCTTTTTGCGCCAGTAAAGAGAGAAGTTGCGCGCAACTATTGGAACCAAGGGTCGAAATAGCATGGTTTTACCGATAGTTGGACTGAGACAGAGCGTGTCAAAGGATGATTTCACCGGCAGACCAGTTTACGCACCCTAGCATCCGCAGTGCTTTTGTGTACTCGTCCTCATTTCCTGTGTCTAGTGCAGCTGAATGGTAGCCCAGAACGCCCTCGCAAACGCAATCCAATGAACTGCGAGAGAGCCAAGGTAACACATCGAGTTCTACAGAATCTGTGCATCGTGCATGATCATGCTCACTGTGGGCAGAAATATTTGCTACGAGGATTGATTTTAGTTGATGAGAAATGGTTTGAATAATGGGCAGTAGCTCCCGCATATTGGAGGTGGAGAACACTGGGTTGAGCATTTTGCGCTGCCTTCGGTGCTGTTCCCCTGTGCAGCAATGAAAACAGACCCGCGACAGCTAACCAAGAGTTTTACCTAATGTCGAAATAAGACCATCGCCGAAGATGAGCTTATTGCAACTCAAGGAGGGTCAATGAAGAACGTTCGAGCAATACTCGACACTTACGATATAAAGCTATCACTTTCCTCAAAGGTATGCTGCTCCTTGACAAGGATATGTTGGAGCGCGCGTGGATCTGATACATACAGCCATTCCTCCTGTGTGCCTCGCATCAATAGTCATATTTTATGCAGGGTGATGCATACGACGCACCCCAAACAATGCATGGATCTTAACAGCTCCGCCATAATCTGCGGCAACCTTTAAGCACCGTTGGAAACCGTCCACAAACATCGACTCCATGTTGCCTGAACCGATGAACGTGAATGTCCAATATATGGGACTGGCAACCAGAGTAAGCTAACCTTTCCACAAGTGTTCCTTTTCTGGGCCTGCAACATCTAGGGTGTTTGCCTTTCTGGAGGCCCGTCTCCAAACGAGCTTCCACACTGCAAGGGTAAGCACACCGTATCCAATAAGTTGAGTGAACAACATCCGGCAAGGTCAGTATGTAGTTGTAGCACGCCGGCCGCTGAGCACGACACTGGTTGCCACAATTGAATAATGGAAGTTCGGAACACAACTCAATAAGTAGTCGAGACCTTCTCCGAGCCTAGGCGGGCCGCCCACTACTCGGAGCGAAAGTCGGCTACCGCAGTCACGGTCATGGCCCAGTTGACCGTCACGCACCTTCCTCTAATGGTCGTCATCTTCACGGATCTCACGGACACAAGAATGCTTGGCCTTGTAAATTGTGTGCTATCGTACTACGAATGCTTAAAACCATTGATCCACGATATCTACATAGCTGCATATGAAGTTCGCGAAACTAACAATCCCCACAAAAATATAATCATCCTCGAACGAGCCGCAAGCTCAAAGGGAGGTGAGGCGTGTCACCATCTCCTGCAGGCGCCTTGACTACTGGAGTGTGGAAAGCAGTCATTTTCCAGTAAATTTCCTTCACGTGTCCGTTCTCGTCAGGTTCTGACGGCAGGGCGAAATGTATGTCCGGCAGAAGAGTTGCCAATACGTCCTCTGGTAGTAGAGAATGTTCGTCAACGTGAAAAATGACCGAGAGTGAGGAGGCTCACTAATTTCCATCTCAGCAAATTTAAAGCCTCTGTGAGGTGAGGGTCTCATTTAGATAGGTTCAGATTCAGAAGATTTGACCTCGTACATGCAAGAACGATTGCCTGTAATGAAGGTCATCCTGAAGGACATGTAGTGACTAGTTAGACATATGCAGCGAAGTGACCGCTTGTGACACACATGGATGAATAAACACCTGTATATCTCACTCCATCCTTGACCCCAGCTGTGAGAATCTTGATGAGTAACTACTTCTTTTGCTGCACAAAAACTAACCTTGAGTTGAGTTGAGCCATCGTTCAGGTTTCCATTCCGATGCATCTTCGCCCCACACAGCTTGGCTATGATTCGCAGCAAGGACGGATAAGAAGACCAACTGGTGCTTAGCCACAGGAATGGCGTTGATCTCTTCGCCAGATGCAGAGCGAACCGGGAATTGTAATGGCACCGAAGTTGCTTCCGTCGTACTTCGGAAGAATCAGCAAGAATTATTCATCTCCTGAATAAGCTGACCTTCGACCGAGAACAGGAAGCGATGGATAAAGCCTAAACGTCTCTCGAACGACCGCGTCTAGAAAAGGAAGATTCATCAATGCATCGTACGACAGTCTGACAGGTCCGCGTTGATCATCGGCGTGCGAATGGTCGACCTCGCCAGCTTGATATGCAGCTGCTGTGGCATCAGAAATTTCCGCTCTCAGCTGTGCCTGGACATCAGGGTGCTTGGCAAGCATGTACAATGCACGAGCCACTGCTGCCGTCGTTGTCTCGAGGCCAGCAAAAATCATAACGCTATTTCATACAAAAATCAGGTTTCACCGCAGGGAAGTCACCAGAACTGACTTCATCTGTCCAAGGAGCTCGGCATCACTTAGTCTATCTCCCTCGGAAGATGAGGCGTTTGCCTTGACTATATATGTCCCATGTGAGGAATGAGATTTTATCAGTAAATAATTACGCACGCATGATGGACATGATATCTTTTCCCTTTGTTTCTCCCGATATATCATGGGACTGTGATGGGACAGAGGAAAGTATTTCCAGTGCATCCTTCTTCTCTTGGAAGATGTTCCTACTGGCCGAGTCCATGATTTCGACTATGCGGCGAAGCTCTCTAAAGTTCCTCATGGTTTGTGTCGGCAACCAACTTATCGTGAGCCAGTCTACTATCTTTTTGCGCCAGTAAAAAGAGACACTGCGCACAAATGTCGGAACGAAGGGGCGAAATAACATGGTTTTACTGATGGATGGGCTACAAGACCAAGTATGTCAAGAGATGATTTCACCGGCAGACTAGTATACGCACCCTAGCATCCGCAGTGCCTCTGTGTACTCATTCTCATTTCCTGTGTCTAATGCAGCTGAATGGTAGCCCAGCACGCCCTCGCAAACGCAATCCAATGAGCTGCGAGATAGCCAAGGTAACATGTCGAGTTCGACCGAATCTATACATGCCCATGGGTGAAGTTACGGATAACAGCATGCATAAACATGCTCACTATGGGCATAAAGATTTGACCTGAGGATGGATTTTAGCTGATGGGAAATGGGTTGAATGGTGGGCAGGAGCTCCCGCATATTGGATGTGGAGAACACTGGATTGAGCATTTTGCGCTGCTTTCGGTGCTGTTCCCCTATGCAGCGATCAAAACAAATCCACGACAGTCAACCAAGGGTTTTACCTAGAGTAGAGATAAGACCCTCGCCGAAGACCAGCTTGTTGGAACTTGAGAAGGGTTTATAAGGAACGTTCGAGCGATACTTCAACTTGACACTTACGATAGAAAGCCCTCATTCTCCTCAAATATATGTTGCTCCTTGACAAGGATATGATGGAGCGCGCGTGGGTCTGACACATATAGACTTTCCCCCTGGGGGCCACACATCAATAATCATGCATCAGCAGAGTAATGCATACAACGCACTCCAAAGAAGACAGGGATCTTAACAGCTCCACCATAATCTGCGGCGACCTTTAAGGAACGTTCGAAGCTGTCCACGAACATTGACTCTATATTGCCTGTATTGATGAACATGAGCTTCCAATATGTGGGACTGATCGCCAGAAAAAGCCAACCTTTCCACCAGTTCTCTTTTTCCGGGCCTGCAACGTTTAGCTCGTTTACCTTTCTAGAGGCCCATCTCTGCACAAGTTTCCACACTACAAGAGTAAGCACACCGTATCCAATAAGTTGAGCGAACGACATCTGGCAAGGTCAGTGTGTAGTTATAGCACGCCGGCCGTTGAGCACGACACTGGTTGTCACAATAATGGAAGTTCGGAACACAACTCAGAGTCAATAAGTAGTCGAGAGACCTTCTCGGAGCCTACTCGGAGCAAAAGTGCTTCCCAGTCGTACCTTGAAGTGGTGCAATCCCAGGGAACCGAAATTTTTCGGACGAGTAACAGAGTAGACTCCATCTGAAGGCCGCCAGGGGCCTTATCTTGATGCGCGCTGCTCCATCATGATCATCTAATTGGTCTCACTTTGCCTCGCGGGAGCGCAGGCTGCGAGAATTAGCCAGCAAGAGGAGTTTTTCAGACGCGAGTCCGATGAATAGTCGGACTAGCTAAGAACAAAGGACCCCAGACCGTAGATGAAGATCAATTTGAGCCCGGGATGCGCGAATGCACGTGAAAACAAGCCGTAATGTGTGTTATGTGGGAGGGAGGGAGGGAAATATAATAGAAAATAAGTATTAGTATAAGAAACACGGAGATTTAATCAATCGATGGGTGCGAACGGATCACGCCCATCGTGTGCGGACCGACCATTAAATATTAGAGTGTGGAGAAGAGTAGGATTCTTGCGAATGTAGACGCGGAAAGAATCAGAAGACCACCGACCAATAGCCTGAACTTCTGTAGCAGGGACTCCAGCTGCAGCAAGAGAAGTTGCTCCCCCGGCTCGCATGGAATGACCAGCGATTGACGGCGGGAATATTTTGCGTAACCGTCCAATAAACCACGATCTAGTGGGCACTGCGCCGTTAGGGCGCAGCCAGAGAGTGAAATGAAACGGAAACAGAGAATCTCGCGAAGCGAGATAAGCCATAAAGGCTAGGTGATGATCTGGATGAGTGATGGAGCATTGGATTACAATGGTTGCTCCTACAAATTGAGGGTCGACCTTGTGCGTTTGAAGCACAAAGGAGTGTTTTGTGCGGTCAGAGGTTACAGAAGTGCGAAGAGTTAGTTTTTCACGGAGTTGAAGGTTGGGGTTGTCGGGCCAGACAAGTTCGCCGAGACGAAGAAGCCCATGAAAGCCGTCAAGAAGCAAAGCTATAAATAGCCTGTCATCATGAGAAGGCTGATTGTACTATCACTGGCGGGGTTTTTCAAAGGTTTTCAATGTTTGATGCGTAGCACACTCGTCAAGAGGTTTTTTTTTCCCGCTTCTTGACAGACCTGTGGGAAATATCGTGCTCTATCACACCCAGGTGAAATCTGATTTTTTTGCGATGATGTTCGAGCGGCGGAAGGAATCCGGTTGTGCGATGTCAGTTTGGCAGGGACTGGCTATGCTGTTTCAAAATTTGTCACCGCAACGTCACACTGGAGTTTTATAACTCCGCAATGGCACGCTCGGCAGAATTTTGAATCTCGATATCTGAACGAGTGTTGGAAGGAAATCAAAGATTGTATGGATTCGTGCATGTACATTATATAGACCAGCTATTCACAGTAAGTAAATCTAAGTGCATTAAGTGGAAAGGATATGATAGTAATAGAATGAAAGTGAGTATGTTCACAAAAGTGTATAATCAAAGACTGGATGTAGGATATATACCAACTCGGTCTTACTCGGTGTACAGTTTTCGAGCGGAGATTATAATTGATGCTGCACTATAGTCACGGTGCGGCATCCACTCTTTCAACAATTTCACTGATAACACGGTTCTGCCCTCATTCAATCACGATATAGAAATCGCAGTCGTAAGTATCATTTGTATAGGAACAGAGATTGTTTTCCCTTGGTTTTTTTCCTGTTTGACGAAGTATACAGATTGTAGCATTACCATCATTAACACTCAGTGGTGTGACATATGTCAATGTATGATTTATTGTGAACACAACTGCTCGATGTTTTCTATGGGATCTTCACAGATGTATTCTATAGACACTAGAGAACACTGGCTAAAATCACAGAATATTTTTGTGCAGTGTGCAGCTCGCGATATGATGATCAGCGAATTTTGAAACCCAATACCCATTTTGAAAAACCCCGCCAGTGATAGTAACTGTCAACCACTTGAGCAAGGTCAGCTCGTGTCAATGGAAGCTTTCGTCTGACTGGCACCCCATATCGCCTTTTCGCTCCTCTGAGAGTCCGCGCAACCAAACGTGACTTGCGAACTTCACGAACTGTTGGATAGAATTCCTCTAGTTGGCTGCATATGCCTGAAAGGCCGTAATTGTCAACAGAACGTGGATTGATATGGGCGGCCATGAAGGTCACAAAGTATGACAACAGGCTGGATTCAGCCAGTCGGTACTGGACACCATGCTCAAAGCCAACCACAGCATGTGTCCTTTTTACCTAGTACTGCAGCCACTTAGATTCCTCCCTCAAACCACACTCATGCGGTCGAGTACACATTCAGTCAATCCCAAAATATCTCAGTTATCATCATTGCACGTACCTATAAAGTCACTTCACCTTCAATAGATTGCATGTCTTAAATGGCAGGCGGGAACTGTGGACTGGTGGGGTATGCCTTACATCAGGGCATTCATGAATCTAGAGGCGCAGCAGGACACAGGGTCCCTAGACTAGAATGTACTGTCTTACATAGAGTACTACTCTCAAGACATAAATTGGAAACAAAAAAAAAAACAAAAAAAGTGCATATCTCTACAGTAACCCGAATGGAAGGCTCCACCGACACCATAACTGCATCAGATTCATTGTGTAGGCAGCTAGTCTGACAGGGTCTTCCTTCTATTGGTTTAAACCTACCTGAATATACAACGATTGATTTTGCTGTCTTCATCAACCTGATGAGGCAAAGTTAATCCACCAAAGCTGTCCGTAGATATCTAAAGAGCGTCGTGGCATACTATATGTGGAATTTTCTGATATTTTAGAAGGAACTGATACCTGCACGAGCACTGGGGCTTGTTCATCCACAAACGGTGTTCAACTGGTCAAATTGTTCCATCCACAATGAATAAATCTCTACATATGACCTGGACAAGCCAAATATTCAAGTACTTATTTGCAGTACTCACTTCAAATGTAGAATTATTCCTGGACGAGCCGCAAGCTCAAAGGCAGGTGAGGCGTGTCACCATCTCCTGCAGGCACCTTAACTACTGGGGTGTGGAAACCGGTCATTTTCCAGTAGATTTCCTTCACGTGCCCGTTTTCGTCAGGTTCTGACGGCAGGGCGAATTGTATGTCCGGCAGAAGAGTTGCCAACAAGTCCTCTGGTAGTAGAGAAAGTTCGTCAATGTGAAAAATGACCGGAAGTGAGGAGGCTCACTAATTTCCATCTCAGCAAATTTGAAGCCTCTGTGAGGTGAGGGTATCATCAAAATAGGTTTAGATTCAGAAGATTTGACCTCGTACATGCAAGAACGATTGCCCGCGAGGAAGGTCATCCTGAAGGACATGCAGTGACTAGTTAGACATATGCAGCGAAGTGGCCGCTTGTGACACACATAGATGAATAAACACTTGTATATCTCACTCCATCCTTGACCCCAGCTTAAAGAATCTTGATGAGTAACTACTTCTTTTGCATGCGCAATAACTAACCTTGAGTTGGGTCAAGCCATCGTTCAGGTTTCCATTCCGATGCATCTTCGCCCCACACAGCTTGGTTATGATTCGCAGCAAGGATGGACACGAGGAGTCTCTGATCTTGAGCTACGGGAATGGCGTTGATCTCTTCGCCAGATGCAGAGCGAACCGGGAATTGTAATGGCACCGAAGTTGCTTCCGTCGTTCTTCGGAAGAATCAGCAAGAATTAATTATCTCCTGAATGAGCTGACCTTCGACCGAGGATAGGAAGCGATGGATAAAGCCTTAACGTCTCTCGAACGACCGCATCTAGAAAAGGAAGATTCATCAATGCATCGTACGACAGTCTGACAGGTCTGCGTTGATCATCGGCGTGCGAATGATCGACGTCAGCAGCTTGACATGCAGCTACTGTGGCATCAGAAATTTCCGCTCTCAGCCATGCCTGGACATCAGGGTGCTTGGCAAGCATGTACAATGTACGAGCCACTGCTGCCGTCGTTGTCTCGAGGCCAGCAAAAATCATAATGCTATTTTATAACAAAAATCAGATTTTACTGCAGGGAAGCCACCAGAACTGACTTCATCTGTCCAAGGAGTTCGGCATCACTTAGTCTATCTCCCTCGGAAGATGAGGCGTTTGCCTTGACTATATATGTCCCATGTGAGGAATGAGATTTCATCAGTAAATTACGCACGCATGATGGACATGATATCTTTTCCCTTTGTTTCTCCCGATATATCATGGGACTGTGATGGGACAGAGGAAAGTATTTCCAGTGCATCCTTCTTCTCTTGGAAGATGTTCCTACTGGCCGAGTCCATGATTTCGACTATGCGGCGAAGCTCTCTAAAATTCCTCATGGTTTGTGTCGGCAACCAACTTATCGTGAGCCAGTCTGCTATCTTTTTGCGCCAGTAAAAAGAGAAATTGCGCACAAATATCGGAACGAAGGGTCGAAATAACATGGTTTTACTGATGGATGGACTACAAGACCAAGTATGTCAAGAGATGATTTCACTGGCAGATTAGTATACGCACCCTAGCATCCGCAGTGCCTCTGTGTACTCATTCTCATTTCCTGTGTCTAATGCAGCTGAATGGTAGCCCAGCACGCCCTCGCAAACGCAATCCAACGAACTGCGAAAGAGCCAAGGTAACACGTCTAGTTCGACCGAATCTGTACACGCCAGTGGGTGAAGTTACGGATAACAGCATGCATGAACATGCTCACTATGGGCATAAAGATTTGACCTGAGGATAGATTTTAGCTGATGGGAAATGGGTTGAATGATGGGTAGGAGCTCCCGCATATTGGATGTGGAGAACACTGGATTGAGCATTTTGCGCTGCTTTCGGTGCTGTTCCCCTGTGCAGCGATCAAAACAAATCCACGACAATTAACCAAGGGTTTTACCTAGAGTAGAGATAAGACCCTCGCCGAAGACCAGCTTGTTGCAACTTGAGAAGGGTTAAATGAGGAACGTTCGAGCGATACTTGACACTTACGATAGAAAGCCCTCAGTCTCCTCAAATATATGTTGCTCCTTGACGAGGATATGATGGAGCGCGCGTGGGTCTGACACATATAGACATTCCCCCTGGGGGTCTTACATCAATAATCATGTATTAGCTGGGTAATGCATACAACGCACTCCAAAGAAGACAGGGATCTTAACAGCTCCACCATAATCTGCGGCGACCTTTAAGCAACGTTCGAAGCCGTCCACGAATATTGACTCTATATTGCCTGTATTGATGAATATGAGCTTCCAATATGTGGGACTGACGGGCAGAAAAAGCCAACCTTTCCACCAGTGCTCTTTTTCCGGGCCTGCAACGTTTAGCTCGTTTGCCTTTCTAGAGGCCCGTCTCTGAACAAGCTTCCATAGTGCAATAGTAAGCACACCACATCCGATAATCTGAGAGAGGACCGTCATATGCAGTGGTAGCGAGGAAATTATTCAAGTAAGTAGTACTCAATACCGTCTACGTGACAGAGCATGGTTGCTATCTCACGGGTTCTTTGTGTCCAATTTCATCTGTCAAGGCAGCCAGGGGCCCACGCACTGCTTCATCATGATCATCATTTGATCAGGCAACCTGGGTGGCTGGAAATACCCCGGTCCAACTTGAAGGACCCTAAGTACGATATACCAACATGAACCGATAGGACTGATAAGCAGGCTACGCCATGTGTGTAGTGCAGGAACATGATGAAGCACTTTGATATGACGATGAATATGAATCTTTATCTGGCCATCTACGCGCACAGTTGTGGTCAACTTGTTGTGGTGAAGTGAAATACAATTACGGATATGGATACCGGCGACTACGCGCCCAAAACCCCGACTCCGCTTTGGGGACAGCAATTACTCAGCCGTTGATCACACAAGCAATACACAGGGTATAGTAGTGTACCAACGATTGTGTTGCTAAGTACGTAGATTATCGCAGTGAAACTGCTGATCAACCGCGGAAGAAACCAGGCGATGGGGGGAAACCACTTTCAAACAAAACCAAATAGAAAGCCAACGCGAACATGATGAAAAAAGGAATCCAAATTTGTTGCCTCAGAAGGCATTCAGAACCAGCACCAAAAGCAACGAACGAATAAGAACCTCACTGAAGTATAGCACAGGTTGGCGCCAAACTCAATAGAAAGTCAACACACGAACATGATGAACGAGGGATCAAACCTGTTGCCTCAGGCGGCAGGCTTGCCCTGCCCCGCACCTCTCCTCGCAGGCGACGCCTGTCCTGCGGGTCCGTCGGCCTTTCGTTCCCTTTGGGCTCCGCAGCCTTAGTAGCGGATTTCGTGAAGAGGCCCTTGACAGCACCCCCCGTGAGAGGGAGCAGCTTCATGGACTTCAATCCTGCCTGGTATGTGACCTGGTTAGGCCCTTCTGTACGGACCCCCAGCACATGTGTCTCGCGCAAGTCATGTCCATCTTTCAGCGCATGTCTTCGAGCACCAAAAGCTGATAACATCGCGTTCACCATCTTACGGGATTGCCTATGGGGAGAGGTAATGCGCCCAAGAAAAGTGTGACAGGCTACAGCACGGCGAGCATATCCTCGGTCAACCGACATGCTCACCGCAGAGCCCAGGGTCGACGGTGTGAGTGTCTGCATAAGCTTCGTATGAATGAGCTGTCGTATGAGGAAAGTTGGCCCGTAGTCTCCCGTAGTCGGACCTTGATAGAATGAAGATAGTCGTTCCTTCTATTTAGTGGTGGGTGAAGGTGTTCGACCGAAATGCGACAAGACCCGTTGTAGTTCATGGTACAAGTACTGCATGAACGATTAGGAGGAACATCGGCACGGGGCGTGATTCCATTGATGAGGAGAACCATGAGTGAGAACCGAGGCGCAGAGGCACGGAGACAGCGCTCCGCACCATTCAAGGAGTTTGATACCCTTTTCGAAAGACTTAGTACTAGATGGGTTCAAGCCATAAATAAATAAATAGACGCTTAAAAGACCTCTCTTACTAGATGGAGAGCGGAGCATTATTGGCCAATATGTAACAACGCATCCACTCCTTTAAGGTCTTCTGCCATGACTTAGATGTCATAGATTATCGGGTTGTCCAAGCACTCATTTTCGCGCCATCGATCACACCAGGCTCTTGCCGAACCTTGGTGGGATGAATGCTTCTTTCCGTTGTTGCACATTCCTTGCGTCAACCATCAATATTGAATATTGATGCATCGCATCCGAGTCGATGAAGCTGGGCTTTAGCTCAACACCCCCTTCTTTTGCCAAATCCGCTTTGTTAACTTCCCTTGGGGCCCGATGAGTCCATCCATTCAGGAACTCATTTTTGTATATAGCGGCGATTCTGAAGAAAGTTCGGATGCAATATGCAGAGTTCTATGTGGATCGCGAAACCTCGAGCTCGTCCGTGTTGACATAGGTATTTTGAATGTATATGCGCTTCTCCACTTGGTGTAAGCCGCAGGCTTACCATTGGACACCGTCACTTGTTTGTGCATCGTCATTTGTTTGTTCGTTGTTTGCACCGAACAGTATATAGACCCGACTGCCCCTTTGTTCGTATCTTATCTCTTACCGTACCGCTTAATCCCATACGCTCATCCACGTATCTGTGTCTGTTGTCTGTTAGTGTCGGTTGTTGACTGCAACAGCCTCACACTTGGCTTCTTTACCATCCTTGAGGTCTCTGCACCTCAGCCTGAGGACATACAACATTAACGAGACGCAATCAGACTCCACTGCAACATTTTCCTCCCAACGCGCATCACTACATCACCTTCCGTTTTAGATCACTGTCTGAGCAACATCGGTTTTTTCTCCTGTTGATCAGTGGGTGTGTCAATTACCTGGCCCGTATGATCCACTGGATATTCCAGACCTCATACTCTCCTTCTCGCAGTGCTTCTCTCCTGTTCTTGAGGAACTCCGTTTTTCACTTCGACTACGGTCTCTGCACCCTTTTCGAAGATGACACACTCGCTAATCCCAGCTTCGCGCTTGGCTTCGACGTAGTTGCCCCACTGCTGTCGTTTAGTCGCTTAACGCACTTACTGTAAAGCTCAACTGGATGTGCGCTTCGGCCATCGATGACACCTCGCTCAAGACAATGGTGCAAGCATGGCCTCAGCTCGAGTATTTCTTGTTTGGAAGTGCGGCTCGTTGGCTGGTCCCGCCATCTTTCACCTTCATGGGACTCGTCCATACATCATTGCCCGCGCTTGCGCCATATTTATATGCCCTTTTCCGCATGTCCAGTCGATATCAACAGCGAGCCGTTCTCTAAAACCACTCCCAACGAGAAGATCACCGAAAATTTTGTGGGGATTTCTCCAATCGTCGATCCCGTCGCTGTGGCCTGTCAACTGCATATGTTGCTGCCCAACTTGACCACAGTGGGCTTCTTCGATGACTGGCTTGATGGTGGCCTCCCCCGTGTCGTTTGAACATCTGAAGGATACATAGAGTGAGGTGAATGAGTTCATGAGCGTGCTTACTGCAAGCGTAAAAATGAAAGAAATAAGGGGCCAAGCATCACGGGAGCCTACGTTAGCAGCCTGACGGATTCTGGGCATATTGTGTGGTGGTTCGGATACCTACAAGCACATACTTGCCACACTACACTTATCCGAATTTACAAGTCTACGGTCCGACTCTACTCTACGGCAATGCAGTACATTTATAAGTCACATGATCGGCGTGAATTGGCACAAACCGCAAAGACACTTATCAGTCGGCGACGCAGGCGCTGCAGCGCTGATGAACGAACGCCGTGTATATGTCGCAGTCCACGGAGGGGCAGGATATCATGGAGTTGCGTCAGAACGAAGTGTCAAGAGTACTTTGAAACGGTAATGCCAGAAAACTCGCGCGATATCATGTCAAACTCATCGTAACTACGCTAGTGCTTGTGCTCGAGCTTTGTGGGGATCACCACTAGACGACTCCTCTGCCCTTTCGGTGGTAGAGCGAGCCATAGCCGTTCTCGAGGATGATGAATATTTCAACGCAGGTATAGCACATTGTGGTCCTCACAGTGACTTGCATCACAATAACATTCACTATGTCCGATCTTCTCCAACCTTTTATCAGGTTATAGTTCCAATCTGACCATTGACGGCACTGTCGAATGTGATGCGGCTGTGATGGATGGCTTGTCAGGAGATTTTGGCAGCGTTGGTGCTGTTCCAGGTTTGGCGATCTCCGTGACGACTTATCTTGCTGGTTGACCTTGGAAAGGTAGGAGTAAAAAATCCAATAAAACTGGCATCGACAGTGTTGAGGCACTCCAGAGAATCCGACTCTCTTGGGCGCATACGCCCCATGTGAGTGAAGGTGCCACTTTTGTGGAATGGGAGTACTGAGACCTTGCGAGGACTCTCGTCGCGTCCGGAGCATATTCGTTTGCATCGTCGCAAGGTATTCAGACCGTTTCTCCAAATGAAATGATATCGCCGCGAGCGACACAAGAGTGGCAGAAATGGAAATCTCGACTGGATCACCCCACTGATGGTGACCCAGGGAGCTTACCTCAAGATGCCATGCAGGACACAGTTGGCGCAGTAGTCTGGGATAACGAAGGCAATCTCGCTGCTGGTGTTTCAAGGTATGTTATCAGACACGCCTTTTATAGTTGAAGAGTCATAAATGGTACTTAGCGGTGGCCTGCTCTTAAAATATTCTGGTCGTATCGGTGAAGTAAGTCTACATATAATCAGACATGACTCACGTGATCTTCGGGACTGAACTGGGCAGGCAGCTACCTTTGGATCCGGGTGCTGGGCGCAGCAGTCGCGCAGTGAATGTTCTGGGATGGCGTGTAGTATTTCTGGAGCAGGGGAGCACATAATGCGAAGCGGACTGGCCCGTGTGCTGGGTGAAGCTTTACAGTCCCGACAATCGGATGATAGCGAACTTGATACACACCACGTATTGCTTCGAACACTAAATCAACAATTTACTGGTAAGCTTGCATACTACAGCAATTTATATTGCTCAACAAATTTGGGTGGTCGTTCCAGAACCACTGCGTCAACGAGGGGAGCGGATGCCAAATGCAGGAGTTTTACTGTTGACAAAAGAACAAGGCGAGGATAATGAAGTAGTGCGTAAGTCATCTTAATATCATCTTATATGTTCACCAGAGACATATTTATTGCACAGCGAGGTTATGGTGCGCGTTCACCACAGAAAGTATGGCGGTCGCGTATGCAAGCACTACCAAACCCTCACCTAAGGTAATCGCAGAGCTAGTGATGTACAAAAATGATAGGTTACTGATTACGACAACAATGCAGGCGTCCATTTTGCGTCGGTCACCGTTGACTGGCCCCGCCGTAGATGCAGAAAAGTCGTCGGTGTACATAACCGCGCTGCCCATTCACCGGTAGTGCAGCCTTCATGAGGGGGGTAATATTGTAGACATGATTCTCTTCTCGGTACATAACTCGTCATGTGGAGCACCGAGATCTGAAGGTCATCTCCCGTTGTCATCGGAGGCTAGACATCCCATTCGGTGGAGTGGAAGTTGGACGAGGCGATGCTGCGTTGTTCAAGTTGGCCAGCGGAAGCCCCATGCGCGAATTTGCAGGAGTAATAGTGGGGCGAGCAGCATTGAGTCGCTTGAGAGTATTGATAGGGAACTTTGTTCTGTGTGTCCGTCAGGGTCAAAGTGGGCAGCCAGGGAACGAGGGCAACTAACCGGCAAGTGGAGCACACCGGGAGTGGTTGACAGAAAACTGCAAGATCATGAGTTCCTTAGAATTCAGCGACAAAGCAGTAAAGATGAATGCGCACTAGATAGACAGACGGAGCAGACAAAACCGACATCCACAATATTCTTGTGGCAGAAGCATGCAGCGCGGAAGTCAATCTTGTCTTGCTTTGGTACAGCTAGAATCTTGCGGATGGATGTTGGTGACAGGAAGGACATCTGTGACAATGATATCTGATTAACAACAGGATATGGCAGGCTACAAAATAAATCACAATCAGGTATTGCAGGAGTGCATCTCTGCGTTCGAGGTAGATGTAAGACCCGTTCGTTAGGTGGGCTGCTTGCTGCAAAAATACGGTGTCGGGTCCATAAACCTTGCACACGTCTATTGTCACTTTCTACTCCGTATCTCAGTGAGTCAAATAATATATCGCTGAAGGGAGTGAGACATGCCAGTTTTTGCGCGGAGAAGATAGCGTTCATAATCGGGATGTATGAAGAAGACAAGTCAGGAGAGACTGATAGGATCAAAATGCGAGGGTCGTGGACGATCGACGGGTCCTCCGCGACACCGGCCGTCATTGATGAGGGATGGGTGATGCGGTTGATGTCTATCTATATGTTAGGTCACTGGTAGTGACGCATTGCCCTTCACGCACAGCATAAGGCCTTCGTCACAGCGCCTACCAGCGCACATGGAGCTGTGATGCAAATGAGATGACACAAGTCAGGTCAAATGTCCGTCACTCACGTTCTTCCTTAAGCTCTCCGATAGCATCAAACTCATTCATAATCCTCTGTACAACTGTCGAGTCCACAAGCTTGAATGGCAGATACGAGTTAGCATCCAAAGAGGGCATGTCATCCGAGAGCAGCTCCGTAGATGAATAGAGCATCACACTGTTCGTCAGTAGTCCATAACCTGCATGCTCCTGAGGACAGATCTTACCTCTTCCCGGGAAGCGCGCCGAACACTACAAGTGAGTTCTCATGCTTGGACGCGATATGCGCGTTCAGAAATGCGAGGAGCTGCGAGAGGAATGTCTCGATGGAGAGTGGATACTGGTTTGATACTTGTGCAGAGAGGTGCCATTGCGTCGGAGACAGGTCTACTATCACTGATAAATGTGATGCTTTCTCCATGGCTGAAAAGTTAAACTAGCACTTTAGCGCATGTCTTAAGACTAGTCCAGTCAGGGCTTCTCGGAGTCAGTCTGACTGACGACTCGAATCCGGCGAATGATTTTGTTCACGTGACTTAATGACGCGTCGAACTGCAGGTTCAATTTTAACTCGTCTGAAGTGCATGACATTCTCATTATGACGTTTATTGTCCAACAACAGCGCTGCTGAATTCCAAGTCACCCAGATGTGGGGGAAATTATCGATTGTCAAGTGCTCATCAATCATTCAGAATTGAATAACAATAGCTTAATTTTGGCTCGGAAGGCCGCCGCCACGTTGGAGTGTGATCAATGATATTTTGCTGATGAGTACAAAAATGAATCGAATTAATCAAGAACGGCATACTTCCTTAGGCTGTCTGGTATGGCACGCCCTAACCCTTTCGATTCTAGCCATTTCTTCGAGAATAAACGGCTCTGGTATCGGTAAGCGCCATCGCATAATATCGTCACAACTTTAGAGCCTAGTAAACAAAATTGAGTTTTGGCTCGAGCATTGAAATGTAGTTGATCGATGTCCTCACCCTTCCCTAACTTTTGTGCAAGCTCTACAGCTGCAACGACATTCAGCGCCGAGGAAGCGCCTACGTACAAGCCTTCGGTATCAAGAAGTTGATATAACATGGATATCGCCTTCTCGTCCGGTATGTGAAGCGCTCCCGTGAGGTCATTGACAAAAGTACCCAAATTACTTGTGACACGACCCTGACCGATCCCTGTATAAATGTGAAATAGAACGTTCAGTCATCACGATCGCAACAATAGACAGGAAAGGTCTAACCTTCTGTGACGGAACTTCCAGAACGCTCGACGAGATTTCCACCAGAAGTCACGTATTCGTATAATACACTTCCAGGGGGATCGGCGAGCCATATTTGCGTTCTGCCATTGCTCTTTTCCTTCAGATATTTGCCAACTCCAGCCAGAGTACCACCAGTACCGGTGGCGCAAACGAAGCCGTCGATCTCGCCCTTCGTTTGTTCCCATATTTCGGGTCCAGTAGAGATATAGTGGGCGTATGCATTGGCGGTGTTATCAAATTGGTCTGTCCATATGGCATTCTCGAGCTTTTCGGCGTACTCCTTCGCCTGGTGATTATAGTTCAATGGATTCTCGTAAGGAACCGCGGGCACCGGGTAGACTTCAGCTCCGAGCATTCGGAGAAGGTCGATCTTCTCTTGGCTCTGAGTACCAACTAGCATCAAAGAGGAAGACAGTAGCCAAATGGTTGCCTTTACCTGAGTGTTAGGCATGAATATCACACACTTGTAGCCCCTGGCTCTACAAACATGGGCAAGGCCGATACCGGTGTTACCTGCAGTGCCCTCAACGACGGTTCCACCGGGTTTTATGCTGGGTACATCTTTAACACTGAACGCGTCATGAAGCACATTATGCCCACTCACCGACCCTTCTCCTCCGCATCCCGAATTATGCTGACAGCAGCACGGTCTTTAACGCTGCCCCCGGGGTTTTGGAATTCGGCCTTCCCATATATTTTGCATCCTGTCAGCTGTGAAAGTGTCTTAAGATAGATCTGAGCACATATAGTCGCTGTTAGAGGGGTATTTCACTGTCTTCGCGGATGGATCTCCTCACCAATGGGGTGTTTCCCACGGAGCCGGTGAAGCCGTTAACAGCGCTGTTGCTTGTCACGGATCCTCTACTTTGCTGGACGCCAGTCTGTTGTGAGTCTGATTCCATCGTGTAATCTAGGGCTAGACCGAGAATTATGGAAGAGGTGGAAAGCAGGCAAGCCAGATTACGTCTGTCCATCAGATACAGATAGTGGGAAGCGAGCACGACATGTCGACGTCACCATGTCGCATTCCTGAAAGTCAGCGGACTCGCGGCGAGTATCACGGTGATTTCCAGCGAGTCTGCTGACTCTCTCGCGGGTCATCTGTGAACTTAGCCAATGGCCACATGTACTTACTTTATCTTGCGGGATATTCGTATTCTCGTACCACAAGCGCTTGATCACGATCTCGTGTGAGGGGCGCCAATTTGAAATCAAAGTTATTGGACCTGTTTTGCGGAGCACGAAGATATCGGATCTCGCGTAGAGCATGTGTGGCTTTGGACCATATTCATGATCAATCATCTAGGGTCATAGAGTTCGACAGACAGTGCCACCATATTCGCGCGAAGGGGGTATGATGGAAGAATAGAACCGATTATCAAGGCTCTCAAAGGAGGTGATCACGGGCCATCTGGGAGTGGGACAGAAGTGCGGTGCTGAACATGCCACGTCGTTAAAGCGATAACCACAGCTTCGGGACAATCTAGACGACCTGAAGGGGTATCGTCGCAAAATTAGCGTGGCGCGCAAACATTATTCGTATCATGGGTGTTAGAGGGCCCTCTAGTTAAAGGGGCGAGAAAAAACTCGAAAATTCGTGTGTTCATCGTTGGGGCCAGTGAGCAAGCTAAATTGGCGACAGCACGTGACCCAAAAATGAATTACAAATAGCTCAGTAACGCTGGCGGACCGCGGCGGACGGCCGTGAAAACCAAAAAAGGCGTTGCAGATCAGTGCGCAGTCCCATCGAAAGTCGGCCCTGGTGGAACATTCGATACGACGTTGCCGGATCCAGTAGCCAAGCTGGGCCATGTTCTTGATGAGTCCATTCAAGGGAAGGCCAATGATTTGGTCACCGTACAGCGAGCAGCCGCATGTGTATATTATGTGATGAGCGCTGGTGATGTGGTGAGTGTGACCCAAGATGAGGTATAGATTCCGCAACGCGGCGATGAAGGGGCATGCGCAAAAGGCGAGATGATCGTTCATTGGATGACTTGGCACTGGATTATGTGCTTCGACGAACGGACAGGTGCCTGAGAAAGGCATGGTGTGGGGAGCAACGTGTTATACAATTTATTTACTATATAAAATGGCCGCGGTCAACAGGGCCTGTAGCGATCATGACGTGACGTGGGTGTGCACTAAGATATGATTACCATGTTCGATTACTGGCTTTAGACTTTCGGGGACGGCGGTGAGCACTGCAGGCCGAGGAGCGTGGATTTGGCAGAGATTTAGAGCTAAAGGTTGAGAATGATGGCTTGGCCATGGGTATTTCTGGCGATGTGCACAAGGTAGGGTTCATCATCACTGATCAGGCGAATCAAGCTGAGAAACTAGACAATCAACGATCACGCTGAGATGATATGGCGGTCCAATGCTGGGAAGCAAATTGTGACGAGGTAGAATCGCTGGTTGAGCGGCAGCCGATACGCTGGACAGGTTAGGCTGGCTGCGGTAGATAACAAGGATGCTGTTATTGGTGTGCTTGATGCGGTTTATGGGAGCCGTGAACTGGGTGGGATGATGCTGTATTCGATGGGCGTTACTTATCCGAAGACCGCCAGGCTCGACAACTTGATGAGAATGGCGCATAAATTTAACCATAAACTATCCTCAAAAATACTCAAAAATATGTCTAGAACAATAGAACTTTTATACAAAATACTCTTCAAAATTAGGTTTTTGACAAATTACTCCAAATTGTTATGCCCCAACCCGGATTTCACCAATGCCATGAGCGGTGACGATGGGGCCTTGCCCGGCGTTGTCCGTAGCGATGGCCACACGTGTGAACATTTTCGTCAACAAGATCCTTGACGACCTCTTCCCTCCCCTCTCTACCCCCAACCACATCCTCTCCCTCCACTGTCCATCACAGCGTCGACACCATGACGCCCAACCCCGACGCTCTTAACCTCAATTATGACAGTGATGACTCTATGCAGGTTGACTCTGAAAACGAACAAGTCAACAATCATCATACTCCTGTCGATAATGTTCAAGACCCAGACGCAGATGCCGATGGTGATGCAGAGGACATCGATGACACTACCTCTGTAGCTATTGCTGGGCCATCTTCGTACACCCCAAAAGGCTCCGTAAGTTTCATGTCATATGTTAGTAGTTCCAATTTTATTTAAGATCATCTCCGTTTTTCAAAGGATGTCGAAGAGTCGGTATGTTATCTATCATCTCTTTTCCTTCCAAGATCGTTGACCATTGTACCCAAGGGCTACGAAGATAACGTCGAGGATGAGGAGGAGGACGAGGAGGATGGCTCCTATGCAGACGACGAATACGGTAAAAAGAAAGCTCCCAAGAAGAGGAAAAAGAAATCACAGCCGTCATCGTCGGCACCAAGACCCAAAGGTATGCACCCTGTTTCCTTAGTGGAGCTCACGTTCACCTTTTGCACAGCCATTTCCCGGAACAACGACTCAGATTCAGATTCAGAATATGGGTCCAGATCGAAGAAGAAGAAACGACCTCGTGTTTCTGGAGACGAAATTCGCGTCTCCAGCCGAGGCGGCAAGATTCCCAATTATACTGATGACGTCCAAGCTCTTGCTGAGCTATCAGAAGAAGATGTCGATCAAGGGTACTACGTCGATCCTGCCGCACAGTTCAAGGAGGAAGATGAGATCGAGTCTGTTTTGAGTCATTGCAGAGATGAGGGTCGTGAAGACGATCCTGACGATATCTGGTTTGATAACGTTGTAGGTGTTAGAATACATTTGGGCAAGCAGATTGTTGTTGACACGTTTTATAGCGTTTCCACATTAAGTGGAAAAATTTCTCGCATTTGCATAACACCGATGAGACCTACGAATTCCTCAAACGCTTCAAGGGCCTCAAGCGTGTCGACAATTATATCAAAGCTTACAAGATGTACCAGTCTCGCCTCAGCGCACCAGGCATCTCCCAGGAAGATGCCGAGGGATTGCTTCTTGAAAAGGAACGCGAGAAGGAGGAGCTCGAGACCTATAAGGTTGTTGAACGCATCGTCTCGCATCGCGATGGTGCAGAGGGCATGACAGAGTACTTCTGCAAATGGACTGGGCTCAATTATGAGCACTGTACATGGGAAACCCAGGAGGAAGTGCGACTTATCGCCAAGGCCCAAATTGAGGCGTATCGGCAACGAGAGGTCGAGGCAAAGTTCCCTTACAAGAGCAATAGTTATGCGCGTAACCAGCGGCCAACATTCCAGAAGATTGAGAAGGATCCTGACTACATCACCTCGACGGGTGGTGAGCTGAAGGACTTCCAGGTTACCGGGCTGAACTGGCTGGCATATCTGTGGAGTAAAGGCGACAACGGTATCCTTGCTGATGAAATGGGTCTCGGAAAGGTATATTAGAATTTTTTAGCCTTTCAGAATGCTAAATTTGCGCGCAGACCGTACAGACGGTTTCTTTCTTGTCATACCTTTTCCATGAAATGCACCAATATGGTCCATTCCTTGTCATCGTTCCGCTTTCTACCATCACCGCCTGGCAATCGCAGTTTGCAGCGTGGGCACCTGATCTGAACGTCATCACTTACATAGGAACCGCTCCTGCCCGTGAGGTCATTCGGACGTACGAATTCGGTCCCTCCAACAAACGACTGAAGATGAATGTCCTGCTGACCACGTACGAGCTCACTCTGAGGGACGCAAAGGAGCTTGCGGACATCAAGTGGCAGGCGCTTGCTGTTGACGAGGTGAGACAGGCGCAGGACTTCCGGAATAGTCACTGATAGCTGTTTCAGGCTCATCGGCTCAAGAACTCGGAAAGCCAGCTGTATGAGGCTCTGAGGTCCTTCCCTGCTGCGTCGAAGCTATTGATCACCGGTACGCCACTGCAGAATAATGTCAAGGGTGCGTGTTGCTATGACTGGCCCCTGGCGATTTTTGCTGACGCCACACCGCGTGCAGAGTTACTTTCATTGATGCACTTCCTGATGCCTGAGAAGTGTACGTTCTGTGTCGTGCTCTTGTCACTGTGACTGTGGCTGAGGAGACGTTTATAGTCGCCTTGACAAACGAATTTGACCTCAACGACGCGGACCATGAAGCCAAGATCAAGGAGCTGCACGAACAACTCGAGTCGCTCATGCTCCGCCGGCTGAAACGCGACGTCCTTACTTCCTTGCCTACGAAGAGTGAGCGCATCCTTCGAGTAGAAATGTCTGCCCTGCAGACGCATTTCTACAAGAACATCCTGACAAAAGTAGGCCTACGTTTGGCTGGCTATCAGCTCTCGCTAACCCTCGCCTAGAATTTCCAGGGTTTGGTGAAGAGCGCAAATGGAAACAACAACATCAGTCTCCTGAACATCGCGATGGAACTCAAGAAAGCTGCGAACCACCCTTATCTCTTCGACGGTGCCGAAGTGCGCACTGATGTTAACGATGACTCTCTCAAGGGCCTTGTTATGAACAGCGGAAAGATGGTTCTCCTCGACAAGCTCCTCGTACGCCTCCGGCAAGATGGTCATCGCGTGCTCATTTTCAGTCAAATGGTCCGGATGTTAGACATCTTGAGTGATTACATGAGTCTTCGCGGATACCAACATCAACGTCTGGATGGCATGGTCGCGTCAGATGCAAGGAAGAGATCAATTGCGCATTTCAATTCACCCGGATCCCCCGACTTCGCCTTTCTGTTGTCAACCCGTGCAGGCGGTCTTGGCATTAATCTAGAGACTGCCGATACTGTCATTATTTTTGACGTACGTGGGTCGTTGTACGGCATGGCGTGTATGATTGACATCTTTGCAGAGCGACTGGAATCCTCAAAACGACTTGCAAGCTATGGCACGTGCACACCGCATAGGGCAGAAGTCTCATGTCAGCGTCTACCGTTTCGTCAGCAAAGACACGATGGAGGAGGACGTTCTCGAAAGGGCCAAGAAAAAGATGGTGTTGGAGTATGCCAGTGAGTAGTAATGCCTCCATTCGACTGATATCTGATCCCACCAATCATGTTAGTCATCAATCAAATGGACACTTCACAGGCTCATTTGAGCTCCAACCCTAAAGGCGAGAAGGTCAAGGATTCCACGAAACCTGACAATCTCAGCAAAGATGAGCTTACCGCAGTCTTGAAATATGGCGCTCAGAAAATGCAAGTGACGATGTTCCCTGTTCAGACGCTCCGCTGACCCTACTTCCAGGTTCGACAAGGACGACTCGCAACAGAACCAGAAGCTTGACGAGATGGACCTGGACGATATTCTTAACCGCGCTGAGGACCATGAGACAATGGCCGCTGGTGGTGATGGTGGTGCCTCGCTTGGTGGTGAAGGCTTCCTCGCTCAATTCGCTGCTGTGAGCGACGTGAAGAACGACATGAATTGGGAAGACATTATCCCCGCCGAGGAGCGGCACAAGTTTGAGAAAGAGGAGGACGAGCGGAAGGCTGAGGAGCTGGTTGCGGCGGAACTTAGAGATCGCAAGCGCACTCATGCACCTGTGTCCTATGAAGGCATGGACGTCGATCATCCGGCACCAGCGCCTGCTCCAAAGAAACCCAAAATCCCAGGACCCCAGCGAAAGACTGCTAGTCAAAAGGCCATGGAGCTCAAAGAGCGAGACGTCCGCGTTCTTATTCGGAGTCTGCAGCGTTGGGGCGACATCCGTCAACGCTACGAGGTTATTGTGAGTAGATTATTATTTTTTGACAAACTGAAACTCATGACCCTCGTATTCTCTGTAGGTTAACGAATCTAAACTTGGCGACAAGCACAAGGGCATGATCATGGACGTCTCCGACGAGATCATCGAAGTTTGCACGCAAGCTGTCGAGCAAAACAACCAGGAAAAGCGGGAACGTATGGCGGCAGGGGAGACCTTGACTAATGCCCAGAAGAGCAAGGCCGTTCTCGTTACTTTCCGCAATGTCGGTAACATCAACGCGGAGACCGTGCTATCGCGGTACCGCGACCTTCGCATCCTGAATAACATCCTGGGCGAGTTCACTACGGAGGAGCTCTACAATTGGTCCATTCCGATCGAAAACATCAGACCGACTCTCAACTGGTCTGGGCGGTGGGGACCGCAAGAGGATGCGATGCTTCTTGTCGGTGCCTTCATATATGGGTTCGGCAACTGGGAGGCCATGGCGAAAGATGCGCGGCTAGGCCTTCAAGGCAAATTCTTCTTGGAGGAAGGCAAGAAGGGGGAAGATGCGACTACTCGGCCAATTCCCAATGCCATCCACCTCGTCCGGCGAGGTGACTTCCTCCTTGGCCTACTTCGCGAGCATGACGAGAAGCTACGTTCGTATGAGAGCTCTTTGCGGAATAAAGGTCATTTGAAGGGTTCGGCCACTCCTCCCCCAACAGCTGTGGCGTCGTCGTCGTCATCGCCTCCGATCGGCCGGAAACGGCGCGCGGAGAGCGAAGCTGTTGCATCCATCGATGATGGTGGAGCGAAGCGACGCAAGAGACGGCCTACTCCCACTTTCACGGACTCCGAATCATCGGATGAATGGTAAGTCTTGCGCTAGACTATAATTAATATATGGATGCTGACGCAATTTTAGCCCATCGATGGATGAGGCTGCGACGAAGGAAGAGTTGAGACCAGTCAAGAAGCAGCTGGCAAGTACTTTCTTGTGATGTCCGAGCCAATGTTAACTCCCTGTGTAGAAACAATTGAAGCTGTCGGGCGAGGACATGCCTCGCGACGACAAGGTTGCCATTCTCAAAGACTCTCTAGCTGCTATTGGACGACGCATTGAGATTGTACTTCAGAATAAACAAGCCGCTGGAGAGGACCGAGAACGGTGGCGTCGACATCTCTGGGCGTGAGTACGACAACCTTGACTAGTTGTATCGATGCTTATCTTTGACCACAGTTTCGTGACGCTTTTCTGGCCTAAGAAAGTCAAGGCGTCCAAATTGGAGGATATTCATGCCAAGATGGTAATGAAGGAAGCTGCACCACGAGCATCGGCGGAAGCTTCGACCTCTGCCAAGAAGCCTCGCCCCAGTACAGGCGGCAAGAGCAATGGCACACCATCTATCGCGACGAAGACCAATGGCAAAACCCATCGATAGTACTTTAATATTTTACTCATACTCACTTTTGTGCTTTGGATCTTACCCCCGTTCTTGCTTTCACGCTCTCTGGCTATCACAATTAACTTTTTTTAAGTCAGGTTGCAATATTCCACAATTCTTTTATCTCTTATGACCTGTATCAATTACACTCGACCAAGATGAATTTGATTTTCCGAAACACTTCAGACGGCTATCCGCTACTAGATCAACAGAGATCTGATGGCATGCAAAGGTCCTAGAAAAGCCCCAGTCAATGGTTAGTGGTAACACGAGTCCACACCCATTGTGCCTTCGGCACAGGAAGCAGAGCGCTTCGTGTGAAAAATTGACGGTCCAGCTTCGACTATCGCAATATATACCGAGGTCAGACAAAAAGTGGTTGGGCTGTGACCGAGCGTTAGCTCGGTTCGAATGCTGGCGAGATTGTCGCTTACCCACAAGCTGACAAACAAAAACTGCGGCGAAATATGCCAGCCAACCCAACCAGTGAGGCAGCCTTATGGTGATAGGAAGCTTAGGTGCTGTGAAGCAACCTGCTTGAAGGCTCGAATGTAATTTTCATAGGCTAGCAAGCGCCAATGACCTGCTAGGTGCACAATTTCTGGATCCACTTTCTTAGTGAGGTAAAAGGATGCTCCTCCTATGTGGAATGAGTGTCCAAAAGCTGTTGTGGGAAAATATCTCAACAATGGTAGATATAAAGGTACTAGAAATATAGCACTCAACCTACCATATAAAATGTATGGTCTACTGCTCTACCTAGGTGCTTCACTTGCAAGCAAGAGTGTTTGACCCTAAAGGGGTCTGCTGTCTGATATAAGTCTGATAGTTAGTGTCTAAGGTCAGCAGAAAGGCAGAGAACAAGAAATGTTATCTTTGCACTGTGATGTGTGGTTCAACTTTGTCAAAGATACTAGTAGTGGTCTCAGTGAATGGTATGCCTAGGTTGAATGGCCAGCAACTTCACTTTCAACACTATCTCTGTCATCTGTGTTGATTCCATTTATTATACTATGTGTAGTACTATAATAACTTTTATTTGTCCAAACTCACCAACATTGGATTTTTTATTTTGCTTATATTTTACTCAAATGTCTACTTATTTACAAAATAAGACTCACAACAGACCTGTCTCAACTAGTACTACAACTTCTATAAAAAGACACTAAATGATAATATCAACTTTCATTTTTTGCAGAGACTTACTGACATCACATTTTTATTTAGCTTATATCTCACTCAAATGATTACCAATTAACAAGGTAAGACTAGCAATAGATTTGTCTCCAGTACTACTACAACATTTGTTAAGATATCTAAGGGTGTAGCACCAACCATTCATGTCATACCCATGGGTATACCCTCCATGGGTGTGGGTATGGGTAACCATCCCTGGTACCCACCAATAAACCCACACCCACCAAGCATAGGTGTGGGTTTTTGGTGGGTGTGGGTGGGGGTATCACCACAGATACCCATGGGTATACCCATATCATTCCCTAGATGGGACAGACTAGACATAGGACAGACAGATTTCTGGGTCATGCAAGCAGGTCTGATGGATAGTCTGGTGTGTCCAATGTTTGGAGAGCACAGGAAAGCATTGGGTTTAGTGGGTTTCATCAGGGATGACTGGGGATGACTGGTCTGATGTCCAGACAAACTGGGCTTCTGTTATACTTATCAAATGGGCCTCTGCAGGGCTGCAGATAAATATATCATGACATCATGCTCCAACCCCATGCCATGGTGATGCAATTGATGTGATTGAGTGCATGCTGCTTCACCATGGGGCAGACAGCACCAGCATGGTCACACCAGGAGAACAAGGGGTTGTTTGGAAGAGTGGGTATGACTATGGCCAAGTTTTGCAGCACAGCAATTGGGCAAAGTGAGCCTTGGGCCACAAGAAAAATGGATTGTGTGTCCCCTGGACAGGCAGTCTTGGCTGATGGCAGGTCTAATCAGACATATGCCTTGTTGGCAAGGTCTGATTCCTAAATAGACATCTTTGTAGGTTAAGTGCCTTGTGGGACTGAAAGTGGCCCTTAACTCCACTGAGACCTTGCCAAAACACATCATACCAAAAAAGCCACAGCTTGCCATTGTCCATACACATACATTGAATAACTTAGACAAATTCAAGGTGGCCTTGAGTGCATGCAACATGTTGAGGGTGACAGGTGGGTGAAGAGGCTGGTGTTGGGAGTGAAGCAGGTTCTCTAAACCTTGCAGTGACCAGTTTATCCTAGCATGGTTTTCTTCAGATAGGGGGGGAGGTCAGCCCTGAGCAATGTGCCAGGCCTATATAGTGGCAAGATACTTCCTTGTGACACTGATTGATACAGGTTTGAAAGGGATTGAAGCTAATGTGCTGAGAATAAGGTCATCTGATGAGGGGTCCAAAACTGCCCAAAGTGTGAACAAGTGTGGGAGCTCAAAAGAGGCTAGGAGATGGTCAGGTTCTGGTATTGAAAATATATTACAAAAAAGGTGAAATTTGTGGAGGCCAGCACCATAGCTGGCTGCATCACAGAGGGATGCTCCAGTGGCAATGCTAGCCAGATGTTCAATGATTGGATGAGAGATAGTAGCAGGTGATGGTGTGTTTGGCCCCCACCAGAGGAATAAGTGTTCATCTGCATGGCAGTGGGGTTGGAATGAAGACAGGTTGAGATTAAGATTCTGAGACAACAAGGATGGCACTAGTAAATGGGAGCTAGTAATTGAAGGAGGGGTTGAAAGGGCAGATGCTACAATGATATCAACTTGTCAACTAGGTGTCATAGCAAGGGGAAAGAGGCTTTCTAGGCTGAGAGGGGGAAGCCTGCTAAAAATGTGGTAATTGTTACACAGTTGGTTTTGAATCTGCATCAACAAACAAGATGCCTTTATTGCTGAGGCTTAATGTCTAAGACAACACTAAGATAAAACTTAGGTTGAGGATGATCCAAGAGAGATAGGATCAATTGAGGATACAAGTTGTAAGTCAAGACACTAGATTGTGTAGAACTAGCTTGGGAAATATAAGCATATCTACATTGTATATATAGGTATAACAAGACTGGTCTAGGGTAGGTTCGTAAAGTAATACAATGATCATAAAAGGAAAGCATGATGTGGATATAGCAAAGTGGTACAATATTAGTTTATCAACTAATGAGAAAACAACCAATGTGAACAAGATGTCCACAAGATAAGAGGAATGTGCTGGAATATGATAGAACACAATAGAATGTAATAGAATGCAATGGAAGGTCATAAGATGTAAGAGAAAAAGTGTCTGCCAGGTACATGCCTAAGTATGCAGTTGTAACAGTGATGTTGTCATGGGAAAGTGTGTCTGCAATGTTTTCCTGACTGGACACATACTCTGTACAGACATGAACACCATTCTGTGCCTGCAGAGCAAAGATGTGCTTGAGAATGGTGTTGGTGGCTCTCTGCTTTTGGAATGGCTTTTGTTGGTTACAGCAATGATCCCTGCATTGTCCAAACACACAAGGAATAATTGGTTGTGAGGATCCTCTGGATTCAGCAAGCCTACAGCAAGCAATAAAAAGGATGAAAATAGGAAGTTATTGGCAACTAACCAAGGTGCAGTGCTAAATGAAGCCCTAACTCCATGACAACAGCTTCTGCCCATCTGATGTCAAATGCAAGGCATGGGACAACTCAAAAACCAGGCACCCAGTGCCACACTGCTCAAAATTGGCCAATGACCACACCAATACCAAACAAAGTACTGGTATTGCCCTACCAGCTGACATCTAATGGGTTTAGAAAACACAGATGGATCTTGTTTGGAAGAAGTAATAACAGGTTGACTATCCAGTGCAGGTCCTTAACCAAATTTGATGGGGGAAATAATTTCACATGTGGTGAGTGAAAGGCTGCTGCAAAGACAGACAGTGCCCACAAGAAAGGGTGAATCAAGGGAAATACACATGAAATGTGGACCAGCTTTCCATGCAGGCTGTTTGCATCTCCCATAAAGAATCTTGCATTGTCCTCAATCCAAGAGGCTACCAAGGCCTGGACCTTGGCCAGTTTCTTGGCTGAGATGGCAACCATCATCTTTCTTTTGAGATTCCAGTTGAATCCAATGTAGCATTGGATTGACGCCAATGGACAAAGCTTTTCAAGGTTCCATAGGATACTGCAGAAGGCAGTCAGGGCTATGAACTCTGTCTCCAACCAAGATTGGTGTGGGAAATGGATAACAAGAAAATCAGGATATATCATCATTAGTCATGGTTTGTAATGGTCACAGCCTTGCTTTATCATCACTTTTCCACCCCCTTGACTCATTCTCTATTTTTTGACTCATTCTTCATTCTTATGATTCACTCTCCATTCCTATGCATAGGAATTGTTCTATTTTTCGTAATTGCTTTGTAATTGCCTCTGAAGTGCAGCACATTCATTCCATTCCCCCTTTTCATAACCCTTCTCATTGCCTTACTTATTGCCTGGAGCGCTGCTTTGTATGTGCAAGTATACACAGATTCTGAACAGTATATAATCCCCTGTAATTTAGCTAGAAAAATAACTACATGAGTTCACAGTCCACATTTTAGTCCAGTCCTTGAAGCCTCAGATGGGTTTCACATTTTTCAAGTCTTCAGTTGTCATTGTCTTAGATATTGTTCACCTGGAACTTTGTCACTGTCTTACATCTTGTCAAGCCTAGTGCTATTCATTCAACATGCTTTCTTCATCCTCCAACATGGCTAGGTCACTGTCCAGACTTAGTTGTGCTCATCATCCACCACCTCCCACACACCTAAACCCTTCAACACTTGAAGTGTTTGGTGCACTATAAGGATCAGTCCACTCAAATTTGAACAACTACTGTACCTAGCGCTTCTGAGCACAGGGACTGCTGAGTAGTAGTGTTGTCTTGGTTTTGTTGTTTTTGTTGAGGTCTCCAGCAGGCCAACAACAAAGATTGACAGCAGCCTGGTGGTAAGGAAAGCAAGCTCTGACAGTCCTGCACAGCTTGTTTCACCATTAGTGACACCAAACAGTTCTTTCGAGACTTTGCAAAACTTCTCTCCACCTTTGCCTGCACCTCCTAGTAACCAATATGCCCAGTATATGCCAATGCAGCATGTTGAGCTGCTACAGCAGATGTGGGGCACTGCACAGCCTGCCACTTCGACTCCACCTATCTTAATGTCACAGCAAGACACAGGTACTATCCTGCGAGACTTGACTGCTCCTGTCGTTAATGTGGGAACGACAGCAAAAAAGGGTGGCTGCAAACGTAAAACACCTGTTGAGGATACGGGTGGTCAAACCAACACTTGGAAGCAGAGCAACAAGAAGAGAAAGATGAATGCAGGTGCGGCAGCACAACCACCTGAAGCTGCAGCTGTTTGCGGTGTTGGTCCAGTCTCCAATCCTGCACCTGCCGCAGCCCCACCAGCAGATGGAGTCCCTCCGCATGGTAACGCTAACGAAGGCGGATCTCACCATCCGCGGGAGTCGAGAGCAGTTGCGACTGATGTTTGGTACTTTTTGTGGGCTTTGAATGACAAGGAGAGGCCAGATAAGATGCCGGAAAATCAACCATGATTGACAGCAAAACCGAACTGCAAATATGTGGCATGTCGTCTTTGTGGGTGAGTCCTACATACATTCCTTTGGTTATCAAAATTTTCAAACATTGTTGGGCAGCGATGACGAGAAAAACCCACGATGGAAGGTGTGGCAGCTTAGAGATGGGATGACCTCATGCTACCGCGAGCACTTCAACAGCCAGCATCACCAGCTTTGGAAGCAAATTTACAAGAACATGTCACTTAAAACCAGGCACCGCGCACACCATTCTATAGCAGAGACCAACGGGTCTTCTCAGTAGATATGTTCCATCACTTGTTGATGTGTTGGGTGGCTGTTGATGATCAGGTGTGTTTACGAGTTGACTTGAACATGTATACTGATCTTACAAGTTTGTTCGTGTGCAGAGCTTCAATGTTTTAGAATGTCCAGAGTTTCGGGAGCTTCTCCTGTACCTCGGTGATGGGAAAATTGATGACACCGAACTTCCTCACCACACAAAAATAACACAGATGGTCTTGGATGAATACCGCAGGGAATACAACAGGGCAAAAGATGATATAAAGGTACCGTATCGTGACTATTTTGATCCAGTTTGCCATTAATTATTTTTACCACTTATATAGAATGCTCTGGGACGCATCTCGATGACCACGGATTTGTGGAGTGACCCAAATCGTGATAGTTACATGGCAGTGACTGCCCACTTTATGACATGGGATGGGAAGGACGGACTCAAGTACAAGACTCGCCTTGTTGCTTTTTGGTATATTGGGGGTTCTCATAGTGGTGCTAATCTCGGTCAAGAGTTTTTGAAAATAACGGATGAACTTGAGGTCACAATCAAGGTAAATTTAATGACTCATAATTTGTCATATCAAATGAATTCAAACTCGACTCTAGTTTGGCCAGATTACCATGGACAACGCATCCAACAATGATATGTTTATGTTGGAGCTTGAGACGGAGCTGGATAAGAGGGGTATTCCCTTTGACCACGCTGGCAATCGTTTACGGTAAATCTGTTGCTTATTTTTGGCAGCGCCGAGCTAAATCATCACAATCCTTGGATTCAACAGATGTTTTCCTCACGTCGTGAACCTCGCAGTGCAGGCAATTCTGAAAGAATTGAAGGACAATCCTATTGGACCTGTGTTGGAAGCACCTGCCAGTCTTTCCACCTCAACGAACCTTCACACTTATGCTAACAGCTTGTCAAATGAACCTGTCGGACAATGTCGTGACATTGTTAATTCTTGCAGGCACTCAGGGCAGCGACGGCGGCGGCTCCAAGCTGTCATCGAACAAGGGAACAACAATGGATATTGGAAGGGTAAGCTTCCTGATGGCAAGGAGAAATTGCCTGTGCTTCGCCTTTTGCGAGATTGCTCAACTCGCTGGTCATCAACATTCAAAATGATTGATCGTGTTCTCACGTTGCATCCAGTAATGTGTTTTTTTTACCTCTACTAGTAACTCTTCATTTGACATTTACTTCTTTCAATAGGCTATCCAGTCGTTCCTGCAAGAAATCCAAAATGCTGACATTGCCCACCTTTCCATGGACTCAAAAGACATTGATGTCCTCTGCGATATTCATCAAATTATCGAAGTCCCTCACACAGCTCAAGAGCTACTCGCAAGCGAGCATACTCCGACCTTGTCAATGGCCCTTCCTGCATATGAACTCCTGCTAACAAAATGGACCGAACTGAAGGGAACCATTTGGGAACTTGCCCATTATATTGGAATTGGCCTTGACAAGCTCACTAACTACATTCATCAAGGCAGGAAAACACGAATCTATGCACTAGCAATGAGTGAGTTTAAGATTATTTTCACGTTCGAAATTTTACTGAACTTCAGATAGTAATCAACCCGAGCTTGAAACTTGAATGGATGAAGGCCCACTGGGGTGAGAATGATGTGAGAAGAGCACGAGAATGGGCATTAGAAGCAGCACGTTAAATTTCATTGTCGTTTTTCAGTAGGGCTAATGTTTGGTTTACAGATAACATCATACCGCACAGCGGTGCGCTTGGAACGGGATACAGTGCCTACACCATGCATATCAGCATCACAGCTTCCTTACTCCACTGATTCTACGTTTGTGGCTGCGTGGTCGTTAATGGCAGGATTTGGGCGCTTGACGAAGATCAATACCAGTGTTCGACGTTCGACAACCTCGTCATTAACCACCACTCTCACTGGACCACCTCCAAGTTCTTCCACATCATTTGACCAGTCACTTCCGACACTCACACTGGAAGAGCAAGTGCAACGAGATTTAGAGGAAGACCGGAAAGATGCCGAGCGAGAAATGCAGCACTACAAAGAAGCTGTGCTTCTTGATTCCACGGCTGAATGCACAGCTGATATTGTTTGTTTTTGGGAGGTACGCGCATTTTTTTCAATCATTCATTGAATGAACTTGAACATAATATTTTGTAGCAAAAAGAACATATATTTCCACTGCTTTTCCGCGTCACAATGGACGTCCTCCCCACGCAGGCTTTGTCGGTCCCTTCCGAACAAGTTTTCTCGTCCAGCAAAGAGACATGCACAGATCGGCGTGCTAACCTCTCACCAACTGTTCTCGAAGCTTTACAAGTACTCAAGTTCTCTTACAAGCAAGACCAGCTGAACTTCACGTCCCATCTCATTGCGGAGGAAGTAGATTATTCTATTTCAGGGCCAGTATCTAGGAATGCCATAGATGAACTCATGGCAGCAGGCAAGCTTGATGAACTTGCTCAGCTGCTTGCAAACAAAAATGAGGACGACTTTTCGACTTAGATTATGTTGTAGCTACATTAGATTACTAATCTGTTCTACTTGCTTGTGACTTCGCGAAGTGTAACGAAGCACACTTTGAATAACTTCGTTGACATCGAAGTCTACTGAAGTGTCTCAATTTTCCACTTCGATTCACTTCAGTTCGCGTCACGGCAACACTAAGTATGTGCATCCAGTCACCTAACAAATTGTATTTACATAGAAGCTCTTCAATGTGATCCATAATCATAATCAAAGGTGTTGTGGGAGAAATCGTAGAAGCTCACTATAGTGATAGCATGATGATCCTGTTAGGTGCAAGAGTAATAGTCGACCCAAAGGGATAGCTCTGAGAGCAGTTCCTCAAGTTGTAAGAGCAAGGGGAAAGATGTGGTTGGGATGATGATCTATGCAATAGATTCCGCAAGCAATGCAAAGAAGAGACAAAATACGGATTGCAGATGAGTTGTGAAATGAGTGCGGTGCTGATGCGGAGTAAAAGAGCGTGGATATAGCTAGAAGGGAGCCAGGTATATGAATCCAGGTACCAGGTAATGGGTGACGGGTATGATGAGTAAAGGTACCAGGTATGCAGGACGCGATGCGAAGTTTACCGGGATCTGTTCCAGAACTATGTGACAAGGTTTCTAGGTATAAACTAGCAAGGGTCAAACACTCAAGGAGTGTAGAGGCTCACGCAAGATAGTGAGAACTGCAATCAATTGTGCAAGAACAAAGAGCAAGGTAGACTAATGCTAGTGACTCCGGTGTAGGAAACATTCTCGCTGCAGCCCTGCAGAGGCCTATTTTACAGAGTACGTCGAAAGCCCAGTTGTCCAGACATCAGACCAGTCACTCCAGTCATCTCCGATGAAACCCGCTCAAACCCAACGCTTTCCTGCACTCTCCGAGCCTCAGACCCGCCGGAGATGCACCGGACCCGCTCGCATACCTTCGGAAACCTGTCCGTCCTATGTCCTGTCCGTTCCGTCCAACCCCACTGGTGCGTAGTAGCTTATTTCCCATGGCTGATGCAGTATACAGCGTTATTACCTGTGTTCTCACACGTCCGCAGTGCCTCATGTCAGTTTACATATCTCCGGACCCGATGTTTTCCTATTTTTTATATTCCGGATTTCTACGTAGCGAGTTATATAGGACTGGTAGTACGACCAAGAACAATTACTTTACTGTAGGTGGGACTTCCCATCTACTTGGTCACATACCTGTCATTACCTGTTACCTGGCTGAATATACCTGGTTATCACCCGTTCCGCACCCGCTTCGCACCTGAAACCCTTGCCATTCGTTTTCCCTGACTTTCCCTTGTTTCCAGACATAGTCTGACGCTTTCCAAACCCGTTTCCTTGCTATTATCCGTAGCCCAACGACCCGAAGCTTTGGACCCACTTTCCCGTGCCTCGGACTTGGTAGTATACCTTCGGACCCGACATTTTGACCTCCAGACTTGGTCCACATACCTTCGGACTTGTTCCTTTACCTTTCCGTGACCTTAGATACTAACTATCAGACTTATCTCAGTAGCAGACCCCTTTAGGGTCGAACGTTCTTGCCTTGCAAGTGAAGCAGCAGGTATAGCATTTGACCTTACACTATATCCGCCTACTGCGGAGTTGTTTCCCACACTGGAACACCGACTCAAGAGAGAGAATGTAGGAAAGTGAGTAGTTACAAGTCCTGAGCGAGTATTTATGTGAGTCTGTACGAATCCGGGACGATGCAGGCGATCGCATATGTACAAGCAAGTCCAGGTGATATAAGATGTAATAGCACTAAGCCTGCCTCATGCATGGAAAAAGTATGTAAAACAGCCTGCAAACAATCAATAGACAACAAGTAAGGACTAATAACACACCAGTGGGGATGGATGGACATGGACATGGGAGGACAATGCAAAGTACCAATGCAGGATGCAATGCAATGCGGTCCAGAACTGGGCCTGCGGGGCTAACACAACGTCGCGTGGAGGTGCATAACTGAGCGCAACTGTCTGGAACTGTTCGCAAGTACTTGGAATGACTTTGGGCTACTTTGGGCTGTGAGTACTGTGGTTGACTATCATGGGGAAATGATGTCCTGCAGGGCTGTAGCTAGATGGTTTCCTACAGTGTGATTACCATGCAAGGGTCAGGCTCAATAGTTACAGCTGCTAGCTCTGTACCTGAGTTCTCCACAGATACTACATCCATGAAAGTTGGTGCAGTTGGTGCTGAAAGAGCAGGACAAGGATTTTGCCCAGTTAAAGCAGTAGTGTTTTCTATTGGAAGCTGTGAGTGCATGCTGGCTCTTTGCTGATATTGCAAGCAGTGTGATCAATTTGCCTGTAGATGTGGTTTTAGCACTGTAGTCACCAGGCAGGTGGCTGGAGTGCCCACATTGAAAGCAATGGAGATGAGCTTTCTTATGGAGGGTTTGTGAAACTCCTGATGAAAATTCTAATGGAGCCAAGCATTTCAATGGTGACACAGGAGGTACATGAGGGGCTGGTGGTGCTACCAAGGATATATGGGCCGCAGCTTGTGTGGCAACAAGGGTGAGGACATTCAAGTCCAGGCCAGTAAGGTCATGGACAGGGCTCTGCACCACTAGATCTCTCTGTTAAATATCATAATCCTATGCAATGTCCCAACTCTGGAAAGAGGCAAGCTCAGAGATAATTCTGTGGTATGAGGCAAAGGCTGCACCCCTGTCAGCATCATGGTGAAAGGTAATGTGCTCCTCTACAACTCTGGAAGCTGTTAACCACTCATGAAACTTGATGGCATACTCCTTACTGCAGTCCAAACCTTTGGCTATAACTTAAGGTTGCCTTGGGTATTAAATGAGAAGGCTTTGTTACTGCTGCAAAAGGCATGGAGACATGCTGCTGGTGTAACAGTGATGTAAGGAACATATTTGTATTGCTGTATAGCTTCTTCTACCCTTGGGGGAATGACTGCAGATATGATAATGAGCATACAATGCTATTGACAATGTAAACAAACAACAATGGGTCAATATATATCATGTCAGAATCAACACTGAATTCTAAGCTCATAACAATGTGCTACCTGGGGCAGGTGCACAACAATGTATATTCAACAAAGTAAGAGACTAGATACTCACTGACATCAAGTGGATTAGCTTTGAAACCAGGCACTAGTTCTAGCAATGAAACTTTCTTTGTATTGGACTGCAGAGCTGCTACTGTAGCTTATGCTTGGTTGACTGTGACAGGGTCAGTGAAGAGGGCTGGCTGTGAATTGAGAGGAGCTTGGGCTGGATAATGTGTACCATTGGCTTCCTTAGTATCTAATTCCATCAGCCTGGCTTGTATTACTGCCCATTCAGCCAAACAGCACTGAGTGACAGGATTTGGTTGAGCTGTGACCTGTGCCACTAATTATGATGCAGTGGGCTATGTGTTGCCAGTTGGTGGTCCAGAGTTCTGGTGGGAAGCAATGGGTTGAACTGTACTTGAACTTCAGACACTGGATAGGAGTGGTGCTAAATATAGGTTGGCTTAATGCAGGAATAGAGGGAGCTCTAGGAAAATTACAGGGACCAAGTGTGGGACAAAGTAGCAATTTGTTGCTGGGTGATGGTTGGTTGCAAGTGCTGGTGAGCAGTTGAAGGTCCCAGAAGCTAAGTTTGAGGAGGAGATGGTAGTGGCTGGGAGTGCTGTGGTTAAGTAGGTTGTATTCCTAGGCTGCTTTGTGGAGCAGTGCTAGAGGAGGACACTATTGAACTACCAGTCCCTGAAGATGGTAGAACAAGACCTAAATGGCTGTGGGCCATGTTGTATATTAAAACTGGTGATAGAAAATTATGTGAGTGACCAAGAGAAATGTGAAAACAAGTAAGTGGGCTGTATAATGTAGTGATGAAGAAAATTGAGAGGAAGAAGAAAATGCTTGACACTCAGCTGGATGTGTGGTGCTAGTTTCTTCTGGGCATCAGGAACTAGTACCTTTCACATTTTGCAGTCCTCACTTAGACTGCAAATGTGACATATAACTGCCCAGCCACAGCACTTGCTTCCTTTTTGGGCTTAATATCCAAACCTTACATAATAACCACTGCATCAATGTCCACACCTTGGACTCAAGACTCAATTCCTGCTGAAAACCTTGGTATTGTACAGCTCAGCAGTGAGCAGTTTTTGTATGACAAGATGACTGTGCTATTACCTTCAACAATCCACTTCTCCCAATATATTAACTGGCTGTTTGATGAATAGGACAAATCAAACTTATTTGTTGTCAACAACCATGGAATCCTTATAAGTATTAGGGAGAGTTCTACAAGAAGGGAAAAGGTGTCAAGACTACTGCTTGGGATGCCTTCTGAGATGCCATGGCTGGGTAGAATAAGTCATAACAGATGTTAGAAGATATTATCAATTTTTTGGAGTAAGCAGCAAGTTCTGAAGGGAATAGGATCATGAATAATCAATAAGGCAATCCCTAAGAGTGTGTACTGATGTACCTGGAAATGTCATTGACAAATGAGTTTAGGATGGTTATGGCCTCATTGAAGATACCCATACCAGGGTGCACCCACCTCAACACCACAACAAACATTAGACCTGCAATGAAGAAGTAGAGGAGGGCATACTGATACACTCAAAGATATTATTGACAAATGAGTTTGGGATGGCCATGACCTTGGTTGTTGATGCACTTGAAGATTTCATTGACAAATGAGCTCAGGATGGCCATGGCCTCATTGGGGTGCACCTGCCTCAACACTGCAACCAAGGTTAGACCTGGGATGAAGAGGTAGAGGTTGAGTGTACTGATGTGCTCAAGGATATCATTGACAAATAAGTCCAGGATGACCATGACCTTGTTGGAGATCCCTATATCAGGGTGTACATGGCCTCAACACTTGTTGGCCTTGTCAGTGGTCTTTGCAGGTGCCTTGGAGGCAGTTGAGACTCTGGTTTAGGCACCATTTGATGATCTAATGGGCAGGAGATGAAGTCTCAGATGGAGTGAGTGCTGAAAAGCTGATGAGTGTGAATGATGGATGCATGAACAGAATGAAACACATTCAATCCTATAGGCAATCACCCAAAAAATCTGTCAAATGATGGCTGCACTTGTCCATCTCAAGCTTGCTGACAATACACACTTTGACTGCATGGAACTGGACAACTGCATTGTTATGGCACCCAGCATGACTCTCCATAAATCCAGCCAAGGCTCACAAACACTACATGAATCTAAATGGACCAGGCTGTGACTCTTGCAATAGCTGCAGAAGAACTTATCATTGTGGTTAAATAAATACTTGCAATACATATCTCATCTTCTTGTTTCAACTATCAGAATTGAAGGAAAAGTGAAATCAGAATGAGAGAAACATATGAGACAGCCTTTGAAGGATGAAATACAAGTAAATAACAACACCATGAATGAGGGAAACATATGAGACAGTTTCACAGGATGAAATACAAGTAAATAATAATACCATGATTGTTGGTAAGTGTTAGTGATGAAAGTGGATATGTTAATGGCATCATCGAGACAAATGAAAATGAGTGTATAAGTGGCAATAGAGAGAAATGTAACATTGACCATTGTGAGGAATATCCTCACTATGCCCTGACATACTATTAGTCTTATGAGTATGCCACTCACCTCCAGTCCCATCCAGTATACCCAGTCACTTCCAACAACATCTGTCTCTTATCCATATAGGTCCATCCATCATCCATTGGTCGCAGACATCCACCAGACCGGTTGTCGTGGAATGGAACCTGCCTTAGTCTTAGGAATTCGTCCACCCATGTCCTGCCTATGTCCATCCTTCCCCATTGGTGCGTTATTAGTTCATATTTGTCTTATCTAATCATTGGTAGCTCATTTACAAAGTGTGTTCCCATGCACGAGGCTGCTTAAGTAGTTTACATATTACTGCACCAAGCGCTCGCTACGGACTCACCTGTAGTTACTGCGCTCACATAGCACTTCTGAGTTTGTACGGACCAGGATAAATAGTTGTGCTGGACTCTGCAATCGACACTTCTTGTTACTCCCTTGGACTTAGTGTTTGAGTTGGCATGAGTAAAGTCACCACTAGATATCCATGGTCATCAATGGACTGTTGCATCACCTTGCATCCCATCGTTGCATTACCCATGCACCGCCCTTGACTACATCTGCTCCACAGATATCTATCAGTTCCCGTCCAGACTTTGTTGCATAACCCAGAACAGCTCCTGGTGTCTTACGCTCAAGTTCTGTGTACCTGTTGTCATGCATGGTATGCACTTCATACCATGACATATACATATAAGACGTGATAAGGAAGGTATAATAGACTGTACTGCACCCTATCACAAAGTTACCCTACCATTTTTTCTTGATTCATTAGCCTGTATTCTCAGTTTTCGTGTCAGAGACTCATTTTCCATGCATTTCTGTGTATTTCTATTTTATTCTGTTACATTCCATTTCTTTCTATTTTTCTAGGCTCATTCTGCCACCAGAGTTTCTCACTAGCTATTAAGACATGTGTGTCAGCATGTCATGTGACTGGGAAATATTCTGATGTGTAAAGATTCAACTTGACTCATCATGTTTTGTAATTGATCTGTCATGCTTTGTAAGACTTGCAGTTGTATTTATAATCCATTAGTAACAAGGTTGACTCAACACATCCAATGGCCTGGTTTGTAAGCACATTCTTACCAATCCATGTGATGACTCATACCATTTTTCTTTCATGCTTTATAAGATTACATTGTATTTGTAAGATATTTAGTAAACAAGCTGACTCAACACACTGGTTTGAAAGCACATTCTTACCAATCCATGTGATGGATCATGCTTAGTAATCTGGCCTCCAAAAAAGGTTTAAAAGGAGCCCATTTTGCACCCATGTAATAAGACTTCCCACTTTACTCCAATATCACCTATAGCGAGTGTGATTAAGTAAGACTTAAAGTGCAGGCCAATTAGTTGCCTTGAAGTAAGATTAAAGTTATATAAGCCTATAGTTGGATACCACTTTATTGTGGGGAGACATGACAAAGTTGAAACAGACTTTCATAGGTTGAAACATACCTATCAGATTCACCCAAGAGATCACAGTCAAACCCACAGTGTAAATAAAAAGGTAATTTCACCCAAGGAACCACCACGTTATCTGCCGAGAAGTAGAAAATCCATAGACTGTGAACTTAAGGATTGGCAAGAAGTCTTAATAAGTATAGTTGTGTTGTCACTATACACGTAAACTATATAAGACCCTTAAGTAACAAGACATCATTACCCATTACCCCAATACCTAGACATACCCGGATCTACCCCAATGTTCCCTGACTTATCTAAACCTTTGGCTATTGTCTGTTCCATGTTCATTACACTTCTGTCTCACACTTCTGTGACCATTCTTTCACGGACCTTTGTTTTTCCCACACCGGACTTGTTTTGGTTAGGCCACTCAGATCATAACTCCATTGGTCTGCCTCCCTCATATCTTACTTTCCGAGGAAGTGCTCTTAGTAGCAGTCCCTTTGGGTCGAGCCTTATGCTTGCACTCATCAGGATCGGTAGTCTATTACTATAACCTACACTCACGATTCCTTTCTCATACCATGATGCACCCAATGAGTTGCCTTCACAAGACAGCTGGTGATGTAAATACAAACATCTTATGCTCTGATGGTGGTGGTATGGGCACAGGCTTGTGTTTTGGAATACCTGCCAAGTGAACAGTGGGAATGTGCCTCCCACAGGTTATTAATACCCATGACAAGGAGCACACTAGAAATATAATTGTTATGACCATGTCGGAGACCCTGTAAAACTTGAAGGTGTATACAAGGTCATGCAAGGAGCCAGGGACAGATCTGGAGGGTTTGGTTTCAGCTCATATGCTGCACCCCTTTCCCAAGTATTTGCCCTTAATTTCCAGGAAGCCCAAAAAAGAAGTTCCAGAGCATTGCAGACATGTCTGGAGCATTGGGCAAATGACAAGTCCAGTGGACTTCCGGAGTTCAAGATAATAGGTAAGTCCAGCAGACTGTCCAGAGTGTGAAGGAAAAACTTGAGTCAAGCTCCTTCATAGGAAGAGCCCAGGGGTAGGGCATAGGAGGGTAGGACAGTGAGGACAGGAGGTAAGACTACACCGGACATGATCTGGAGTAAGGAAGATCAGAGGTGAGCTAACTGAGGGTGGAGTTGGAGGTACAGTACTTGGGTACATGCCTGGAGGAGTTAACTATGAACAGTGTACAGGGATGTGGCTAAAGGCAAGGACAGGAATGAAGGTGGAGGATAACTGAACAGAGTCCGGAATAACCAAATAGAGGAGGTCACCCTAAGGGGAGCAGAGGTATAGTCAATCAGGCTTTAAAGGCCTAGACTTGGAGTTTGGACAGATATGGAGATCTTAGTCCATTGAAGGAGGGGAAAAGAACAGGATCCATAGGATACAATAATATTTGAACTGAGGTCTACACAAATGTTACAGAAGGTTTATATACTGTAGGGACTATGCCAGAGGATCAGTAAGCAAAGTCCAGCACTATGAATGGAGCACATGGAGGACATCCAAGGCTATATATGAACCATGTGAAAGACTAATAGATGAGTAAGGTGGATCATGGATATGAGGTCAGAAATGAGAATGGAGAACAGATCAATAAGCAAGGCAGGAATGTACATAACCGAGGACTAGAAGAACAGGGGATAAGTATAAGGGGGAGAGCTCAGCTTAGTAAGTAATATGAATAGGGATCTGGTGATTGTGGGAAAGGGAGCTGGAGATATGTAACAAGGCAGAGTTGGAGCTGAAGAGATAGAACACATAGAGGGCAGAGTCCAGTTACTGGTGGAGATATGAACAAGATGGAACTGAGAGCCGGAGCTGGAGGGAATTACAGATGGGAGGAGCAGGTGATGCAGAGAGATGGTGGTCTGGGTATTGGAATATGGAGATGAATTAGGGATATGGTCCGGAGCACCAGTGGAGAGTGGAAGTGAGGGTTATGGTGCTATTGAGGGGTAAAGGGGACTGAGCTGGACTTCTACCGAGTCCAATTGGAGGTAGTACCAGTCTAATGGTACTTTGGAGGTGTGTGGATGACTAATAGGGAGATCTGGATATGAGTGGAGTTTGATTAGGTGTGATATGGAGAAGATTGATAGAGGGTCGATATGCAGGATATGACAATAATTTAAGATCAGTAGGCTGATGAGCACAGCTGCTATGCATAGAGGGGACAGGAGTTGAATGAGAAGAGAAGGTACTCACTTACTAGGTAGTGTATTATGTGTACACAAGTGGCAGCAGTATCATGTATGGCACAGGACCATAAATCTGAGGACCATCAATCTGCAGCACATTAATATGTAGCATGTTTTTTGGCAGGAGGGAAGGACAAATTACCACCAAGACCAAAGCTGGGTGCAAATAGAAAATTGACAGTCCTAATGTGTGAAATTTGCAGTCCCTCAGTTAGTGTCTTGGTATTGTCCCTTAGGCAGGTTACATTGTGCTCACCCAAGACCCTTCACCCTATCCCGCAGCACCTGGAGCTCTTCTGCAGCTCAAAAACATCGATTTCACTGCCTATGGCATCTGCTATTCTCCCATGTACATACTTCCTGAGCCTATGAGCCTATCCACAGTTTAAAACCTTGCTGTCTGGGGTTGCATCCTTTCAACCATGGCGGTTCTCACATACCACAGTGGCAGTGCTTGCTTGAGTAAGCCTGTGCTGGACCATCAATTTGACTGTGATCAGCTCTACTTTGTGCTCCTTTGGGAGGTGCCTGTGGCACCTCAACTTCCTGATAAAATAATGTGAATTTGAATTTTTATATGGTTAATAAAATTATCATACATTGTACAAATGTGAGACAGAAGTTGATGTGGGACACTGCCTTACATCCTGCTAACTGATGAATCAGTCTCACATTTTGTGCTATCCTATAATCTATTGATTCTCTTCCTATCTCCTGTCTCCCATCTCCCATTCTCCTGTTTTCCCTTTTTCTGATTCTCCTGTTCTCCTATTCTCCCATCTTACCCATTTCCCCTTATCTCCCCATTCTCCTGTGTGGGAAGTAGAAACCTAGAACACGAGTCTCAGCGAGGGAAAGAGAACTGCTGAGGTACGAACATCGAAATACGACGAGACTATAAGGTAAATCTATAGAGTCCATGATGCCAAACAATGAAAGGAATACGATGACGAATGCTATGACGAGTGACGATGTTGTACATTCAACACACCCCCTCAAGGTGCGGTTGTTAGACCCTGCAAGTCCATCGTCCACATGCCATGCGATGATACAAATCACCCGCACCCCCTCAGCATTGACGTGATCAAAGATGAAGACCGCATAATCAGCCTCGCAACGCAAGAAACCAAGATGAGTAAGAACCTCCCGCAGAAGTTCATACCAGTCGAAGGCCGCTTGTTTGAGTCCGTATAAGGAGCTGAGGAGATGAGCAATGAGGCGAGAGCCGTCTGATGCAGCGCGTTCGAAACCCGGCGGTTGTCGCATGTATACGTCCTCTTGGAGCTTACCCCAAAGGAACGCTCGCTTTGCATCAAAACAATCCAATTCCCAGTCATGCGCAGCTGCATGTGCAGCAAGGACGCGGATGGAGGCCGATTTGGCCACAGGAGCGAAGGTTCGTCCAAAATCCACGCCAGGAATCTGAGAAAATCCCTGCGCAACCAGTCGTGCCTTGAACACAGGTCCACCTTTCAAATCCTCTTTGAACTCCAGCACCCACCGACAGCCTATCGCCCTCCTCCCTTCTGGCAAAGGAACCAGTTCGTACACACTCATTTCCGACATCAAATTCATTTCCTTACGCATAGCTGCCATCCAGTGGTCACTGTCGGGACGCCGAATAGCCTCGTCATACGTGGCAGGTGGGATCTGAAGGTCGTAACCTGCTGCAAGTGGGTTCCGGCGGGTGTCACTGCGGACAGAGAGGGCGGCGACCTCGACAATGATGAGGTTGGCGATGACCCGGGGAAAGCCGATTTCGTCATCGTCAGGGACAATGGCGTCAGGGTCAGTGGGCTCGAGTGGTGGAGGAGGAGGCATGGGCGGTGGCACAGGGACGATGGGCGCATCTGCAACATCAGCTTCAGTAGAAGGTGGCGGCACACCATTGATGCGTGCAGTGCGAAGTTCACGTTGACGAGCAAGCCGAGCCTGGGCAGTTGCGATGGTACCCTTGAAGATCTGACCTTTAGCAGTAGGAACAGGAACACGTCCTGAGCGTCGGATGATGTCGACATGCGGAGGGTCAGGGGGCACAGGAGCGTCAGCAGTATGACGAATGGAGGAGGCAGGTGGGGTGTCGTCGTCGTCGTCGCTGTCTGGGAAAGGCCGAGTCGAGATGCCTTCGTCGAAAATGACATCACGTGAGTTGAAGAAGGCACCTGAAACGGCATCGCGGCAACGCCATGCCTTCACGCCAGGAGGATAACCCATGAAGATTGCTTCACGGGAACGTGGACCGAGTTTCTGCTGCAGTTCAGTAGGGATACGCGCGAAACAACGAGCACCAAAGACCCGAAGATGAGAGAGGTTGGGCTGAACCCCATGCAACATTTCATAAGGTGTCTTACCGGGAGGAAGGGCACGAGATTCCGTTCGATTGAAAAGATAACATGCGGTAAGGGCAGCTTCCCCCCAGAGTGACGGTGGCAGACGAGCGAAGTCGAGCATGGCATACATGCGACCTTCTATGGTACGCATGACCCGTTCCGCTTTGCCGTTTTGTTGATGTGCATAAGGTGCTGAACGTTGTCGCACAATACCCGACTCCTTGAGCTTTGCAGTAAAGTCGTCGTTGATGAATTCTCCGCCGTTGTCACTGCGAAAGATTTTTACCTTACCCCCTCCCAAGTTCTCCCAACGTGCCTGCAACTTGCACCAGGCATCAAGAGCCTGATCCTTGGTCGCCAGGAGCTGAAGATCGAGCGCATGCGTATGATCATCGAGAAAGACAATAAAGTAGCGTTTTGAGTGAGGCGTGACGGTGGGGATAGGTCCACAGATGTCACTGTGAATAAGGTCAAGGAATGCACTGGTGCGTTCTGTCTCAGACGGGGAGAAGGGCTGATGTGGATGCTTGGCTAGAATGCAAGATTCACAGTGAGAAAGAGGGGAAGGCGACTGAATAGTAACCCCCTTTGCAACACGTGCGAGCCGCATGACCGCCTCTCGGCCAACATGTCCGATACGCGCATGCCACAGGTCTAAGGAGAGAGGGACGTTGACGAATGCTGTTAGCTCAGGCACCCTGGTGACGGCAGTGACAGGCTCGAAAGGAATGAACTCGAGATCAGGCGCGTAAAGCTTTCCGGTGGCAGGAATGTGTCCAAGAGGAGTACCCTTGTAAGCCAGCGCGCACGTCATATCAGCCCTGAAGTTGACATCCCAGCCTTTAGCGTTCATACAGCTCACAGAGAGTAGATTAAGCAAGGCCCCAGGCGCATGTAGACAGTTGGACAGCCGGATGCGAAGACGACGTTGACCGATGGTGAGCCAAGCTACACAATTGCCCCGTCCAGTCGTTTGAAGGACACCATGATTTGCGGTGAGGACGTCTACAGTGTCTTCCGTTGAGTAGGAATGGAAAAACCGGCGATCCTTGACTAATGTCACTGTCGTCCCTGAGTCGAGGATTGTCGTGAAGGGAAGATTGACGGCACATGCGATCTCCTCAGGAAGTTCAGATATGGACGCGAAAGACAAGTCCTGCATAAGACTGGTGATGTCTGCAGCTGCTGCGGCGATGACGGGAGCTGGTGCAGGAGGAGTGGGTGCAGGAGCCGCAACAGCGGCGACCGCAGTCGTGTCCTTCTTCTTTGGCTTCATCCAAGGCGCTTGGCCCTCCATTCCCCCACCTTTCTGATAACAGTGCGCGTGATCATGGTCCCCCTTGTTGCAACCGGGCGTAGTGCAGAAGATGCCTTGCGGATTGAACTTATGGATGCGGAGTCCAGTGATAGAGTTAGTGCCAGAGGATGAAGTACCGGTGGCAGCCGCATTCGCATATTCTGAACCAGGACGTGAGGCGTGAGCGAGCTGCGTGACGACATGACGAGCAGCTTCTGAGGTGATGCGGGAGATGCAACTCTCGAAGGTAAATGCATGAGGAGAGGAGGAAGAGGCGTGCATGGATTCGTCATGCATCCGTTGCTCGAGAAGTGCCTTGAATTGCTGCCAGATTGGCGTCTGAGGGAGTCCCATCAACATATGATAAATCGCATCAGTTTCACCCCATGGGGCACCCGCATCAACCAAACGTTCACGAAAGACGGCATGTTGCGCGACATAGTTTGTAGCGTCTGCAGAGTCTTTCATGCGGAGTGCCTGCACCTGCTGACGAAGCAGATACTGCGCACTCATGTCAGTCCGGTTAAAGTGCTCCTGAAGGATCTGCCACGCCTTGCGGGCAGTGACATTGTGAGAACGAGGGACGAGTGAAGCTACTGATGCGCATAAACGCCGAGTAATGAGTTCCTTTGCCTTTATATCCTTGAGCAGCCATTCACGCATTGTCGCCACTTCGGCGTCCGTGGGTGCTGACTCGATCGTAGGCGCAGGCATATACAGTGGAAGCCCGAGAAGATCCCCTGGCATGGCCTTCGTATTGACATGGCACCAATAATCTTCGCACGCAAGAGCGTTGTAGGAAACAATCTGGCTGCAGCCCTGCAGAGCATCATTTCCCCATGCTAGTCAATACCTACACTTACAGTCCGAAGTCGTTCTGAAGGGTCGCGAACAGTTCCGAATAGTTGCGGTCAGTTACGCACCTTCGCGCGTCGTTGCGGTGGCTCCGCATACTGGGTCACGGTCCGCATCACTCCGCATAACAGTACCGGGCCCTCGCATCGTCCTCCCATGTCCTGTCCACGTCCGTCCAACCCCACTGGTGCGTTATTAGTCCTTACCTGTTGTCTATTGATCGTTTGCAGGCTGTTTTACATACTTTTCCCATGCATGAGGCCAGATTAGCGCTATTACATCTTATAACACTCCGGACTCGCTTGTACATATGCGGTCGCCTGCACAGTCCCGGCTTCGTACGGGCTCACATAAATACTCGCCCAGGACTCATAGCTACTTTACTTTTCTACATTCCCTTCCTTTGAGTCGGTATTGCAGGAGTCACTAGTATAGTCTACCTCGTTCTTTGTTCTTGCGCAATCGATTGCAGTTCCCCCTATCTCGCGCTTGACCTCTACACTCCTTTGAGCGTTCGACTCTTGCTAGTTATACCTAGAAACCTCGTCGCATAAGAATTCCGGAACAGATCCCGGTAAATCTTCGTATCGCGTCCCTTATACCTGGTACCCTTACCCGTCATACCCGTCACCCGCTACCTGGTACTTGGACTCGTGTACTTGGCTCCCTTCTAGTTATATTCGCGCTCTCTTACTCCGCGTCCGCACCGCACTCGTCTCGCAACTCTTCCGCATACCCGCATCTCGCATCTTCGCCGCATAGCTTGCGGAGTCCGTCGCATAGATCGTAATATCCAGCCGCACTTGTCCCTTCGCTCTTACTTGAGGAACTGCTCTCAGAGCTATCCCTTTGGGTCGACTACTACTCTCGCACCTAACAGGATCGACACGCTATCACTATAGCGCGCTTCTACGATTTCTCCCACAACTGGAGCCCACCGCGAGGGGATTATAGCTGAGAAGGTTGGTAGATCGCTTAGACAAACTCCCGCACGTCAAGCGAAAGACGCTCTAGCATCCCTTCAGTTCGAACAAGACAGCTTCTTTGTTCCGGTCGAAGAAGAAGACGAAGAAGATCAGCCCGGACCCTCGAGACAGCAAACCCAATCTTCTGACGAAGAACCCTTGCGTCTCACCCCGCAGTCCCCGCTTACCCCGGAAGAAGAAGAGAGAGATACCGTAGAGGAGAAGCTTCCGTTCTTTCCCGGATCATTTGACTTTCCCACAGACAAGAGACTCCTTTTCGTAGACACCCCGTCGACCGCTACCTCACTTACTGCGTCCAGTAACCCTACCCGCGCTCCTACTCCCGAACTTCCGCAACTTAGACTACCCGTTATATCCTTAC
>JABBWA010000174.1:0-106212 GCA_016628065.1 Suillus lakei
AAGAGCAAAATTCAATCATTCAGCTAGTCAGCTTGGGCCAATCACTTTACTGTATATATCTCAAAGTATAATTACTCCTGCATACCACCTCCGTTACCAATTTACTTACACATTCCTGGTAGTCTGTAAAGCTGTATAAAGATAGTCAAGAGCAAAATTCGATCATTCAGCTAGTCAGCTTGGGCCAACCACTTTACTGTATATATCTCAAAGTATAATTACTCCTGCATACCACCTCCGTTACCAATTTACTTACACATTCCTGGTAGTCTGTAAAGCTGTACAAAGATAGTCAAGAGCAAAATTCAATCATTCAGCAACCCCTCGGCAAATTGCACCACCGGCCTACCCAGTTATACATACTGCATGGGTAGGCTGGCCAATCAGTTGAAATACAATGGCTACAGGCTGACCACCCTACGCAAAATACAAAGGCTGCAGACATGATCTACCATAGTGCAGAAGCCCAGCGGCCGGCCTTGGTATACAGACTGCAAGGGCAGGGTGGCCGTTCAGTTTAAATAAAATGGTCTGCCGGCTGCCCCTGGTATACATACTGCATAGGGAGGCTGGCCGATCAGCTCCACAGAAAAGCTCAGCCGGCCGCCCAGCACCTACATACTGTAAAGGGAGGCTGGCCGATCACCTCAAAAGAACTGGTCAGCCGGCCGCCCCTGATATACATACTGCATAGGGAGGCTGACTGGTCGCAGACCTGATCCACCATAGTGCAGAAGCCCAGCGGCCGACCCTGTTATACAGACTGCAAGGTCAGGGTGGCCGATCAGCTCAAAGAAAAGCTCAGCCGGCCGGCCCCTTTATACATACTGCACAGAGAGGCTGGCCGATCAGCTTAAAAGAACTGGTCAGCCGGCCGCCTCTGATATACATACTGCATAGGGAGGCTGGCCGATCACCTCAAAAGAACTGGTCAGCCGGCCGCCCCTGATATACATACTGCATAGGGAGGCTGACTGGTCGCAGACCTGATCCACCATAGTGCAGAAGCCCAGCGGCCGACCCTGTTATACAGACTGCAAGGTCAGGGTGGCCGATCAGCTCAAAGAAAAGCTCAGCCGGCCGGCCCCTTTATACATACTGCAAAGAGAGGCTGGCCGATCAGCTTAAAAGAACTGGTCAGCCGGCCGACCCTAATATACATACTGCATAGGAAAGCTGGCCGATCAGCTTAAATGAACAAGTCAGTCGGGCGCCCCTAATTTACATACTGCATAGGGAGGCTGGCCGATCAGCTCAACAGAATAGCTCAGCTGGCCGGCCACCCTATGCAAATTCCACCACAGGCCGAGCCTGATATACATACTGTATGGGGAGGCTGGCCGAGCAGTCCCACTGCAATAACTAGCTGATCTACCATAGTGCAGAAGCCCACCGGCCGGCCCTGTATCATTCTCTATATGAGGCATCAGCCCACCTAGGTTCTGCATGACCGGCCTATACAGCACTTGCATAGACCGGCCTATACAGTGCCTGCATAGACCGGCCGGTGTCCTGTATACCAGGTTTTGCAGGCCAATGTACACATCCTATCAACAGGTTTTGCAGTAGAAGTGACTGAAGGGTCTGGTTCGGGCCCTTCGGAGTTTCACCCAAATTCCGATTCTCCTTAGGCAAGGAAACTCAGCACAACGCTCACCAGTATCATTGGCACTGGTGTCATACTTTTCGGTAAGTATATTTGTTCGGATCACCATATTGTAAGGTGTGTCGAATAATATTATATTTTGCCCTCGTGCTGTGATATATTCATCCAAAGGCGCTACGTTCAAGATGATCACGAATTTCCAGAAACAGACGGGAAGCTCGATCACGCGTGAGTTGACAATCGCACTTAAGTGGGGTTTACAGTGGCATTGGCCTTTCCCTGCTTGCGGACGATTATAATAAGTAGAGGGCATAACATGTTGATCTTCATTTCTGAGACGTCTTCTGTCTCGGAGGTTGCGAATTTGCAGATAGCCAAGGGCTGCAAATATTGCAGCTCGATAAATTCGGTGCTAACCTGATGTTCTATCCAGTATACTAATAGTAAGTGCCTATGGACCATCCGTGAAGTAGACGGTGACACTGACTGCGTTGTATAATCAGTTGGTGGTCTTGCGATCCTCATGAGTATTGGGCGCATTCACTGTGTTTCCAGCTCAATGACTCTTTTCGGCGCTTCAGGTAATTGATTACTGCATCACGTCTCAGGAAGAGGTCAAGAATATGATCTGTCTATGAATCTTATTTTCATCACTTTCTACAGGTACGCTGGACGTGGTCCAGGCCATGGGGCTTAACTCGTATCATCTTCACCATATCTCAATATCTGCCTTTCGTAGGTGCTGGATTGACTGCATATGGCAAGTCACCCACTTTGATGACCCTTATCTTTGCGCATTGTTAATGACTGTTTTAGCTGTATTGCATGTCAACGGTCCGGTATGTATGCAGATGAACCAGCTTCTAGACTGATGATAAGCTGATTGCATAGCGCAAACTGCCCTCCTAGTCCGGCGGAAAATAGTAAGTCATCGCACCCAGTGGTTAATTTTCACTCAGCTTGACAATACGATCTTTAGTTAATCACATCATAAGTATTGTCGCTGCGGAAGGTATGAGCTGCAGATGTCGTTGTCCTTGCCAAGAGCAGGATAAATCATGCTTCTTTGACAGGCGTGATGGTTATTCGGACCCTGGCATTCTGGAAAATGTGCTGATTGTATTATTAACTTATAGCACGGTGCGTGTTATGCAGGGCTGGAGTGATGACATAGACTCTCAACTTTGCAATAGGTGACAATAATCGCCGCCGTTGCTGTGAACATCAGCTCAAATCACCAGTTGATTCCAGGAGGTGCGTTCGTTCGTCTTTACAACATATGTTGTTTCAATGCGGCTATCAGGGGCGCGTACACCGAGATGCGTCTTCGAGTCGTCAAGGAATGTTGCAGTGGTGTATGCTATCTTGGCGGTTTTCGAATGTGGTCGGTGACCATGCAGGGCGTACTGTCTGCCGCCTGACCGACAAGCAAAATCTGGCAGTGATACTGATACTTACTCGGGCTGCATACAAGTGGTGCCGCGACTGCCGGGAAATCCGGACCTCGATGGTAATAACCGTCTATGGCGGTAGCATGCTTTACATCTCATGCATCATCGGTGCGTGGAAATGATCGGTTCCAAAGTTATTGTTGAGTAATTCGTGTTGCAAAGCTATCACGGTCAAAAATGTGATTATTGGTGCAGTATTTTTGGTGCATGTCTATGTCCATCAAACTCCAATCTTTGAATTATCTTTTGTTGCTTGACTACTGCCGCTGGCAACTAACTACTAATGAATTCACTGTGTTTAGGCTACAACTTAGCGTTCATAGTGTCCTAGCCTCACGGATTCTATTCCACCTTCGAAGTAGCGACGATCGTGCCCATGAAACTCTCATGTCATTACTGGTTTCAGCTATTCGCGGTGGACGACCTTCGCAAATGCAGACGAACAGGACAAGAAGCGAAGTCAGTGAAGTTTGAGGCGGACTTGTAGTCGAAATTAGACGTATTTTTGTTAGGGCTGGCCCTACTTTATCGTAACTACGAATGCAGCATACATTCGTGCATGTTAGCCGTAAGTAAGCATCAATCTCTGGCTCGCCATTCATTATGGAACATAATTGACGGAGGAAAGGGCGACCAACATTAAATCTGGAATTCCCACAGCCGGTATCGAAGAAAAGAGGGCTGTCGAAATATTGAATGGAGCCCACCTGTAGAATTGACTGCTACTCTGGCATGTTTTCTTTCTGGCAGATGCACAGCGTGTCCGACCTGGACGTGTTTGGAAGTCCAGTGAAGCCGTCGGATTATCTTGATCCACGCAAGGTATGCTTAACACCCTAGCATTCAGAATAGTGTTACCGTTGCTCTTCGAATTTGAGGGCTCGCAGGTTGTAGCTCATTTATCTATAAACTGTATACTTGTAACGTCGGCTCTGCGATATCAAGGGTGAGTGTGATGGCGGGAATGGGGTGTGTTTATACATATTTGGGCAAGCGCAAAACTGCCAGAACCGATGAGGTGCCATTATATACGCAATAAGCGTTCATGTAGAGGAGAAAGAACTTGACTGTGATCGTAACTAGTCCTCCGAATGCGCATCACTATCAGAATCAAACTCGGACTCCGAAGATGCATCACTACCAAAATCAAACTCGGACTCCAAAGATGCATCCCTGGATCCATCACAAAGACCACTGCAGAACCCCACGCCGACTCGATGTCCAAACCTGGATCCGTCACAAAGATTACTGCAGAACCCCGTGCCGACTCGATATCTATTGCAGCACCCCACGCTGCCTTGATGTCTATCCTAATCAACGTCTGTGACCGCTTCCTGAAGGAGCTGCACCTTATCGTAAGCCAAATTCCTGCACTTCGCTAGCCGAAGTTTGTGTAGACCTCCATCACATTCGGCTCGCATCATGAGAATGCGATGGAGGTGCCTATGTTCACCACAACTGAAGTCGATATCCTCTAGCTCTAGAGCACGGAGCAAAGGGAATGCAATATTTGAGCTCCGCGCGTCTCTAGTCTGGAACGCAGTGATTAAGCCCCTAACTGGGGTTGTGCTCAGATGGATACGTTCGAGTGCTGGAAGATCTGCAGACGCGTCGCACCAATAACTTTTTCCAGGATCATGGGAGAATGACGCGAAGAAGCTTTGAATTTTGCAATGCCGGAACGTATAGCACATGTCGAACGCGATGTCAAAGTTTCTATCGTGGCATTCGGATTGAATCGAGAGTCGTATATCACCGTCAGGAGGGTTCCAAATGTGCTCGGATGTGAACGTTTTTGAGGTGCTGAATTGAACCCCGAGTGTACCGGACGAAAGTCTGACGCGCATGGACTGAATGGCTTCATCAACATGCTTGTCTAGGACCAGCCATAGATCATAAAGTCCTAGAGCATGTTGTGCGAGTTTTAGAGAGATCTTGAGATCAACAGGAAGGAGTAGATGTGAGAAGAGAGATATGGCATTTTTGACAGTGAACCCGGCCAGCGCCATGATTTTCAAGCGAGTGAGTGAGACGTTGTCGAAGCGCTTGTTGTCCTCAGAGGCATTAGGCAGCAGGTCAAGCATAAGCTGCTCGAAACAAGACATATGTCTCAGAGCAGACAGGAGCTGTGACAGCGTAGGAGAAGAGGAGGGTGCTATTTGTCTCACATCTAGAGTTCGAAGGCCGCTGAAGATACCCAATGTCCAGCTGAAGCTACATCGCATAAGCTCAACGCTCCGAAGTTGGGGCGCACATCCTTGAAAAATGGCGTCAATTCTTGGGTGAATGTCCCCCTGAACCGAGAATTTGAATATTTGAAGCAATGGTGCGGGCTGGGATGACAAGCAGTCCATAATGCGATTGGCATCGGATGAGAATGACCACAGCTGGAGGACTTTAATTCGAGGTAACTGTGAAAGAACTTGCTCGAAACATTGTTGTAGCGAGGCCGGTTCACTGCATGTGACGACCAATGCAACTTTCTTCGACCTCTCAAGCATGATGGTTACCCAACGAGCAGAAGCACAATTGATTGATGTCCAAAGTGTCGCACACTCGAGGGCGACTTGGCGCCAGTGTCGGCAGACATGTGTGACCGCCAGAAAAAGAGGAGCGCCACAACGGGAGGGTCTGCCCGAATAACCTGCCTCTTCTGCGATGTATATGAAGATAGCCGCGAGAATCTCGGGTGGAAGCAAACATGTGTAGGTGAGGGCATTTTGGCGAGAGCGAAGGACGCGAATGGACTCGACTAATGTAACGATCTCTTTGTCAATGTCGCGGTGGGCATGTTCAATGAGGGCGGTCCTGCTTCTTGGAACAACATCTAGGGAAGCAGAAAGCGTCATTATGGAGGGGCTGCGGAAGTAATTAGCAGTCGAGTTCATACAAAATCTCACTCGTAAAAATTACCTCCAGTTGTTGCAAATTCGGCAGGGTGCAAGATACCAACACCGATTCGCCGAGGTCCCGACTTTGTGTGTATGCATATGAGGTAGTGGAGAACGATGTGAGGACAGATATAATTTGTTGTCTAAGGAGAGAGAGAGTCGAGGATGTCGGGACGAGATGATATCGGAGAACAACTGAGAGTGAGACTAAGATATCTAGACGAATATGAAGGATCGGGGAGATCAAGCTTATTCGTTAAGTGTGTGGGAAGGCCTGACTCTGCCAGACCGGGTGTAAGAAGGCGTGAGGTCTATGCAGGCAGCGGGTGATCCCGAAAGATGTGACTGAGGTCGGGGAGATGAGATTCTAGAAGAGGGCGAGATCAAAATGACAGACCTTCGGAGCACGTTTCGGTCGGAAATGCCTGCAGACCACGGGCCTGAGGGAGAAGCGCAACTAGACCAAAACACACTAAAGAAATAAAGTGAATGGGAGGTTGGGCGGGTAGAAAATCTGAGAGCGCCGCTGACAGAATTGGTGATGCGAGTGGGAATTTGAAGAAGGCAAGAGTCGCAAGAGGCGAATCTTGGAAGCTGCGCTCTTATAAGGCGGGTTATGAACTCAGATCCCTGAGCTCCTCTAACATAGAAGCAGGGGGAGGAGGATCTCCACATGCACGCTTATTTTGGACCTGTCTATATGCGTCAATATTCGCAGGCTCATGATTCACGTCAGACGTACGTCCGACTGATAATCCTAGTAAGTCCAAACACTTTGAATGTAGTCACTGTGGATAGAGATTCCAATGAAAATCATTAGGCAAAATCAGCATGAAATGCAGTTAGAATCATAGCATAATGCGCTGAAACCGAGGTGCTGAAAGTTCCGAATTTTACTCTGAAATTTCAGTGAAATTTACTCTGAAATAATGTGCTGAAATTCTTGCTCAAAAAAGAAATGTTATCAACTATTGTGACAAACCACACTTCACGTCATGTGATGCATGATGACATTACTCAATGATTTATAATTTGCCAATGGCAGGAATTGAACCCACGACCTTAGGTTTGATCCAAAGTACACAGCGTCACTACCACTAAGCCATGGAATCTTTCATAACTTCAATTGCAATTCTAATATATACCATCCTTTTTCTGCCAAACAATTATTAGAAAAATGTCATTGTTGTACGCTATTTATGACATTCATTGGGAAAAGGTGCTGAAGTTGATGCTGAATCAGATTCATTGGAAAATAGTGCTGAAAGTGGCGCTGAATTGGATTCAGCACTCCAATGGATTAACTACCTGCCATTTCAGTAGAAGTTCCAGTGAAAATTTCAGCATCAGGGCTTTTTCCAATGATTTTGATTGGAATCACTACCCACAGTGTAGTCGTGCCGGGCATGGTCGATGTTTGCATATAATATCGCTGCCCGAGGGAGATGACAAAGAGAAAGGAGTCGTATAAGTGAGATTGATGGTGTGGTTGGCTGGCGGAACGATGATAACTAATAGGTGGTTCAGTCCTGGATTCGAATGTGGTCTGAACAAAGAGTGGTGCACGTTGGGCCAGTCCAGCTAGTGGCTGAAACGTGAAATCAAGTGACTTTGATCACACCAGAGTTTACGTTTCGATCAGATCTGATATTGCCTATATAGACGACACGACACGTCAAGATTTCCATGTAGCTTCAACTGGAGGTCGGGAGAAATATATCAGGCGGAGTTTGAAGCTTTAAAACCTTCACTCGACTCTGATTATGCGTTTAACATGGACGTATGTGACGACAGGTAAAAGTGTTTAGACTTTAGATGGCGGCACAAAGTAGAATAGCTCTCGCGCAATGTTAACCAGATACCAGCCTAGTATAATTGGGAGAAATTCTAAAGGCTAAGCACAATAACACGACTCTAAATAGTGTCGAAGCGTACGTAGCCTGTGATAATGAATATCAGAAGGACCCCGGCTGCTCCCTATACTGCATGTCCACCGGTAGCGCCTCACATGCCCTTCAGATCACCCATCCTATGGTCCCAAATGTTGCGCCTCATAAGCCTGTAGCACACACCTTATGTCCGTCGGTAGCGCCCCAAGAGGCCCTGGATCCTCCTGGACCCTGGATCGGAGGGGGTGCCAGATGGCCCAGACCTAGGGCTGCACACCGTACCGTATACGGTGTGCGGCCGTATGCATACGGTATAAATATGGTATACGGCTAACCCGTATACCGTACATGACATTGGTGGTGGACGAAGTGGACGGTACGGTACGGACTATTATATGGACGTATACGGTGATGTACGGTACATACGGAATGCAAATAAACTATGAACGACTCAAACGAAGCCTCGCCTTCACGAGCATCAATGTCCTGATAGTCTCAGGCTTGAGACTTGCGCGCCGCAGTGAAACCGTGTCACGACCACCAGAGAAAATTCGTTCAACAGCAACAGCAGATCCTACAAAGAAGATAACTAAGTACAGACACCTGGGACATGGAGTAAGTACTCACCAGGTATTGAAAGGATATCACGCGCAAGTCGAGAGAGGTTCGGAAACTGTGCTCGACGACCTGCCCACCATTGAATGGGGTCGCAAAGGTCAAAGTCCTCTTGCGGAAGCTTCAGGTACTCCTCGAATTCATCCACTGACAGATTCAACCGCTTCTTATACCTTGCTGTAAAGTTCACCTTTGATGGGGACATTCTGCCATCTGACACATCTGCACGGCGACCTGTGCTGGTAGATGGTGCACAGTCCTGTGCAACGGATGTAGCGATATAGTCAGCTTTATACAGGGCGTGTAGGTCGTTCTTCAGCGAGTCAATTTGCAATTGCGCACTTTCGTCATCGGCACCACAGTCGTCACGGAGACCTTCATAAGTGATGCGGGGATTGAGTACTTGAACTAGATTAGCTATCAAACTAGAAATATAAATTGTAGTACAAAACTTACTTGAAGCCCAGACATAATACGGTGAATCATCGATCTTGAAAAAGTAGTCGCTGAGCTTCCGATGTGCATTGATCAATGCCAGTCGAATTTTTGCTGGTGCTGAATCCGGAAGGTTCGCTAGATCATCCCGAAGCGATTCCTCAAGACCTCGAAATATAGCATGGGCCGAAGAGAGCATTGGGCGCTTGGTTGTTGACATTTGAGTAGTAGCTGACCGGAACGCCTTCAGCCACCCTGTTACTAGTTTGATTGACTGCCAATCATCATCAGAAAGTTCGTATTGACGTAGTTCACATGTCTTCGCCACAAAGTCGTTGATATCACCTCTTCATTTGTAATTTCGATGACATCGGTTTCTTGATCAGAGTCTGATGTACTAGTGTCTGACCGCGAAGTTGAAGGACTTGTAAAATCACTCCCTTCATCATCCAAGTCACCCTCAATGGTAAGACCATCGAAGCGATTCTGGGTGGCCCGGGTTTTTGTCTTCTTGCTTCTCCGTGGCTTAGACTTCACAGCGGGAACGTCTTGACTACCTTCCAATTCCACCGTGATACTCTCAGTCAAGCGTGCAGTATTTTTGACACGGAGCCCGTGACCAAGGACGGTCTCGAATTGTGGTTCATTGGCAGGCAAGGACATTGTGAGCAGAAATGCCAGCTCAGGATACAAAAAGCAAGTAACTAGGAAAGTTTCAGTAAATATTATAACAAACATACTGACAGTGATGCTTCCATTAGTGTTAAGCACACGCAGAAAGCCATCAGACTTGTCGCTGTCATTGTCGTCGGTGGTGCAGGGCATGGCAATTCAGGGCAAGAAGCTACTGGATAAACCGGCACCCTTTCCGACCGTATAGGCCGTAAAGTTACCGTTGACGGCCATATAGAAGACGGCTTGCACGGTGTACGGTTTTGCCGTACACCGTACGTGTCTACCTCCCTTTGCAGACCCGCCGGTACGGTAACCGTACCCGTCGACGGTCGCCGTACACCCCGTATATTACGGTGACGGTGTGCAGCCCTACCCAGACCGACGGTAAACCTCAAACTGACATTCGGTTTCCCGAAATAAAAGTACTGGTTGGCTACGGGCCGACGAAGGGATTCACCATGTAGACCAATTTAGACTATGTCTGACATATGGTATACTTGAACAGAACATAGCACGCAATGTTTTACGGAAATTTTCCTTTTTTGGTATGTTTCGGGAACCAAGCATGTCCGAAGTGCGCCCCACAAGCCTCAAAAGTGTTGCGCCCCAAGTGGAAAATTTAGAAAATTTGCGGACATGCAGTATAGGGAGCAGCCGGGGTCCTATATCAGATGTAAACGGAAATACTAATCAAACGGTTTTGGATAAGTCAAGTTCCCGGCTCTCGATCACTTTAACTCTCGATCTTCTAAGACCTTTCTGCTGGCGAGGTACGAACGCCACACAAGAACAGTGATTTCTGTCCATGTGGCTGTGTCGAATTTGGTGATGGTGGGTCCCCCGGAGGTGACAAGTGTTTTTCCATTTGAGGTCCATGCCATGCACTCAGAATAACCCTCGATTGTCTTGAGCAGTTTTCCTGTGGTGGCGTCCCAGATTTGCAGTTGGTGCCCGCAGGTGGCAATCATGTTGGCATCTGGTGAGTAGCAAACCTATCTCTTCCCCTGCCTTGATTGGTCCGAGGATAATGTTTCCGCTCTCGACACCCCACACTCTGAATGTACCATGGTGGCATCCAATCAACACTTGCCCTCTGTCTGGACTCCAGCACACAGATACCACTTCCCTTATGTGCTCCATCCATGTTTTGGTGACCTTGCCCGTGTTGACGTTCCACAATTTCACTGCGCCATCCCGATTCTCACTTGCAATTGTCGCTTTGCTGTCCGGCGATAATGCTACGACCTGTGCTCTTTTTCCTTTGTCCTCCCAATCCTCCCCGACCTGCGTGCCGCTCTCCAAGTCCCAAATTTGAATTACCCCATCCCATGAACAGGTGATGATTCGCTGTCCGCCAGGCAGGCATTGGATCTGTCGGATGCTGTTCTTCACTTCAATCTTTCGGCGAGGCATTGTCTCTAAGTTCTTGGTCTTCACAGGGGCTGGATGCCTCGTGATTTTCATTTCGAGATTCACTGAAGGGGTTCGTCATAACTTCAGCTCTTACCATCAAATGCCGAACGAATAACCATTTACTCGGAATCCAGATAATCTTGACTTGTATGCGGAAAGATGAATGCGGAACGAAAGCTGTGATGGAGTGAGCGTCTTATTAAGTCAGGAAGGATGTTGTCGTCATTAAAGTCGAACGGGTGTCTTCCATGTTTCGTCCTCATGTTCGTTTCATAGCTTCAGCACGTGCAGATCAAGCGCCCAGCTACTTTTTCGGATTTTCTTCATCAGTCACTCGCCATGGCGGTCCAACTATCCCGCAAGCCTGCATCCCTGTCTTTCTCGACCGATCTACTACGATTCTACAATCTTCGTATCTATCCTCTCGCACCGCATTTCCCTTGAGAGTCCAACCGGACGCATCATGCTCTTCTCTCCGGCCTTTGTTCTTAACGTACAACTTTTCTTCTTCGACTTCCTACTAGCTAAATCGCAATCTGGCTATTCTGACAACATTTCCCTAATCATCATCTGATCAGTAATTCCGGTCTATTCCAGCTCTATGTCCCCATTTTCGAACGAACGTGCCTGTGTATGGATGGCCACAAGAGATCATTCACCGTTTCACCTACTGGGTAGAAACCGTGAGCTTTTTGAACCATATCTCGGCTAGCCGTTTCTACTCATTCATTCCTACCATCAAGTGATGCATGCTCCCACCACGGTCATGGTAGGGTGAGATCTCATTTTCTTCACCGAGGTCGACCAGGGGGAGGATTCCGCCCCCTGAGGGATGGGAAAGAACATAATCGGAGTCAAAGTTCCCATCAAACTCGTTTTGCCTTCTGCGACAGCATCAACAAAAGAGGAGTCCAAGGAAGGCGATTACGGCGATACCACCGATGACGCTACCTATGATTGCACCAGTGTTGCTGGTGTTGTTTACGGGAGAGGGAGTGGGGACAGTGACAGATGTTGAGATGGTGATTATTGATCCGTTATATGGATCTGTTGGGCTGGAAGGCCGTATAAACTAGAGTGAAAAGTGAGACAAGAGATGACGAATGTACTTAATCGTAGTGGGTATGGATGTTGGTGTTGGAGTTGTACTAGTCATAGAAGGAGTAGTTTGTACGTTGCTGCTGATCGAGAGAGGAATCAATTTATCTTCACCAAGGTCGACCTGGAGGAGGGTGCCATCCACCCACTGATCACGAGGGACAGAATACGGGTCAAATTTCCTGTCTTGCGAAGAAGAGAAGACGATTGTAGTAAAACTATTGATGATGACACCTACGATCGCGATGGTGCTGAGTTGTTTAAGGGAGAGGCAGTGGGATGAGGGGTTAATGTTTGTGCATTGCTGCCCGAGGTAGCCGATGAAGAGGAGGGAGTGGTAGTTGAGGCCTATGTTGGTGAGGTGGTTGGCTCGGAGCAGCAATTACTATGGATAGTTAGTACTTGCCAGGCCAATGTCATGATATGGCCAAGTCTAAGAGGTAGCGGGCCTTGAAAGACTAGCGGATTCTAAAACCAGTCGTCATAGGAGAAACGAGGAGACGTTGTTCTTTAGTTTTGACCTTATCATTCCTCCACTACAGTTACTCAGTTCTAGGCTATTCTAGCCTCTACTATTCAAGAGCCTTTCTAGCGCATCTGATTTCGACTTAGAGTGTTGCTGACAATAGGTCAAAACTCCCAAACATCAAAAATCGTTATTCGCACTCACCCCTATTATGTCGTCTACGACTAACTCACTCGACACTGATCAAAACATGTCCGCTCCGAATGGTAACGGTGATGGGGCTGTTTTACAACAACTCCTGGCGCAACTGGTCCAAGGACAACAAACATTTGAACAGGCCATGATCCAGGCCTTAGCACGACCACAAGTACAAGCTGCACAGGCCGCGCCGCAGCCAGCTGTACCGAAGGCCTCAGTCGCCGAATCAGATGACTATGACGGCCGACACGAGACCTTTGACACATTTATGAGTCAGCTTTACTTATACTTCGCTGGCAAACCTACCGTTTACGCCAACGATCAATTGAAAATCATCACCACATTGTCCTATATGAAGAAAGGCTTCGCCAGTACTTGGGTGACCAATATTACGAAGCAGCTAAGAGAACGTACCATCACATTCGGAGATTGGGCACAGTTTGAGAGTAGGTTGAAAGAGACGTTCGACGATCCTAACAAGAAGCGAGTCGCACAAGTTAAACTTCATGCGTTGAAGAAGACCGTTAGGCAGTCAGCTGATGAATATTTCGCGGAGTTTGAGCAGCTCGCGTCTCTAGCAGGCTTCAACGACGAAGCATTGTTAGATATTCTCCATCAGAATCTCGACAAACCCACCTTCGATGCTATCGTCGCTGCTCCTCAAGTCGAACGAACTCTGGTCGGATGGAAAGAGTATGCGAAGAAATATGATAGGAACAAGCAGGCAAACGAAAGAGCGGAAGTTGGAGAGACAGCGAGCAGGGGTAACAGAGGATGGTTCAGACCGACAAATATGAGCACTGGGAGAGTTTTTCCAAACTCGGGGGCAGGCAACACGGCGGGGGCTACGAACGCGAATTCGGGGGGTCACGCGGGGCACACGGGGGTCAATACCGGGGGTGGACGTACCTTTCCAGGACATGGGGAACCTATGGACCTTGACAGGCAGCATGGACGAGCCAGGCCAATCAAGTGTTTCAACTGTGGAGAATTAGGACATATTTCGCGCGGTTGTCCTAAGCCGAAGGGATGGCAGAATATGAAGGTTGTGTTTGAGGGAATGACTTCGGAACAGAAGAAGGAGGTAGCTGAGATCTTTGGAATAATTGAGCGAGATGAAGAGGGATCGGGTTTTCAGGGAGATCGGGAGTAAAGGGTGCTAACTCACCGGTCAAGTGTACGATATCGAACAAGCCTGCTAATGAGAAGTCTAGTGACCGAGACGAAGGCTTGCAAGCACCCAAACTATCAAAACAAATGCGTAAAAATCAGAAAATCAAAACCAAACGAAAGAAAAAGAAAGAAGAGAAAGATCGAGAAGAAAAGGCAGAACGAGCTGAAAAGGATGAAAAGAAAAAAAAAGGGTCGTTGTTGTGGGTAATAGAACGTTTGGGAGGAACAGATGAGGAAGCTTTGAAAGTGCTTCGACGGTGGTCGAATCGCCAACGAACCTCAGAAATCCATCAAGAACTTTTGATCCAACTCAGAACGGCAGATTTCAATTTACGGCGCGACATTCTACGCGAACTCAAACGTCCTCGAACATGGATTCGACGCATCGACCAAAATTCAGTTGTTATCCCTATTTCCATTACCACGCTAGACGACCAGCGCACTTTTCAACTTCGGGGACTCCTCGATAGCGGAGCAACTGGGTGTTATATTGATAAAGGCTTTATTCAAGCTAAAGGAGTCAATCTCAAAGCCTTACCTCGTTCTATCCCAGTTTACAACGCTGATGGGTCACACAATTCCAACGGACCGATCCAAGCTGTTGCGAAACTCCGTCTCCAAATCGCTGATCACATCGAATTGCGTGACTTTGCTGTCACCAATACCGGAAAGGCCGATATCATTATAGGATTTGATTGGTTGCGCAAACACAATCCTTTAATCGACTGGCGCACCGGTAGTATCGTTTTTAACCGTTGTCCCTCACCATGTGCATCTATTTTGGAGAACGAAGAATTGGAAGAATTGAGCACTAGTAATTGCTCACAGAAAATTCAAGAGGAGAACATAGAGCTGGGAGACCGTATTTTTGTCACCAAGTTTGAACCTGAGAGCCGAGAGGATGAGTATTGGAAAGACGCTAAAAGAAGAATGCAACAGAGTATACGAGCTATGGGGACTCAATCGCAAAGACTGGCAGAAGAAGCTCTTCGAATGAAACCAGGAGCGTCAATAAGTGGATTAATCCCGAAGTATCTTGAAGATTTCGCTCCGGTATTCGAAAAGGCTTCCTTTGATCGTTTACCTGAACGTCGTCGCTGGGACCACCCAATCGAACTCAAATCAGAAGCTGTACCGTTCAATAGCAAGATTTATCCGCTCAGTCTTGGAGAACAAGCGGAGTTAGATAAGTTTATTGAAGAACATCTTCGTACAGGCCGTATTCGACCATCCAAATCTCCTATCGCATCCCCTTTCTTTTTATCAAGAAGAAAGACGGGACTTTACGCCCGGTTCAAGATTACCGACGACTAAATGCAGACACGATCAAGAATCGATATCCCCTCCCTCTCATTTCGGAAGTCGTACACAAACTACGTAAGGCCAAGTACTTCACCAAGCTGGATATTCGCTGGGGGTATAACAACATTCGATTACGGGAAGGAGATGAGTGGAAGGCAGCCTTTACCACTAATCGTGGTCTTTACGAGCCGTTAGTAATGTTTTTCGGTCTTACTAATTCCCCCGCAACCTTTCAGACAATGATGAACGATCTATTACGCGACTTGATTAGTTGTGGAGTAGTGATCGTGTATATGGACGATATCCTTATATTCACCGAGTCCCGAGAAGAACATCAAAAGGTCACTCGTGAAGTTTTACAAGCTCGTGAAGTTTTACAAATTCTTCAAGATAATCGCCTTTATCTGAAGCCGGAGAAATGTGCCTTCGAACAAACCGAAATCGAGTACCTTGGTCTTCTCATTCGTCACGGACAGGTCTCGATGGACCCAGTCAAAGTCAAAGGCGTTCAAGATTGGCCTCGTCCTACCTCCAAACGCGAACTCCAACAGTTTTTGGGATTCGTTAACTATTACCGTCGCTTTATTCAAGGATTTGCTGATATTGCTCACTGTCTTCATCGTCTCACAGGAAATGAGCCTTGGTGTTGGGCTGCTCCTGAAGAAGAAGCATTTCAGAAACTTAAAATCGCCACCACCACAGCACCCATTTTATCCATGCCTAACGACGATCAACCCTTTCGCGTTGAAGCCGACAGTTCGAATTATGCTACCGGAGCTGTACTCTCACAACTTCAAGTGGACGGGAAATGGCATCCTCTTGCATTTATTTCACGTTCTCTCAGTGACGTCGAACGGAACTACGACATCTACGATAAGGAGATGTTAGCAATTATGCGCGCCTTACAAGAATGGCGGCATTATCTCATGGGTGCCAAGCACACCTTCGAAATTCTCACTGACCATAAAAATCTTGAATACTTCTGCACCGCCAAGAACCTTAATCGTCGACAAGCTCGTTGGGCCTTGCAATTGGCTGAATATGATTTTACCTTTCCCACAAACCAGGCCGTTTCCACGGCAAACCTGACGCCCTCTCAAGGCAAGCGGACCATGGAAGGGGGGAGAGTGATAATCATGATCATACCCTTTTACGACCAGAGTGGTTTCGAGCGGTAGCAGTAGAAACGATGATGCCAGGAGACGAGCTATTGGAGAAGATCCGGAAGTCGAAGAAGTTGGAGAACGAAGTTATTCGGAGTCGTAAGATTTTTGCCGAAGAATGGAAAGAACAAGATGGCCTACATTTATGGAAGAACCGAATATACGTACCTAACAACAAACGACTCAGAGAAGAAATCATTCATTCCCACCATGATCCTCCTTCAGCTGGACATCCCGGTCGGTTCAAGACCACCGAATTAATCCTTCGAACCTATTGGTGGCCGCGCATTCACGCCCACGTAGCAGCGTACGTTAGAGGCTGTGAGAAATGCCAACGTACCAAGACTTTTCCCGCCAAACCGTTTGGATCGTTGGCCCCAAACCTCGTGCCAGAGACAAACTGGCAAATCGTATCCGCTGACCTTATTACTCAGCTCCCGCAGAGTCGAGGATACGACGCTATTCTAGTCGTGGTAGATCGCTTATCTAAAATGGTCCGTCTCGCTCCTACTAATGGAGAACTAACATCAGAAGGATTAGCTCGTTTATATCGAGATCGAGTTTGGAAAGACTTTGGTCTTCCCGAGCGAATTCTCAGCGATCGCGGAACTCAATTCGCTTCAAACTTCATGCGAGACCTCAATCAACTTCTAGGAATTCAAGCTAATCCATCTACGGCTCATCACCCTCAAACTGACGGTCAGACAGAACGGATTAACCAAGAAATCGAACAATATCTTCGTTTATTTGTCAACTATCGCCAGGACAATTGGGCAGAATGGCTTTCTTTAGCAGAATTCAGCTATAACGACAAAATTCAAAGTTCTACCGGTTATTCCCCTTTCTTCCTCAATTATGGTCGCCATCCTCGTAAAGAATCGGAACCTCGGTCGACAGTTCGAACTGAAAGCGCCGAAGTATTCGCCTCCCGTATGAAGAACCTTACAAAAGACGCGGGAGCAGCCCTTACCCACGCTGCTGAGGATATGAAGAGATATTATGATAAGTATCGATCGGAGGCGCCTGATTACCAATCTGGAGACCTTGTATATCTTGAAGGAACTAACTTAACATCAGATCGTCCAGCCAAGAAACTAGACGACCGACGTTTCGGTCCATTCAAGATCGTTAAGAAAGTGGGAGAACGGGCATACAAGTTGGATTTGCCTCGCACCTGGAAGAGGATTCATCCCGTCTTTCATACGACCCTTCTTCGACCCTATCATCAACCCACCTCTCCTCTACAACAAAAACCTCCACCTCCTCCGTCTATCGACGTCAAGGGAACGTTAGAACATGAAGTTGAGGAAGTTGTCGCGTGTCGGAAGAGACGAGGAAGAACAGAATATTTGGTGAGATGGAAAGGACAGCCGAGAGAAGAAAGCACATGGGAACCTCAAAAAAATCTCAGCGACGAGTTCGGAACAAATGAAGCATTGAAACGTTATTGGAATCAAACGGACATACGGCAGTTGAAGAAAACATCTCAAATCGGGTTTATGACGAATCAAGCCGTATATGATTGGAAGAGACGCGGGTTTAGATGGTTGACGAAAGAAGGACTCAAGGATATTCGTTGGGATCTCGTCGGTGAGGACACCGACCTTCAGAGGGGGGTAATGTCATGATATGGCCAAGTCTAAGAGGTAGCGGGCCTTGAAAGACTAGCGGATTCTAAAACCAGTCGTCATAGGAGAAACGAGGAGACGTTGTTCTTTAGTTTTGACCTTATCATTCCTCCACTACAGTTACTCAGTTCTAGGCTATTCTAGCCTCTACTATTCAAGAGCCTTTCTAGCGCATCTGATTTCGACTTAGAGTGTTGCTGACAGCCAAATAGCAGACGCTTCGAGAGGGAGAATAAATATGTTGAGAAGCTTTCAGGATGCGGTTTGTGCCGATCTAGTGTAGTATACGTAGCTAGTGGTTGAAAAGTGAAATCAGTATTAGATTATACCAGATCACACAATTCAACCAGAGCAAGAGAGATCTGATGTGTATGAACGTTTGGACGACACGACAACGTCGACCCCGAGCATATGTTGAGGCGGGGTAACCCGGGCGGTGTTTGAAACCTCAAGGCCTCAATATTAATATGATATGATAACTCGACCACATGAACGTTCGAATTCTGAACGTCAGTACATAATGTCAAGATCATGCACATAATACGGATATCGATGTAGGGCCATTTTAGTATCTTGCTGTCAGATTTGCCCGAGGACTCGGCCTTACGTTTACACAGTCTACCTACTAACTGACCACAGCATGCATGTACCATTCTACGTATGTCTCGAAGTTTTCTTTTATCTTTGCACTCACATGCCTTTCTCTAGAGTCTCTCATGGTACAGACAAATGCTTCATGGTGGGAATGGCTAGATGAGGCTGTGCTGTGTCCTGCCACGATGACAAGGTTGTTGGTAGGCTCGCTACATAAAGTAAGTACTTAGGCCTTAGACCTTCCTCTGTTAACGCGCATGGCCAGCATCTATGAGGCAACTGAGTCTAACCGGGCTCTACGAGGTCCTAAACCTTCTCTCCACTTCTTGATGTCACTTCTGACAATTGTTCGTGTTCTTCAGACCTGCAACCCTTGAGTCTATGGTGACTCGTATACGTGCCCTTCATATTCTATGTCATGGTTTAGACACTGGTCAGATGGTCTGGTGTGACGATGCTTGAGAAAGCGGGTGTCCACCGTGTCTCTGATCCGGAATACAATAACATCAATGGATGCACATTCATGGTTGCCGTGCTCCCCACGTGCCATTCAATGTATTTCTTGAATTTTTCTCTTCTCTTTCCGCTCACCTGCCTCTCTCTAGGGTCTCATGGTACGGAAAATGCTGCATATGCCAGCGCATGAGAGCCACTCAATTTCAAGTTGGAAACCTTTCTCACATCTGTTCGGTGCCCGCTCTGAGTGTCTCTCATGGCTTTGATTGATGGAAATCACTCTGGAGGCGATCATGACAGCCAGGTAATGTTCGATGAGGTTCTCAGTTTGTCTAATTCGATCATCTGGCCGCACTGCGTTTCAACCTAGCTCCTGGTACTACCTAGCTATTGACCATCGTACACGGTTGCTCAATAGCAGCCACAATAACACAATCACTTCCCCATGAATATACAATACTGTTTGTACTCAGATCGACTCGTCAATACGAAGTCTGCTGCACGCCATTGATCATTGCTTTCGACTCAAGGTCCTGTCAGTGGGAGAAGTTGATATCCCCCATTGTTACTTGAGGTCGCACCAGAATCGTGTTGCCCTGGTGTTTGTGGGCACCGATATTGCAGCTAGCAACACTGGTTTGAATATACAAAGGTTTATTACGTAACTTAATGGGGATCAAAATGATGTTAAGACATGTAGGGAAATGTATCTAAAGCGGAAACTGATCCAAGTAGACGTACTAGTAAGTACAGTTGGTAAGGAATGAGTTTGTTGAACTGAAGCTATATGTGAACAGTTTCAAGTTCTAAACACCAGCAGCAGCCTTACGTCTGCGCACTCCGCCTACACCACAGCACGTACTAGGATGACAGAGCTTGTCGGGCCATCACTTGTACCCATCGAATGTCTATATTTTAATCTGTTGCTTGTTGAGGTCAAGCAATTTGAGTCATACGGAAAGATCGACAGACCAACCAGCGCAGACTCGGATGTTAGACAAGATGGAGACAAGGTCACGAACTTCTTCTGGTGGTCTATACTACGCTCACATGACATGGACGAGGTACGTGCGCAACGCAACGCAGCTCGCAATTGCTACAGCAACTTCAGATAGACTGTCCACTAACGTGTCTACGTGTTCGCCTGCTCAGAAGAGAACGCCGTCCGGATATATAGGTGAGCATTTATTTCCGCCTTCTGCGTTTTGCCGGGTATCTAAGTATCGCGATAGATCTCCGATCGTCAAATGGCTCTCATATGCAATCACTTTATATACCTTTGTTATCGCCACACCCTTCGTGATCACATTTATCGTTCAACTACCCTTCCTTAACACTTTACCTGCTTGGGCCTCCATGCCATTTGTATGCTGTGACCTCGTATATAAGCGGCCATGTTTCTGCTCGTATCATCATCAATCTCACCCACCATGTTTCCCTGCTTCAAGTATCTCCGGCTTTATACCAATAGACAAACATGCAGGTACGTTCTCCCTTTCCTGCCGTTGTGTCAATTCACCCCTCACACGTGTTTTAGAGCACAGTTCCATCATCCCGACTCAAATGTTGCAATTTCATACGCGCCTTCCTTCGTGTAGGTTGTTCCTCTTTGCTCTGTCAACATCACGGTAACTGACATTTTCCCCTCTAGCGCTTCACCAGCACAAAGGACAGCGTCACCCAGAAACATGGTAATTTACTGAATGTAAGCCCTCTCCTGGTGCTTAGTCGTTATATCCTTGACGATGCGCTGTCAGTCGCCCGCTGTGCATCCTTCACCTCCTATTCCTAAAGATCCTAAGTTCTTCGCCGGAGTCACGCGTGCTGATGGGAAGGATGATTCTGCTTCTGCCAACAAGACTTTATCCTTCGTCTGATTAGCTCTTACTTTAATTGCGCTCATGGTTTCAATGTTGTAACGCATCATACGTTTTCAAGCCCTCGCCCCGTACTACCAATATTTATATGATGTACGCGTTGGGGAGCACATCCCCATTATTCGCATTAAACCCAGAGTGCATCTCTCAAGCACAGTTCAAAATCCTGACATTTTCAAGCCAAGTTGAATCCCAATCATCACGCCCTAGTATTTAGATCAGTAACGTCCAGGTAAGAGTGTAGCATTGCACGAACTGATGACAATCAACGAAAGCAGAACACCACCTGTGGGTTGCGAAGAATGTGGAACGAAGAAATTCCCTAAGTCAGAAAGCTCTTACGCTTACCTGATGCACAATAAATTGACTTCCTTCCAATTGTACGCTTGCATAGCCGGGAAGCTACTGTTGCGGTATAAGCGAGGTAATGCCCAATCTGTCCATATGCTACCACATCATGATGGTGTCAGTGGGTAGTACAATAAGTATTCATTGAAAGTGTTCTCCTGAATGATCCTCGCTGCTATGACTACTTATATCGGTGTCTCTCCATGTGCCGAGGTCTTCTTCCTGGCAAAAATAGATTCCTATAAGTTAAGCACATCCCCAACCAGACAAAGCCACCTCGAGCAGTCACCTCGTAGTCCAAACCCCACTCCACTGACGACGACGAATAAGCCACACGATAAGATATCACACCGTACGATCTATAGATGAGATGTTGCCCATAGAGATCCACACAAGGCCGTCAGAGTGGTGCATGTGCTGGTTCACATGCTAGAGATGAAGGTGCATGCGCGTGGCGAGGATCGCAAGGATATAGACCTGCAAACTGTATATATGTGTTTGTGGGTGTTATCAGTAGGAGTCCGTGATAGAAGTAGGAGATGCATACTCTTCGAGGGAGGAGTGGTATGCGGACTGAGCGTGCGGACAATCAATGACTCAATCATATTAAAGGGTATCGGAGGGTTTACCCACATCGGGAAACAGCATTGGCACAAGGACGTTCACGGCCGAGAGAATTTTCCAAACAATAATCGTATAATCATCGCCGATGAGCACAGAATCATATTGACTCACAGAGACCGCATACATAGTAGAATATGTTATGCTTCACCAGGACTGCGTGAATAGGTCCATTGGTCGACTGCCAGCTATGTATGGTACGTATGAGTGTGAGAGAGACTAGTCCTGGAGAGAGCGTCAGTCAGCGCAGGTCTGTAACGTATGCTACCAGTTCCCAACCACATACCTAGTTGAAACACAAACAAGAAAATAAACGGCAGGTACAATTGGACACTGCTCGAGATCCAGTTGCAACCTCCTTGAATTACGCAGCCACCTGGGAGGGACCTAGCTCTACATACTTTCAGAGCTCGACTGCCCCCACTGAGTCTACTTGGACCCTCGTTCAACGGTTTTGTTGGGGGCCCGTTTCTGCCAGAAAGGCTCAACCTTTTAAATGGACACTTATTCGATGGGGTTGCTTTGGTACATGCGCGATGATGATACACAAGGTAGATTGAAAAACATAACACATTCTCATGCGTATGAAGCAGAATGATTACATCGATACATGAATCTGCAAGGGGCCAGGTGGGTAAGTGAGAGTTATCAATAGTTTGGCGGGTATGCATACTAGGATTCGTCTGACTGATTGCCATCAGGGCTGGATGATCTGGTGAATTTTGTGCAGAAGTAGGCGAGAGAGAGGCTGATATAGTACAGGAATGAGAAGGAGTATAGGATGGTTGAGCATGTTCGAGGGATCCTATTCACATGTCGCTTCAGGTATGTGTCAGTTCGAGCGTTTAACTGGCAGAGGTACCTCACCAAAAATTGCTTTCAATCGTTTTGGAGCTTGTGGGTATATCATGGTACCTGGGGTAGGAGGCGTCTCTTCCGAGAGTGCATTGGAGGACGTGACATTATCTAGGATGCTACCACATGCACTCTAGGGAAATAATGAACTGTTTCCTCAGTCTCTGGACAATACTTGTGGACGGGAGGCGTTGTCATCTTCAAGTTGTGTATGCGGTAAAGGTGTTTATTGATGGGAGAGCAACACAGGTTTCGGTACAAGAACGTTGTAGGTAGCCGTGCATTATCATAAATGCGTGCTATACAAATATTGACATGGAGCCCTCACATGTTGAATTGACTGCTGCTCTGACATGCATTCTTTCTGGCGGATGTGCGGCATGTCCGACCTGGGTTCCATGTTTGAAGGTCCAGCGAAGCCGTCGAATTATCTTCATCTACGCAGCCCTCTGCAAGACACCCTAGCACTAAGAAAGTTATTACAAGTTGCTCTCTGAATTTGAAATTTGCAAGTTTGAGTACTTCGCAAGTTTGTCGCATTGAAGTTGTATGTGATGCGCTGAGCCAACGCTGGGCGGTATGCGCTTTGCACATCATCCAAAACAGGCAGGTATTACGTACCGGTTGGTTCACTGGGGCTTGGTTTAAACGTTTAAACACCCGCCGTGCGCACCGCGCTGGCGTGTACATTCAACCTAACTTCGTGTGCCTAAATCTACAGGGAGAAAGATTTGCAATGTCGGAGCATGTTCAGATTTCGCCCAACATGCCTCCCAACATCCCGAAAAAACTGGTACACACGAACCATGATATCATGTATCTCATTCACGGGCAGTTCACGCGGAGTTGGTACTGCAACAATTCTAGGAAATGTGGATAGTACGCAGCTGAGGCTCGAAGACTGTAAGTTTAATGTGCTTGTCTGTTCACCATTCTGTTCTTTCACCCGAGCCCTCAGCTTACACACAACTGAGTGTTGCGATGTGAACTTTCTCTTCGGGCTCGACGTGCTTAATACGCACTAGACATGCACCGACCCCCACAAATCCTTGTCGCGCATCCTGTAGTGCGAAATAGGCTTCCTCTCTGAACACCGGAGGTCCCTTGGGGATGGCATGATGGTGTATCACGCGTGGGGACTCGAACACTTTTCAAGTGTCGTTCTATTCCAGGTGTGCCTGTGTCCTCGTCCATCAGGTCATCATACTTGCTAGTATCTTGGCAACACGAACACCCATTTGAACATACAGCACGGATGTACATTTACTTCAGCAAGTAAATCAAGTTCTTGCCCGAACAAGGCTCATCTTTGAGAAGAACTCGTCAACCTAGGCGTAATGACAACGGGAGGTTTCCTTGATATCTGCATTGTAAATGAGCTGCAAGGAGCTGCAAGGAAAAACATATCCCACTTTGTCATTCAGGACATGGTTATCGCACTGCCAATCAATATCAATCAACTCATATCTGTCAAGAAAACGTGCTAGCATGTTTCCAGCAGGCTGTGGTACATATGATGCTTGCCAAGTCCAACGATGTTGCCATTCTGCCACCCCAATATAAGAAAGTTTGATGATGGACAAGTGATGGAACGCGACTCAGCATCATCGCTGATACAGCGTGAGAGGTGGTGGTTTTTGTGATGCTTGAGGCAACATAATCAAAAATAGTGGGCCAATGACGGTAACGGGATTAAAGAAAATGGCGGCAACTCACTGACAGCCTCAGGGACGGTTTGTTGATTACGAGATACTGTGCAGTACATACAACACATGTTGCAGTATTCATATTCATACCTATATCTTACACATGATTTACAATAAGCGCACTCGCAATGTGCGTTTGCAGAGTTCCACGACCCTTTCATTCCCGGTCCATAAGGAAAGCGATTCGCTCGGCTTGCTGTGATGGCATTGGTTTCTCCGATGTTGTGACTGTTGACTGGCAATGATACTGTAATCGCGAGATAAGAAGGATCGAGGTCTGTAGAATGGGTGAAAAATCGCCGCAAACACGTTGTGCATAGACTTACGCAGATGCTGACGAGACAGACATTCATGAAGTAGCCAGCGATATCTAGTATGATGCATCAGCTATGCTTTCTAAAACAACTTGTTGCTTGCGAGGTACCAATGAAAGCGCCTTATTGATTTTAGTTAGGGTGACCAAATTCACGTCTAGGACAACTGGTACTTACCAAATGCCGGAGAATCTGGCATACTGGCCCTGATTTGTGGAAGTGCAAAAAGTACTGAAAGTTTGTCAGTGACGCATCTATCAACCCTCTGCGGCTCACACACCTGATGTTGAGATCAAGATAAGGCTATCATTAACGTTCGCACGGAATAGCACCAGGACTGTCATCCATAAAACGGCGACAGAGAGGCCCCCTATAGCGCAATTATTAAGAATAAGCCGGACCATATACATTTAGCAGTAAATCTTACAGCTTGTTAAAAGCAGGAGGATGGCGAACACCTTGACCATGTCTTGTCGCACGAGAATTAGGGCTAATGCGTACAGTGTCTCGTTCCCAACTGTAGTTGGGTAAAACACACTAGAACCAATCCAATTTATCATACTTCCATATCCCATTACGCCAGATATCGGCAGTGATTGATTGCTGTCAGTGTCAATGGCTAATAGCGATGTGTATGCGGAGTGCCTGCAGGGAGTCAATCACGTCATTAAAGAGAAATGAAGTGATTCCCTTACTGATCAAATGGATAATAAAGAGTCGATGATTTCTTCTGTAATGTATACGGAAGAAATGGATCGAAGGACAAAACCGTAACATATTCTTCTGCTGGTAATTGCCTGGGAGATGCTCGAATCAACGCCTGGCGCAAATGCAGATTAGAGCTCACTTTCTTCCGGGTATGTATGTCACTGGCGGAGGATTTTGTACCGTTGACGAATCAAAAGTGCCTATTGGGCTTGTTATGTTCCAATTTACACTGGCATTTCTAATGACCAATGTGAAGTCAGATTCAAGAAGGGAACATTCGCTTACTCATTCAGATACAGGGCGACGTTGTTGACGAATTGATTTTGAATACAACTATCGTTTGATGAACCTGTATATTGATGTCCACAGGCGCCAACAAGAGACCAGTGAACCTGAAGGCCCTTAAATGTGAATGCATGAACATCAAGACGATACTCACAGAAAATGTCTGCCCGTTCATGTCGATTGAGAACATGTCCGCAAGCCTAAAATATATCAGACTTTGTGTGACAGTGGCAAGTGCTGGGTATTCACAATACAAGCTGTGCTCCAGTAGTTAGTGTTAATCCACCATCTCAGGAATACATAACTTACACCGGGAGATCCACTGACATTGAAATCACCCAATGTGACATCATCCATGCCTACTTGGGTTCTGAAGTTGTGGTTCACATAAACCACTGCGAGATGGATAGAGATCCCTATGAGCAGGGAAGACATGATCGTCAAGGTCGCTAACGGCCCATGACGTATTAAGATTGGGTTTCGTCCTATTATACGTTGTAGTGAGAGTAGTAGTGGCATCACTTTACTCAAGGGTAGAAAGGTTAACTGATGTGGTCTTCGACTGGCGACTCACTTTATAAGGGCACCATCTACCTGCAAGGAATATCTGGGACTGGGGAAGTAGATAATGCTTGGCTCCTGAGGTAATGCCGGATCATATGCGCACCAGAACAGCCTTCAAATCATCAGAGGCTGGTCAATTCTAAAATGCCGTTGTCAGAGTCAATGGCAGTTGACAAAAACAAGATGTCAACTGCCATTGACTTTGACAGCGGCCTTGTAAAATTGACCGGAGTCATTTGATGGGCAAGATCACGAAGATAATCGAACTTCGCCATTTTTTTTACCCGTGCAAGCGCGGGCCTTCATGCATGCAGCATGATCCATCATGCTGTTGATTCAATCATGCGGTCCTCACAATCAATGACGAAAGTGCACCAAGTTAAATCTCAATGACCTGGCCAGATTGAGACTTCCGCCACGAGCCACTGCTGATGAGGCTGGTGTCGGAAAAGAGACCTCTGTTGACGCTATTACCGCAAGGGCTGAATAGCGTTCACAATATGATGCACCAGGTAGAAGTCAGACATAACCCACCCCCACGCATGTTGCCCACGTCGCCCATGAGTCATACCCCTACCAGGTGCGATTTTTTTCGGACCCACTTCCGGAGCTCTGTGTATCTAGGTAATTCCTCGCCAAACTATCGCACCGCCATTCTGTATTGAAACACCCACCTCCAAATTCAGAAGCCTGTTCATGCAACGAATCTGTGCATTGGTCCACCCAAAGACAGCATTGTGCAATCAATCGGAGATATATGTCGGCATTCATTCTGCTTTCTGGGTTATGCCTCGAAAATCTGAGTCTGCCTCAGATGGCAGTGAGGTATGAGGCTCGTGGAATTGTAAGTATGAAATTGAAATCTTGGGGAAAGGTAGAAGGCACGAATATCTCGAGGACTTCTGGAATCCGTCAACTACCTGCCCTCCATGATTGTAGCTCCGAGATTCTTGGTCCAGTGAATGAGCTCAACATGGTCGATACATTCCCGTAAACCAGTATTGTGTCATGTAATCACAATACACCATACGAGCATCGTATCCTTGAAGGGGCATACAAAACAGTACAGAGGATCTGGACAGACCATCGACCAAGTATGCGGAGGGGCCGTCGTACGCCGTGGCAGTAAAACTACTGATGACGACACCTACGATCATGATGGTGCTGAGTTGTTTAAGGGGGAGGTAGTGGAATGAGGGGTTGATATTTGTGCATTGCTGCCCGAGGTAGACGACGAAGAGGAGGGAGTGGTAGTCGAGGTTGGTGATATGGTTCAACGGCAATTACTGATGGATAGTTAGTACTTGCCACGCCAAGTAGCAGAAGCTTCAAGGGGAGAAGTTTTCAAGGTGCGACTTGGGCTGGTCTATAGTAGCTAGTGGTTGAAAAGTGAAATCAGGATTAGATTAAGCAGATCACACATTTCAACCAGAGCAAGAGATCTGATGCGTACACGTATGAACATTTGGATGGCACGACAGCGTCAAGATTCCTGACTCCATGCGTATGTTGAGGTGGGGTAACCGTGTTTGAAGCCTCAAGGCAATTATAACTCTATCGATATCGTGACCGCGCTTGCGACCGCATGAACGTTCTGATTCTTCTGAACGTCAGTTGTAACATAATGTCAAGATCATGTACATAATCCGAATGTAGGGCTATTTTGGTTTCTTGGTGTAAGTTTTGCCCAGGGAGGGCTGGCTCCCCGTGACGTCTCATAGCCACGGCATGGTGCTTCGGATAACCTTTCTCCAGCAATACGAACGAGTCGAGTCTGCTTGCACTGGTCTGAACACAACACAATTTGATGCTGTTGAAAAACTAGTGTAAGTGGCACGGCGTAGACTGATTGTTATCTTATGGACTTGTTCCACTGGCGCGCAGCAACAGCAACAGCTTCAAGAGCACTTGAGCAAGAGTGAAAACACGCTTAGTGTGACATTCGTTTCAAGAAAGTCACATCCATCGACAAGAACGGAGTGCAGAGTTCCTAGTAGCGCATGTATGATACTGCAGATACAAACGAGGGGGTGTGCCTAGCCTATATATATGTTCCATATCATGAAGCGTGCTGCAAGGTATAGGGGCCATAAAATAAGACTTGGAAAACGGTAGCGGAAGTACAGTATAATAATGGAAGAGCAGAACGTCATGGGAACCAATAGATGAGATGATAGAAAATGACAATGAAGGGCAAAGTTTCTTCGCTAATGTTCATACTGCTCAACAGACGCACAACCGATCCAAAGCAAGACAATAGTCCAGCAACTGTATTGCATCGTGATGCTGTCCCAGTGACAGATGCGATAGTTGGGACTGCGTCCCTAATGTTGACCGTCTGTAGTCTGAGTAGGCACGCAACACACCCAGAGTAGGAAGCGAGCACGCCATCCAGAATCTACGGTGATACGAGGACGCGAAATTGTCCCAGTGGCCCCAGAGACTGCGGATACTGTAACAGCAGCAGTAGTAGTGGGGGGTGGCGATGATGGTGTGTTCTGTGCTGCTCCGTTGGGTTGTAGGGTGGTATGCGGTATCGGTCGAGACGAGCTGGTAGCTGGCTTCCTTCTAGCGTGATAGTTCCTCTATGCAAAGAAGAGTCAGTGATAAATAAGAACGAGAAGGGAGGATACGCACAGGCTTGCCCGCTGTACATGGCACTTCAACTATTAGTGGTTCTCGCAACTCGATGTCCGATCTGTGTCGTCTGCGCATCATGTCAGAGACTAGATTTTGAGTCCATCGAGGTTGGGTGTTGCGCTCGGTTGCACAATTTGGCTTGGAGCGGCGCCAGAAGGAGGAGATGTGACCGAGGGTGTGTTGACGTGGTGCTGGGGTGGGGCTGTTATTCGGCCTATTGGATTGGGATAGACGAACACGCAACTGACAACATATTTGTCAAAACATTCAATGATAAATGGAGGTCAGAGATCACGTACATTAGCATCTCGTAGTGCATTATCCAAGAACCCTTGGGGTATCCGACGAGTAGCTTTCATTTTTGGGGCTGGTCGCAGTGTAACATCAGCCTGGGGAGCAGATCCGTTGTCAGTGTGATTGAAAATGAAATACATGCAAGCTTACGATATCTGACAGAAGGCTAGCGTCTTTGACAATAGAGGAAAGGTCCCATATGTGTATGTCGTCGTTGCAGCTAGTGACAAGGAACTTTCCATCTGCAGAAAAGGTGGCGGAGTTCACATTGTCTTCATGGTGGAGTGGAGTTCCAGTGGGTTGATTGGTTTCGAGGTTCCACAGTTGTGCTGTCTTGTCAAAGTATGATGCGCTTGCGAGGATACGCTCATTGGGAGATAGTGAAAAGGTATCAGCCCAACGTCCATCAAGAACAGCGATTTCTGTCCATGTGGCTGTGTCTAATTTGGTGATGGTGGATCCCCGGGCGATAAGTATTTTTCCATTTGAGGTCCATGTGGAACCTTGCCCGGGAAAACAGCAAGGAACACTGAATGGATCGGGCGAAAGTAACAGGACGAAACTGTGGATTCTTGGAGCGTTGTACTAATGAATATGTGATGGTAGGTAGGAGACCCGAGTCTGATCCGAGTGGTTGGAAAGTAACGGAATATATGGGGATGGATCACGTGATATGTGATAAGGTAAGTATGTAGTAAGCGGTCAGCTTACACCCTCTCAACCTCCGAAGAATTTGTTCTGGCGTCTTGTGGACGTGCTTAGAATAGTGTCACGAGTCATCGTCTTCATCAGTCTTCGCATGTGAGCATTGTGCGTATTCATCAGACCTCGAACTTGAAGCGTTTGTGTTGTATTCTTGAAGTACATGGGTGTTTTCAAGCTCTTTTCCAGGTACCCATACGTCCGCTTCAGGACCGTATCCACGCCAGCGGATGAGATATTGTTTTCCGCGTCCTCGTGTTCTGTTGTCCAAGATTTTCTCTATCTCCCATTCTTGTGAGCCCGTCTTGGTGACGATTGGTCCTGGTCGTTGGAGTTCACGAGAAGGATAGAGTTCGGCGTCGTTGGGGACATGTCGTTTCAACTCGGACACGTGAAATGTGGGATAAACATTAGTGTGGTCTGGCAAGTCTAAAGTATAAGTGGACGACTCAGGGTTTGCAGACACGATAGTGTAGGGACCATCAAAGCGAGGCATGAATTTGGCGACGCATTTGTTGTTTCTGTTGAGGTATTCTCGTCGTCTGTGGGCTGTTGAGAGGTAGACTGAGTCGCCGACTTGCAGTGTTGGCTCTTCGTTTCTATGTAAGTTTGCGGCATTGGCTTGCACTATCTGAGATGCTAAAAGGGCGTCATGTGCGTCAGCTATGTCAGTTTTAAGTGAAACTATTGCATCTAGCGCGTTTGCGACGTCAGCGGGGAAGTCTTCATGCGTCGACTTGATTCCATCAGTTGTCAATGGTGGTAGGTGACGCGGGGTTCTTCCGAGATGCATGTGGAAGGGGGTGTATCCGGTTGACGCATTGATTGTTGACATTACATATGTTGAATCATACACGTGGTAATGCGTTAACCCATCCCGACTGATGACGGTCCACGAAGTACCTCAGAGTTTGGTCCACGGTTTTGTTGGTATGTTCGCTCGCACTGTTGGTTTGGGGGTGGTAAGCGGTAGACATTTTTAGCTTGACGCCGGTCAGACGATGTAGGGCCTTCCAGAATTTGCTGGTGAACAATTTGTCGCGGTCCGAAACGATACTTAATGGCAGGCCATTTTCGCAATACCAATTGTCGAAAAAGAGGTTTGTGACTTCTCGTGCATTCATGTTCATGCGGCAGGGCACGAGTCTGACATCTGCGCCTAAACGATCAGTGATGGTCATGATACCGTCAAATCCTTCTTCTGTCGGCAAAGGACCTATGAAATCGATAGCTATCGATTCTCCTCTGTGATCCGGTACAGGGAGAGGATGTAAAGGGCCGGCCGGTTTTGATGTTCGACTCTTGTTCCTAGCACATTCTGTGCATGCTGGGATGTAGCTTTCTTCCAAGTCTCTTCTCATATTAGGCCAATAATATGATTCGCAGATCGCGCCATACGATTTGTCGATTCTGAAATGTCCGAGGTGGTCGTGTGCCATGCGGAATATGGTTTCTCGTAAGTGTGTGACGCGGGGGATTATAAGTCGATTGTTAAGGTACAGTAATCCATCTTGTTGGTGTAGACCAGGCAGGGAGCCGATTAGTTTTGAAACCTTCACGCACCAAGGGTCTTCAAGATAACCGGACTTGATGTTGTTGAGTAACGACACGTCTGGTGTTATTGATAGGACCAGTGCGATCGGGTGGACGTGTGGGTGCGTCGCGGCGGGCATGTGGGCGGTTTCTTGTACGTACTTGGGGACTTCGTCATCGGGTGGTAGGCGAGAAAGGGTGTCTGCCACGCAGTTATCTTCGCCTCGAATATACTGGATGTTGAAGTCGTATTGGCTGAAGAACTCTTGCCATCTGGCTTGGCGTCGAGATAGTTCTCGTTGAGTCATGAAATTCTCTAATGTTCTGTGGTCAGTATAAACGGTGAATGGTGTGCCCAACAACTCGATTCGCCACTTCTTAAGTGCTCGCACGATCGCTAATAGCTCTTTCTCATGCACCGGATAGTTGAGCTGTGCTTCGCGAAGTTGCATAGAGTCGAAAGCAACTGGTCTTGCGGTTTGTGGGGTAGGTCCGACACTCAGTAGTGCTCCGACATGCCAATCGCTCGCATCGCAGGTAACAAAGATCTTGTTGTCTTTCATATTGTCGTGGTCGATCGTTGTTAGACATTCTCGACTGATGACAAGGCGCTTAATAGCGTCGAATGCGTCTTGGTGTGTCGTGTCCCAACCGGGCCACTCGGCTTCGCAAGATTTTGTCGTCAAAGGTGTGAGTAAGCGTGTGTGGTCGGCGAGGCTAGGTAGGAACTGGTCTAGGTATCTTACAAGGCCTAGAAATGATCGAACATCATTTGTCGACTTAGGTACGGGCCAGTCTAAAATGCGTTTGGCTTTCGAAGCGTCAGCTTCGATGCCAGTGGCTGAAATCCGGTGGCCTAAGAAGTCGATTTCCGTACAAAACAGCGACGTCTTCTTTGGTGAGCAGAAGAGCCCGGCTTTTTGTAGGGCATCGAGGACGAGCTTTATGTTCTTCGCGTGTTCCGCCACGTTCTGGGACCATATTATGATGTCGTCAAGGTAGGCGTGGCAGATTTTGCCAATGAGTCCGCGTAGAGCGATGAACATTCTCCGTTGATGGGTTGCGGGAGCATTCCTCCCTCCCTGCGGCATTACAGTCCATTCGTGTAGACCTTCGGGCGTGTCTATAGCTGTATACTTAATGTCGTCGGGGTGTATGTGCTGTTGTGAACATTCTGTCCACAGCCCTGCAGAGGCCCAATTCACGGAGTACGTCGAAAGCCCAGTTATCCGGACATCAGACCAGTCACTCCAGTCATCTCCGACAAAACCCGCTCAAACCCGACGCTTTCCCGCGCTCTCCGAGCCTCGGACCCGCCGGACATCACCGGAGATGCACCGGACCCGCTCGCATACCTTCGGAAACCCGTCCGTCCTATGTCCTGTCCGTTCCGTCCAACCCCACTGGTGCGTAGTAGCTTGTTTCCCATGACTGATGCAGTCGACAGCATTATTACCTGTGTTCTCACACGTCCGCAGCGCCTCATGTTAGTTTACCTATCTCCGGACCCGATGTTTTCCTATTTCCTATATTCCGGATTTCTACGTAGCTAGTTATATACATAGGACTGGTAGTACGACCAAGCTCTTTACTTTACTGTAGGTGGGACTTCCCATCTACTTGGTCACATACCTGTCATTACCTGTTACCTGGCTGAATATACCTGGTTCACACCCGTTCCGCACCCGCTTCGCACCCGAAACCCTTGCCATTCGTTTTCCCTGACTTTCCCTTGTTTCCGGACATAGTCCGACGCTTTCTGAACCTGTTCCCTTGCTATTACCCATAACCCGATGACCCGAAGCTCCGGACCCGCTTTCCCGCGCCTCGGACTTGGTAGTATACCTTCGGACCCGACGTTTTGACCTCCGGACTTGGTCCACATACCTTCGGACTTGTTCCTTTACCTTTCCACGACCTTAGATACTAACCATCAGACTTATCTCAGTAGCAGACCCCTTTAGGGTCGAACGTTCTTGCCTTGCAAGTGAAGCAGCAGGTATAGCATTTGACCTTACACTATATCCGCCTACTGCGGAGTTGTTTCCCACAGCGCGTTTGGAAGAAGGAGTTCGTCATGTCGATTTTGCCGAAAATTTTGCCTTTAGTGCAGTCGCGCAGAATCTCATCGATTCATGGAAGTGGGTGGTTGTCAGGTATTGTATTTGTGTTAAGTGTCCTGTAGTCGTTTACCCATCTTGGTAATGCTGTAGGGTCCTTTTTGGGAATTAGAAAAGCTGGGGAGACAAACGCACTCAAAGAAGGCCATAGGCGACCAGCAGCAACGTGTTGTTTCAGTAGGGTATCCCATGCTTCACGATACTTGCGTGGCGTATTGTATCTTCGACATTGAATGATCTTGTTTGGGTCTTTAAGGGTGATACGGTGTATGACGTCCGTGGGTAATTGGTCGATATGTGGAATGTCGTCGGGGAATTTATCCTCGTACTTCCGCCTCATTTCTCTGTCTAGTCGATCCAGATGATCTTTGTTTGCTTCTATGAACGCCAGCGTATCGATTCGCTTACGTAGTAGTGTCATGATGTTGATGGATGAACATATGGTCTGTTCGTCATGATGTTTGCGGTGGTCGATCAAAACGGATTTCAATTGCTTAACAACGACTTTCCGCTGTTTTTGTATCTCGCGGTGGGAGGGGATTGAGACCTTGGTTGGAGCTGACGAGCGAGCAGGGTAAGAAGGTGGGTTCAATAGGTCGTACTTTGATTCTTTTGCGATAACAGTTCGATGCTCGTGATCTATAAGAAGACAGTTGTGTGATAAGAAAGGTCCTCCGAGGAGGAGTGGAACTGCTAGTCCCGGCGCAATGATAGCGCGTATCGTACGAGATGTCCAATCATGATTAACGGAAGAAGGTGCCAAAAGCACGTATTCAGAGAAAGAAACAGAAGAGGATGGAGAATTGTCTAAGAAGGCAGAATTTGCCTCAATTTGCTTGTGCAGTTTATGTCTAACCAGTCCTAGCTTGTTGACGACATTGTCGTCAATCAGAACTAGATGTGACCCGTGGTCAATCAGGGCTTCGAGATGTTCAAAACAATTGGAGGAAGGCCCCATCAAAAGACAAGGCCATAAAAGGTGGGCGGTTTCAAATGGGGCTACGCACATTTCATCTTCTGAACTCAACCCGTCATCGAGTACCGACGATGGCATCACGGCGCCTACGGTCGCGACAGCAGCTACGGTCTTCCCTTTTGGTTGTGCAGCGATAGCATCGTTTTCCGTAAGCGTTTTGTAGGATGTGGCGTCTGGTGCGCCGTCGGTACACTCTTTGGATTGGTGTGATACATAGAATTTCTGGCACTTAAAACATCCTTTGTGTTTCATCAGTAGCGCACGTTCGGTTTCTGTAAGACTCCCAAGGCGAGAGGAAGATGATGTGTATGTCTTTGGGGCGGTTGTTTTATTGGAGGAGTTGTGGTTCGAGGAGTTGTGGTTCGAGGAGTTGTGGTTCGAGGAGTTGTGGTTCGAGGAGTTGTGGTTCGAGGAGTTGTAGTTATTGGTGCGCTTAGAGGACTTGTATAGGTCTTCAGCTATCTTTCTGTGTGATGCGAGGTCTTCGAGACATTTATCATCAAGATGCTTGACTTCTTCGATCCACTCTTTAAGTGTGAGATCGTCCGCGAGTTTAGCTCTCAATATGGGGACAGTCAGTTCGTCACAGATGTTGGCTTCTAGTTGGTTGCGTAGTTGGTCGCTGGAGAGGTGAGCGGTGTTGCCATATAACAAAGTGTTCTGGTTTTGTAGTTCCAGAGCCCATTCGTAAAAGCTGCGGTTGCCTTGCTGTGATCCCAGGACCTTTCTACGAAGTTTTGTATCCCAATGACTCTCGAGCCATGCGTCTTTGAGAGCGGTCATGTACTCGGCGAAGGTACCGGCATCTAGAGTGTCTCGCTGGGCGAGGTACCAAGTGTGTAGACGCGGATCCAACATGCCGAAAGCTATCATCTTCACTTGGTCTGCGGCTTCGACTCCTTTGTGCATGAAGTACGTGGTACAAGCATTGTCCCAGTCATGAGAGACCTCTGGAGTGAGTTCACCCGCTGAGAGCTTTGGGGGTTTATTGGGAGCAGACTGTTCGACTCTGGCGGACTTCGTCATTTTGTGGAGGCGAGGGTATGATATATGCGTGTCGTCAGAGTCTGATTCCAATGAGGAGTCACAATATCTAGTTGTGGATGGAGCATGCTGGAGGGGCGTGTCGTCCGAGGGTACAGGGGTTAAGGTAGAAGATGGCGGGTTCAGGTGAGGTGTTTGTCTTTGATTTCTCGCACGCTGTCGTGTGGTCAAAGGTTCAGAGACAGTAGGTTTCCTTCGTGTCGAAGGCAGTTTGACAGGTCAAGTAGCGGGCGGGTAGCCCGGCAGGTTGGGAATAAAGATTATAACGGGTTCAGGTGATCATCAACGAGTTTCGTTTCTGTTAAAAAAAAGTGGAACCTTGCCCGGGAAAACAGCAAGGAACACTGAATGGATCGGGCGAAAGTAACAGGACGAAACTGTGGATTCTTGGAGCGTTGTACTAATGAATATGTGATGGTAGGTAGGAGACCCGAGTCTGATCCGAGTGGTTGGAAAGTAACGGAATATATGGGGATGGATCACGTGATATGTGATAAGGTAAGTATGTAGTAAGCGGTCAGCTTACACCATGCCAGGCACAGAAAAATACCCTCCATCGTCTTGAGCGGTTCGCCTGTGTTGGCGTCCCAGATCTTCAGCCCGGCCCCGCCTGTGGCATTCATCTTTCCATCTGGTGAGTAGCAAATCGCGTCTATCTCTTCCCCTGCCTTGATTGGTCCGAGGATAATTGTTCCGCTCTTGACATCCCACACTCTGAATGTCCCATCCATTGATCCACACACCACTCGCCCTCCGTCTGGACTCCAGCACACAGAAACCACTCTTTCTGTATGCCCCATCCATGTTTTGATGACCTTCCCCGTGTTGACGTTCCACAATTTCACTGCGCCATCCCAACTTCCACTTGCAACCGTTTTGCTGTCCGGCGATAATGCTATGACCTGTGCTCCTATTTCTTTGTCCTCCCAATCCTCCCCGACCTGCGTGCCGCTCTCCAAGTCCCAAACTCGAAATACTCCATCCCATGAACAGGTGATGATTCGCTGTCCACCGGGCAGGCATAGGATCTGTCGGATGCTGTTCTTTACTTCAATCTTTCGGCGAGGCCTTGTCCCTAAGTTCTTGGTCTTCACAGGGGGTGGATGCTTCATGATTTTCGTTTCGAGATTCACTGAATGGGTTCGTCATAACTTCAGCTCTCACCATCAAATGCCGAACTCCTTGCTTCGTTCCTGTGTTTGGTTCACAGCTTCAGCACGTGCAGATCAAGCGCCCAGCTACCTTTCGGGACAATATGCTGTTTCTTCATCAGCTACTCGGCATCGCGGTCCAACTATCCCGCAAGCTTGCATCCCTGTCTTTCTCCACCGGACCAGTACGATCCTATAATCTTCGTATCTATCCTCTCGCACCGCGTTTCCCTTGAGAGTCCAACCGGACACATCATGCTCTTCTCTCCGGCCTTTGTTCTCAACGTACAACATGAGCTTTTCTTCTTCGACCTCCTACTAGCTAAATCGCAATCTGGCCATTCTGACAACATTTTCCTAGTCATCGTCCGATCAGTCATTTCCAGTCTATTCCAGCTCTACGTCCCATTCTCGAACGAGAGATCATTTGCCGTTTCGTCTCCTAGGTAGACACCGTGCGTTTTTTGAACCATATCTCGGCTAGCCGTTCCTTCTTATTCATTCCTACCATCAAGCAGGAACGCGCTGCTCGGATCCTCGAGCATCTTGTCATCTCGCAGATCTGGTATGTATGTACCGTGAGCTCAATACTTATCTCACCATAGCACAGGGAGGAGAGCTTCAACTCTCGATTGCGCACCCGACTTCAGGAGTGTATCCATGTCCAAAAGCTCATATGCCGCAGGAGAATCGCCTTCTATATACTTGGTCTTCCGCACGGAGCCGCGGTTTTTCCTTTGTGTGCACAGCCAAAACCATCACCAGGACCACCGCACTTTGATGCATTCAATCCTTGGGCACGTGAGTTTGAAACCTTAAAACCTTCAATCTCTCAATATCGACTTTGATTATGCGCATGGACGTAGGCCTAGGGCTGTTGATGTTTTTTTGTTGTCCAAGGAACCAACAACGGCCATACGTCTGCACATTCTGCTTACTGCACTATAGCACGCACTTGGATGAAGGAGCCCATTGTAATCAACCCCCCGAAGGCATACAATTTTTCAGCCGAATCATAAAGTTTCAATACTGACTAAATGGGCAACATAGGCTAACTGAACTGATCATGTTCTGAACCTACTCGCCCAGGAAGACTCCCAGCTGGATTACAATTACATCTGGCGAGGCTTCAACCCGAACACCATTTCCTCCAACAACGCTCCCATGCCCTTCGCACGACGTAACCCGGATTTCTACCAGACCGTTCCCAGTCATAGGCATCCTACATGACGTCCCGCCGGACTCCGGCAAGAAGGTTCCTCACAGTAAATCACGCACTTTCAATGCCTGTCAGGGCTTGTAACATCGCCGTCCTCCTTCAGCTCATCATTAATCCGCTGGCAACCATTATATAACCACAGCGGTCGAACAAGGCCCTGCAATGGCCAGCTCATCGAATACCGACTGCCAACTGTCCTCCAAATTCGAGTGCCCACATCTTAATCCATCACATGTTGAGGTCCAGCATCGGGAAAGATCGACAAGGCCACTGGCAACTTGATCGTCCAATGCACCATCTACCTCGGTGATTTCAAACAATGTCTTATTCATGGAGGTATCCGAGTCAACATTGAATCTGACAGGCGTCTTCGAAAAGACTGCGCGGACAAGCCCGAGCCACGACTTGTTCGATAAATGTCCTTGAAAACTAGTTTGAACGTTGAATCTCATTTGTGAGTTGCGAAGCGCTTAGCTTTCAGTACTGTTATTTACTCTTGATATTGTATTCCGTACCAGAGATATCCATGGCATTGCCGCCACAGTTAGTATCGAAGCAAAGGAAGTACCGGTACTGGCTTGCACGCATAGCCTTCGCCACCAGAGACATCACTTTAGACGTCCTCGGGAAACTCGCAAAAAATTCCGCTCCTTCAGTCGATCCATCTCAGTACGAAAGTGTTTGTTTCTATACCTCGCAGATAAAGGCGAGTGAGCTATCCCGTTTGAATATATATATATACTTATCCAGGCCCAGGTGGGGAAAATAATATTGATCTTGTAGGTTCCGAGCATGTTGTGGTACGTGTTTTAGGCGTCGCCGTTGGTGTAATTGACAAGATTAAAACAGAGCATTGCTTCACCCCTTTGTAAGCATATCGTGTTAGATTATAAACATTGACTTCGCCATCCCCAGGACACGAAGTGAGCGCATTGGCCGTGGTTGCACGTTTTTCTCTGTTACGCAAGTAAAACTCGGCGCAACGCTCGCCAGTATCATTGCCACTGGTGTCATATTTTCGGTAAGTACAATTCGTTCTCCCCACGCACGTTCTCATCCCTTGCTCGGTCAGGTTTTTCTACTGCTTGATGACATCAAAGAAGATGTCCGATTGGTGGTGTTTTGGTCGCTCATACTTTGGTTTGGAGTCAATCATCGTGCAATTCTTCAAAGCACACTGGTTTGGCGTCTCATTGGCACTGGGTCTCACAGCCGGTAAACTCACGCCATTTATTTCAGCGCGAATTTCCCTCCCTCTTACGGAGCATTTTGGGCCCTACGCGCCACTCAACGTATGTCTCGAAGTTTTCTTTTCTCTTTGAGCTCACCTGCCTCTCTAGAGTCTCATGGTACAGAAAAATCATTCATACGCCAGCGCGTAAGAGCCACTCGGTTTCGGGTCGGAAACTTTTCTCGCATTTGTCCGGTGCCCGCTCTGAGTATCTTTCATGGCTTTCATTGGTGGCTATCACTCTGGAGGCGATCATGACAGGCAGGTAATGTTCGATGAGGTTCTCAGTTTATCTAATTCGATAATTTGGCCGCGCGCCATTTCAAGCTAGCTGCTGGTACTACCTAGGTATTGACCATCGTACGCAGTTGCTTGATAGCAGCCCAAATAATGCAATTACTTCCCCACGAATGTACAATACTGTTTATGCTCAAATCGACTCGTCAATACGAAGTCTGCTGCACGCCATTGATCGTTATTTTCGACTCAGAGCCTTGTCAGTGGGAGAAGTTGATATTCCCCATTGTCACTTGAGGCCGTACCGGAATCGTGTTGCCCTGGTGTTTGTAGGCACCGATAACCGTATCGCAGCTAGCAACACTGTCGCCTGAATATGGGGATCGAAATGATGTTAAGACATGTAGCAAAACGTATCTGAAGCGGAAACTGGAATCAGCAGACGTAAGCATAGTTAGCAAGGAATGAGTTTTTTGAACCGAAGCTATATGTAGACAGTTTCTAGGTATTTGTGATCAATATAGATATGCGAATCACTCGGTATGTTCGGAAAATCAAACACGACCATTGGACCACCCCTACGCACCGCTGCTTTCCACTCCGTGATTTTCTGTTTCGGGGGGGAGGCGAAGTCAAGTCCACCGATGTCTTTGCATGAGGGGGGTTGGTGATTGGGCAAGGATTTGGTTTCTCTGGATAGGACCACACCAGCAGACCTTCCCCGCATCGATAGAACATCCTGTGTCCCGTCACCAATAATCGAATAATTCACTATCCCCAATGCAAACTGACACATGAGTGGCTTCGAGTCAAGGAGCCAGCAAGCTTGAATTTCGAGGGTAGGACAGAACGAACACCTAAGACTGAGATTGTAGCCTTGACGGTCATGGATGATGAGAGGGAGGATTACTAAAGGAATTCGCAGGCCGCGGCTGGTCACAGTCATTTCCAGTGGGTGATCGAAATAGAATTGTCGATGTTGATATTCCATGAACCTCAATGGCGATTCAGGAAAGGCACGAGAACGACTGTGGTGCCACGCAGGGTTCCGGCCGTCCCAGTTAAGGACAGAGGGGTCACCAGTCTGCATGATGGCCTCGATGAGCCTGCAGAATGCGCGGTCTCTTCCTTCGCCATACGCGATCTGCAGGCTCACATTAAAAATGCCCATTAGGGAATAAGCCGCATCTTCAACCCTTGTTGTTTCACGTCTGCCTGCCCATGCCATCCGTTCATCCACCCTCATCGGACGTTTTCGAAGGTCCGACGTGAGGACATCACAAGGAATGCGAGTGGCTTCCTCCAGAGCCCTCAGTATGTCAGGTGACCCGTCTGGTTTCATGCTAGGAGCCTTGTCGTTTTCACCACCAGTCATGGGCATCCAGCGCACATTGAAGAATTTGATCTTGTGCGGTGCAAGGAGTTCTTGCAACGTCCAGCCCCTTCGAATCCATTCATCCTTCCTTATATCCTCGATGGTCTCGCTTCGCGCGAGGTGGACGATGCAAATGGCCGAATTTCTATACCATCGGAACATGGAGCGAATCGACTCGTCGAGCTCGGTACTGCTGCTCTTGTCGATGCAGCAGGTATCCGACCAAGCAAATTCCATGCCATACTTCCTAGCCTTTTCGCAGAACTTCTTCAGCTTCTCATATCCTGGGCCTGCCGCCGTGCCTGCCTTCATCTTTTCATACGTTGGTTCTCCCTCATCTAGCCATCTGTGAGACAGAATAGCGTACTTGACATGATTGGCAGGCAAAAAGGACCCGCAATTAATTTTGTCTGAGGCTGAGCTCCGGAAGTGCTTTTTCACATCATTACGCCCGACAATTTTCATGTCTGATAGGCGGATGAGGTGGATTGGGATCTCGTTCATCACATATCGGTCTAAGTCGTCGAAATTGTCTGGCAAAAAAAAACTCATTGGCGTAACAGGCCACTACTAGGCATGAACAACGCCGACAATGGATTTATGCGACGAATTGATGAAGCATGAATACAACTCACCTATTGGGTCAATGTGTCGCTTGGATGAAGCAGAAAAGGTTCGCGCACTCGAACTCGAACTCGAACTCAATAAGCTTCGAATCATCATGAGACTTCATCATCTCAACCGTGACTGCGGCCAAATCCACCCTCACCTCAGATGGGCAGTATAATATCGAGATCTAGCACCGAGCTGAATCAATATACTTGGTACTGTCTGTCAAACGTCGACACATGTCAGTTCCTCAATATCTGTAATTTATTTGAGATATTACCTTTAGCGTCCTGATGGTACGTGGTGTATGCGTGTTCCACAGCTCAATAATGAGGCTCGGGCTAGATACGATTATATGGGTGTTGGGCGCTGGAACCATGATGATAAGTACACGCCGAAAGACTTCGCAGAAGCATTGCTTGCCTTGTCGCGAGCTGCACAGTAGTAGGTTATAAACACGGACTAGCGAATGATATCGACCTGGGTAGTGGGGAGGTGGCGTCTGGATAATGGTAGCCCGACCCTGACAGATGACAATTGATCAGGGAAATGCGATGCTCAATCACATGGATGTGGGCAGTGTCACACCTGTGTAGAATGGAATCCAGAGAGTCTATGCTTTTTCAACTCAGTGACCAAGCAGGGCGATTGAGATTGGTCCAAGCCAGGCATTCAGTTGCGAAAACATAGCATTGTAAGGTTAAAAACAACACGACACCGAATGAAAGTGAGATTGCAAAAGTTATGCATAGTGTAAGAGGTGTTAGGGTGAAAAGCTATGTTTATGCCATGGTTGGTTACCGTCAAATCGGACTTACAATGTACCCTACAAGGCTATGCAGCTGCTGGAACGACGAGAGCATTATATACGCAAAATATTTGCATTGATGGTGAAGTAAGAACGACGAAGAAAAAAAATCTGGAGATGCATGCATGAGAGTACGTATGGTGGTAAATATCACAAAAAAGTCGCACGCACAATGACAATGGGCCAACAGCAAATAATAAACACACGAAACAGGGTCTAAATATCATGATGATGATGGTGATGATGATGTACTTTACATATGAACGTCCAGATGTGGTGTCCATCGAGCGTACACGTAAATCATGATGGGAGTGGGGGGTGGCAACTCAACTTCAGATATCTTTTTTGGAGTGCGTGTGTGCGTGTAGCGAAGAGCCTACTGCCTTATAGACTCATACGCAGGTGGAACATCCTTCAATTCACCTCCTTCCTCCTGACTAGACGACTGTCCCACATCCTGGTGCTGAACAATGCCAAAACCCTCCACGTCGACTTCTTGCTGCGTAGCGAGGCCGAGGCACTGCAGTAGCTTCCCTCTCCTTCATTGTACGACTGGCGGAGGAGATGTTGCTGACGCTTGGAGCGGGGGATGTGAGCGGGCGTGGGTTGTGCCAGTCTGTCTGCTACATCGCATACATGTTCGGTCCTCCTTGGGAATACTGGCCCGGGCCTGGACGTACGAAACCTTGAGAGGGGTAACCCTCCTCAGGTGATGGGGCAGTGTCGCTGTACTGTGAGGGAGAGCTGAGTGGGGACGTTGCGGTGGATACCTGCGCCTGCTGCGGCTGCGGCCGCACCCAATCAGGCAACACCCGCACCAGCGAAGAATGGGCTCTCTCCGCATTGGCGCATGCTCCCACCACGGTCATGGTAGGGTGTGATCTCGTTTTCTTCGCCGAGGTCGACCTGGGGGAGGGTGCCGCCCACCCACTGAGGGACAGAATACGACACGATCGGGGTCAAAGTTTCTGTCTTGCGCAGAGGAGAAGGCGACTGCAGTAAAACGACGACACCTACGACGGTGCTGAGTTGTTTAAGGAAGAGGCAGTGGGACGAGGGGTTGATGTTTGTGCTTTGCTGTCCGGAGACGACGAACAAGGAGTGGTAATAGAGGTTGGTGATGTGATTGACGGAACAGGCAGTTACTAATGGATAGTTAGTACTTGCCAGGCCAAATAGTAGAAGGATAAGGAGGACAAATACGTTGAGGGGGTTGACTAGGAGGAGAAGCTTTCAGGGTGCGCCTTCAAGGGGTAGTAGTAGTGGTTGAAAAGTGAAATCAGGATTAGATCATACCAGATCACACATTTCAACCAGAGCAAGAGATCTGATGCTGCATATGAACGTTTGGACGCCACGAGTCCCGGCTTCAAGCAACGAAGGGATATGAGGCGGAGTAACCCGGGCGGTGTTTGAAACCTGAAGGGCCTCAATCATAATTCGGTTATCGATATCGTGACCGCGTTTGCCACTGCATGGACGTTCGAATTCTGAACGTCAGTACATTATGTCAAGATCATGCACATAACATGGATGTAAAGCTATTTTAGTATCTTGGTGTAAACTTTGCCTAAGGACTTGACCCTACCGTAGTTCATACATTCCGCCTACCAACTTACCACAGTACGCACTGCTTGGATACCTCGGAAGGAGCCCATTGGAATCAATTTCCCAAATCATACAATCTCTTAGCACCCATAAAACTTGAAGCTTCAAAATTCAATACTCACCAAACAGGCTAATTTTAATGAACCGATCAAGTTCTGGACCACCTTAGAATCTACATGACTCGTCCTGCCAGACTCCAGTTAGACGGCTCCTCGCAGTAAGTCATGCATTTTGAATCTCTGTCAGGACCTGTCACACCGCCATGCTCCTTATCCGACTCATCGATATTAATTCGCTAGCAACCATAATGTGGTCTTTCAAAAACCCACCGGCCGAATTGGCACCAACAACATCAAATACCGACTGCCAGCTGGTAGTCTTCTATCCTCCAGATTCAAGTGCCCGCATCTTAGTCCGTTCGCATATCGAGGTCCAGCAATTTTCGACATAGGAAAGATCGACAGAGCCACGGGTAACTTGATCATCCACCCAGCGCAAACTTCCCTCACTCTGACGGAGCGTTCTGGTCGCCACGCACCATTCTACGTATGTCGCGAAGTTTTATTTTATCTTTGCGCTCACCTGTCTCTCTCTAGAGTCTCTCATGGTACAAATGCTTCATGGTGGGAATGGCGAAATGAGGCTGCGCCGAATCTCGCCACAATGACAAGGTTGTCGGTAGGCTCGATACATAAAGGAAGTACTTAGGCCTTAGGCCTTCCTCTGTTAACGCGCACGCATCACCCAGTAGATTTCACATGGCCAGCATCTATGAGGCAAATGAGTCCAACCGGGCTTTACGAGGTCCTATACCTACGCTCCACTTCTTGATGTCACTACTACACATTTTTCGTGCTCTTCAGACCTGCAACCCTTGAGTCTATGGTGACTCATATACGTGCCCTTCGTATTCTATGCTATGGTTTAGACACTGGTCAGAGAGTTTCTTCAGATCAGTCGCAACACCAGCTGAATTCGAGCCTTTGAACGTCCTTCCAAGTAACTACGGGTTTTCTGGTTGTAGGCTGACTACAGGTAGAAATCAGGCCGCCTTCAGAATCAGAATCAGTTCTGAAGAAAAAGGATCTGAACATCGTAAGTTCATATCCTCGTCGTCAGCTGAACTCCCATTAGGATATTTTGGCCGGATGCAATGGTGGATCGATACGCAGTTGTTGGTGTATCCATAAAATCCGTCTAGATCGAGCGCAGGTCTGTGCTACTCCATGCTGCGCTCGAAGATCAAAAGTATACTCAAGGTCAAACTTCTGGTTCGTTCCCTTAACTTGATGCCTCAGTCCAGTATTTTGATACACGGACATGAACTTCTCAGTAGCTTATATCAGCATGCCAAACCGACGCTCATCTAAAACGCCAACATCTATGAATGATATATGCAATTATGCGAACTTCACTAATGCACTGCCGATCAGTGTCAATAGGTACATAACACTTCGCTCGGCGATGAACAACCATTCGAACTTTAAATTGAATTATCGCCACTCCAGGCGATGCTCTCCAGCTAGTTGGAATTGACCTTCTGTTGGACTAGGAAGACCTGACCCGCTCACTATCAATCCTTTGTATATCCTGGTAGATGATGACACTGGCTGCATCGTATGCATCAGCTGGCGGTCTTGCAATCCTGATGAGTACCGGGTGTATTCATCATGTTTCCAGCTCAATAACGACTCTTTTCGGTGTCTCAGGTATTTGATTACTGCGTCACGTTTCAGCAAGAGGTAACGAACATGATTTGTCTATGATTGTTTCCTCATCACTTTCTACAGGTACTCTGGACGTGGTCTAGGTCGTATGGCGCAACTCTTATCATCTTCACCATATCTCGATATCTGCCTTTCTTAGGCATTGGAATGACTCCATATGGCAAGTCGCCCACTTTGACGATCCTTATATTTGCGTATTGTTGATGGCTATCTAATTCTCTTTCCATCCTCTACATTCTAACCGAGGGCAGTATACAAAGTAAGTATCCCCTGAGACTCTTCCTAATCTGATGATCTCTGAAGCCAGTCCTTAACAATCATATTCACATCTGCTACCTTCTGCCGTTTACAGAGATGCAAGACTGCGCTGTTGGTCAAAGTTACGCAAGCCACATCACCAGAAGCAGCCCTGACCGCGGACTTATGTCTTTCAATGTAATCTTTCAACTGCAGATAGAACGCCCCAGTGAGATATATATCCTACTTGGTATACAAGCTGACGAACCTGTTGCATTTGTACGGCGGTGATCTTGTCCTGTTGTGTGAGCTTGCAAAGCCACGCCATATTCTGTTCAAGGAACCAGGCGATGCGCACACTTCATACCGACCCGGACACATTGTTAGCGAAGGCAGTCAGGGTACTGACAATCGATGACCTTTGAGGAGCTGATGGTACTAATAACGAAGAGGGACTCTGCAGCAGACCAACACAAAGAAATGAGTGGATTGGAGGGGTCCTACCCGTCGAATCATACATTTGTCCCACCATCCGTGGTCGACGTGCAAGCAACGTCTCCAGAACTTCAGCACTGGTCGCAACCTTAAGTGCTCTAATGAAAAATTCAGCTGCGGATAGTAAGACAAACAATCACCATTTTGTTTGAAAGCTGACGGACCCACGGCAACTGTCCGGCAGTGAGCTTGCCCTAGGTACTGCATGAGCTCGCAGAGCCTACCCATATTCTGCTCGAGGAGCCGGGTGACTGACCCGCTTCGATATTTCAAGGCACTCCTCAGCTCAGCGATCATCAATCGCTAAGGGTCTATGTCAATCTTTATAGGTATCAGTATTGTATCAGTACAAGGTGACATTTGTATTATTCTATATTTACATCGCCAAACCTCTCCGCAACCTCGACAACGTGAAATCAATCGAAGCGTTTAGATACCCTTCTTTACCTTCATCTCCATTCACATGTACCTTGGCATCGATTTTGAAAGTCCTCGTCTCTGCTCGCTGAAAGAGTGCGAATGGGATTGGAATCCAGACACGCATGCACCACCCGACTTCACCGTCCCCATCCTTGGTAAAACACCATGGGACATCCCCGATATGAATGCCTCGAGACAAATCAGGTGTAGGGGTATCATTGACGTAGCATATCGTGGCACCATTATAAAACGTCTTGAACGCAATTTGGGGGTGGGACTTGTGGGGTCCATTTATTGCCACCGTAGTGCAGACAAGGTGGACGAGAGTGACGTCCGGAACAAGCAGGGGGTCGAAATCATTTATGGAGGTACATGGAATCAGTAGTTGCGCTGGGAAGATGAAGAACGCGCTACACGTTTGGAAAACACTCAGCACAGGGCACTAACATGTAGTCGATTGTTAACTCACCTGTCGGGCCCGTCCCATGTCGTAACGTGGCGTTCGTAGCAGCGGACCTTCATGTTAAGATCTTCGAAATCATGCTTCGCCGGCGTATCGTGAATCGTAGTATGTGAAACGGTCTCTCCAACATCGTCGAGATCGAAGGGAACTTGAAGGGTAGACAAACGCTGGAGAATGCCAGAAGTAATGCTTGCGATGTCCGTTTCTGCACTATCCTCCACTCTAGAAAATGACCGTCGCAGTTTGCGAGTGCCTGATTTCTTTGAAGGTGGCTTGGTCGGAGATGATGTGGCACTCTTGACTGCAAGCTGACAAGTCGACTTGGGAGGAGCCGCTGTCTCGGGTGTGCGCAAGAGTCGACGAACGGTTCGGAGGGGACGGATTGTGTCAATCGACGCGGAAGATGACTTCCTGTTGAGAGTAGGGCCCGGGGGGTTCACCAAGATGGGTTGACTCTTGTGTAATGCAAAAAGGCTTGCTAGATCTGAACTTGACGGAATGTGGTAGATCACACCATCTTCTTTCTTGAACCGTCTGAGCTTCGTGCGCGGACTATCGTCGCTCACTGTAGAGCTGTTGACCACTGTGTCGGTCGGTTCATCGTCGCTGGTGTGTCCAGTACGAGATCGAGTATCAGCGCCAGCAGCGGGGGACATTCGGAAGATAAAAGTTGCAAGTATGGGGGGGGAGCAAAGTCACAAATATGGGTGAAAACGGAAGAGAACATGAAGTGAGCTAGGGCTTATATAGAGATTTTCAGTGCTGTGGAAAACGGGTTGGTCGACTGCCAACAATGCCACCTGTGGACAGTCTTGTGGGTCATGGTAAAGCCACACGCGAAGTTGCACACTCGCTTGTGGGCAAGCTATTGCAATTGTTGCCTGGCTCACCACGTGTTTGAGCCACCTCTAACTCTGTCTGCATAGAACGCAGACCGGCTAGATCCCGTATTTTCTGAGACACATTTACATAGCACATGCTCACCAGAAGAGCAGTTCATCGATCATCAATCCTACTACGAATTATGTCGTTAAAAGCATATGCCGTATCCGTTGACCCCAAGAATCCTGCAGGAACTGCTGCTCCAGGGATGCGTCTTCGAGTCGTCAAGAGATGCTACAGGGTGTACGCTATCTGGCAATTTTCGAATATGGTTAGTGACTATACAGGGCGTACCGTCTGCTACTGGACCCAAGGCAAAATATGGCAGTGATAGTGATACCTACTCGGGTTGCATACAAGTGGTTCCAAGACTGCCAGGAAATTCGGACCTCGATCATAACCACAGGTATGTAATCTTTGAGTAGAAAAACTCGACAACGCAAACGGTTGTATACTAGTATCATGGTTGGTGTGGTGACTTGCTCGTCAAGCTTGAAATAGTGTCAGGCGAGCTCATTTTGATATGGAGTACTTACAAGTTGTAATTACAACAGATGAAACAATCCGGTGACGATTGAAGCTTTGAAGAGCCATATGTGTAACCCATCATTCCATGGTCTAACATGTGCGCAAGCACCTACCAGCATAAGCAACTGGCATGTACTTTCAGGGGACTTTGGCATTGCACTCCCAAGACCCCATTGGGGCATGAGCAGCTGTTGCACGTGAATGAGAGCTTTCGTTCTCCGGAGTCGTAAATCGAGAACCACATACAGTAAACAATGTCCGGCAGGATCGATCGTACTTGTTATTCCGAAGCTAGTGATATGCTATCCTGATAGGCGCACTCAGTGCTAGTACCGGAATGTACCTGCGATAGCACCGGTATTTGAAAATGGCTCACGCTGCACATCATGTTATTTAATAATGTATGAAGGAAAAGAAAATTCTACCTCAACAGAATCATGAGCCAGAGCGATAGCTTCGCTGCCTGGAATGTAGGAGATCGGGCTTGCACACGCAAGAAGCGATACTGGACGAAGTTACGATCAAGTGGAGATGTAGATGATAATCAGATACGAACGGCAAGTGACAAGAAGGACAGCAACGACTGGGAACAAGATGTGTTTCATTGCCATCTTGTGATTTCTATGGCAAGAAAATGTGCCAGAGGTAGTTAGAAATCCTAGCATCCGGAATACAAGAGCAGCACACCGCACTAATAACGATGCACGAGTGAAACATAGATCGTTTGTTCGAGCACAATGAAACTCGGAAAGGCTCTTTCAACCATCACACTGATCTTTGACGGCATGACAGAAGGATAATCGATAAATTGTACACTGGAGTAAGTGCCAATGGGCTGATGGTGTTTCAAGTCAGTTCAGAATTCCGTCAGCCTGGAAGCTCCACAGCACTTCCTGAGCATGTGGAACAATAGCCAAGCACCAATGAAAATATTGCGTCTGACGTCCCATCTAGGAATGTCGTTAATCACAGGCATTAGGGCCGTCACGTAAATGTCCAGCTAAGAATAGTGTTGCAGTGTTCCATTATCATCATAGCCATGATATCATCGCCCGTATCCCTAATTCACTGCAGGAAGCTTGTTAAAGCCCGTAAAAATCGCTCATCCATTTGATCACCGTCGGCCTCGGGAGGATCTGCTCGAAGAAGGGTGCAATTGCAATGAGTAGAGGCTCCCCCGTGGTCACGCGCGCCATTCGAAGATCATGAGTGACGATTTGGATTCTTTAAAGTTCTGCTGGCGAGTAACCAATGATTCAGTGGCATCCGCTACGCAAGATCAGACCACATTAAAACAACAATAACGGTGTGATGATCGCCTGATCCTGATGTGGTGTGAATTGAAAAGATTGCGAGCAAAGGAAGCAAAGAAATGGAAGGCACGCCGAATTCTCACTTCCTTTTCAGTTTCAATTCTTTCAATCTGTGAGAATGACACGGGAAAGACTGAATGTTGATTCCTTTGCAGCTGCTGCGTCGGAATATCGTAGAATCCCGAATGCTGTGAAGCAGATAGAAGCATTAGGGTAAAGAATGCACTGCCTGTCTCTGCATGGAACGGTAAGTGAGCCATTGACTGGAGGATCAAACCATGGGCAAGAGTGCCCACCTGGCCAAAAGATATGACATATGTAGTACGTAATAGAGACAGGCAGTGCGTTCTTTCAAAGAATACCTTGATGCTTCGATGATCCGATCTGCTTCACAGCATTCGGGATTCTACGACAGGCAGTGCGTTCTCAGAGGAATTTAAGTATTCCAATGGCATAGGTAGGAGAACCATGTGCTTGAGGATAGATTATGAGGTGCCCGTGGAGGTGTATATCTCTGTGAGCGGCAAGAAAAGACTGGTATGGAGTAGGACTGACTAGTTCCTATGTGTCCGCAGAGACAACCGAGGGGTGTCATCCGTTGAAAGTGCAAGTCTTCAAATTAAAGGTGATTGGTGCGGTGTAGAGCACCACACCAGGTCATCATTAATGCGAAGACATTCTGAACCAAAAAGATTGTTCACGAAGCCTGAGATTGTCCCAGAAGTCGAGACAGAGGTCTGAAGATTTTGGCGGGCGCACTGCAGAATTGAAACTGAGTACACAACAGACAGACATAGATGGTAACAACATCGGACACCGTCAGACAGCGAGGGTGCTGCAAAACCAGTTGACGCACCGCATCGCCAAGCCGTGCTAGCACCTGCCAGCGATATCGTTTGAGTATGTCACGACAGGCATGGAGTCGATGCGGAAGAATAGCATCGCAGAGAACAAGCTATATCGCGTTGTTTCGCGCTGTTTGAAGTACATGCGTGCAGTGAGTCTATGGCCTTATATACTCAAACACAGGCATGATATCTCTTGGTTCTCCCGCTAGGTACCAGGTGAGTGAGCGCGTATTGCACCAGTCTGCTTGCTGCATTGGGTACGTGTTCGATCCTCCCTGTGGGTACTAACCTAGGCTTGGGTGTATGAAGTTCTAAGAGGGGTAAGCCTCGCTGGGCGAGGTGACGATGTCAGAGTACTGCGAGGGAGAGCTCAGTGGGAATATTGTGCGGTGGGTACCTGCACCTGCAGCAAGGAAGAATTTTCTCCAAACTGGCGTATGCTCCCGCCATGGTCGGAATACGGTAAGGGAGTGACCTCGTTATCTTCGCCGAGGTCAACCTGGTGGAGGGTCCCGCCCGCTGAGGGATAGAATATGACAAAATCGGGGTCAAAGTTCCCATCAAACTCGTCTCGCAAAAAGGAGAAGTCCGAGGAGGGCAGTTGCAGCGATGCTACCTACGATTATGCCGAGTTGTTTATGGGAGCAGGAGTGGGGATGAACATCATGTGGTGCATATGGAGACCTCGGCAGTGGTGGTGATTGTTGATCTGTACAGATATTTTGAGCTGGTAGATCAAGTGAATTGGTATAGAAAAAGTGATAAAAGACAAACAACATGGTCGTAGGGGGTCTTGTATACGTAGTAGCCACGGATTTCTGAACATTGTCGTTGGGTTGTAGTCATGCCGGGCGTGGTTGACGTTTGCGCATGATATTGCTGCCCAAGGGAGATGACGAAGAGGAGGAAGTTGTATAAGTCAGGGTTGCTGATGTGGTTGGCAGCGTTGTGGTAGCTGGCGGAACGATAGTAACTGAAGTACTGATAGATGGTTAGTACTGAATTCGAATGTGGGGATATAGGGATGATAATAGGTTGGAGGGATTGACTAGAAGGAGCATTCAGGGTGCGCCTTGAGCCAGTCTGGTTGAAACGTGAAATCGAGTGACTTGGATCATACCAGAGCTTACGTGTGAAACGTTGCCAGCTTCCAGAATATCTAGGTTTGTGTAGAAGGGCCGTGGGAACTTTGAGTCCATAGCTTCAACAATTGGTCACAAACGATTGTCGCATACCACAGCACGTACTGAGATGACAGAACTTGTCGGGCCATCACACAAATTTTATGGGCAACGTCTCGAACTGATCAAGTTCTGAACCGACTTCTTACATGACGTCCTTCGAATGCAATACCATACTACTACATGGAAGGCTCCCACCTCCCAGCAGGTTGCGAGTTTTTACCTGCCAGGGCTTCTCTCGCTGTCCTGCTCCTTATCGATCTCGAGTTCGTTCGTTGTTATTTCAACACAGCGTCCGAATTGACTCGGACGCACGCAACACCGGCTTATCGAATATGGGTGCCAGCTAGTACCCATCCTCCAGATTCGAGTGTTTATATTTTAATCCGATGCTTGTTAAGGTCAAGCAATTTCGAGTCATACGGAAAGATCGACAGACCATTCAGCGCAAGCTCAGATGTTAGAAAAGATGGAGACGAGGTCATGAACTTCTTCGGGTAGTCTATGCGGGGCTCACTCGACATGGACGAGGTACGTGCGCAACGTAACTCGCCTTTGCTACAGCAACTTCAGATAGACTGTCCATTAACGTGTCTACGTGTTCGCCTGCCCAGAAGAGAATGCTGTCGTCCGGAGATATACTAGGTGAGCATTATTTTTCCGTCTTCTGCGTTATGCCAGGTGTCTAAGTATCGCGATAGATCTCCGATCGTCATATGGCTCTTGTATGCAATCACTTCATTTTTCTTTGTTATACGCCACACCCTTCGTGATCACGCTGCGGTGGCTCTTTGTCGTTCAACTACCCTTCCTTTACACTTTACCTGCTTCGGCTTCCACTCACTTGTATGCTGTGACCTCGTATATAAGCAGCCATGTTTCTGCTCGTATCATCATCAATCTCACCCACCGTGTTTCCCTGCTTCATTACATCAAAGTATCGAACTCTTGTCCGACTTTTATACCAATAGACAAACATGCAGGTATGTTCTCCTTTTAGGGCACAGTTCCATCATCTCGACCCAAACGTTGCAATTTCATACGCGCATTCCTTCATAAAAGCTGTTTCTCTTTGCTCTATCAACATCACGGTAACTGACATCTCCCCCTCCAGCGCTTCACAAGCACAAAGGACAGCCCCACCCAGAAACATGATGATTTGCTGAATTTAAGTCTTCTTCCAGTTTTTGACCACTATATATATCCCTAACGCTGCATTGTCAGTCGTCTGTTGTGCGTACATCGCCTCCCATCTCCGGCCCCAGCCCCAAGGCTGTCTTCCCACCAGGGATCCCACCAAAGATCCCAAGTTCTTCGCCGGAGTCACTTGTGCTGATGGGAAGGATGATTCTGCTTTTGCCAACAAGTCTTTATCCTTCGTCTGATTATCTCTTACTCTAAACGCGCCCAGGCTTTCAATATTGTAACGCATCATACAAAACTTATTTTTTCAAGTTCTTGTTCCGTACTACCAATGTTTATATGGGGTACGCGTTGGGGAGCACATCCTCATTCACATTAAACCCAGGGTGAATCTCTCAAGTACAGTTCAGAATCCTGACATTTTCAAGCCCAATTGAATCCCAATCATCGTGCCCTAGTATTTAGATGGATATCTGGACCACCAGAGCTTTCATCGCAACCGTTTTTCGTTCAGATTTCGCCCAACATCCCTCCCAGCGTCTAAAAAAACCTTGTACACATGAATCATGATATGGACGTAAGGATATTATACATCTCATTCACAGGCAGTTCATGCAGAGTTGGTACTGCAACAATTCTAGGAAATGTGGATGGTAGCCTGAGAGGCTCGAAGACTTGTAAGTTCAATCATCAATGTGCTTGTCAGCCCGCCCTTCCATTCTTTCACCCGAGCTCTCAGCTCACACAACTGAGTGTTGCGGATGTGAACTTTCTCTTCGGGCTTGACATGCTTAATACGCACTAGATATGCACCAACCCCCCACATCTGTGTCGCGCATCCAGGGGTGATACAACATGCAGTGTGGAAGGCCGTCACAGTAGACGGTCAACACTAACAGACAATCGGACAGAGATAACGTGGATGAACGTGTGGTATTCGGCGGTACGGTAAGAGATAAGATGTTGCTACATCAGTAGTGCGATATATATAGGGAACAGACATTAGTAGCCAAACACGGGCAATTATGACGCGGTGTCCAATCAACGTCGACGCGTCAATCACATGCAAGTAAGCGCCTGCTTACACCCTTCCCCACTATCCTTGAGAACGACCCTTCTCCCAAACGTCAAGTGCCTCGCAGTCTTCCAAGTCCCTTCTCGATAGCCACTCGTCGTCCTCTTCACCAAAACCGACCCAACGCACAAGGTACTTCTTCCCCCTACCAATCTTTCGTTCGTCCAAGATTTTGTTGATGAAATTTTCTAGTTGTCCGTCTTCAGTAACGACAGGCCCAGGTCGCGGATGTTCACGCGCAGGAAACAGAGCAGGGTCGTTCGCGTGATATGGGCGTAGTTGGCTGATGTGGAAGGTTGGGAATATGTTAGGAGAATTTGGCAGGTCGAGAGTGTATGTGGAACTCTCTGGGTGTGCGTCCACGACAGCGTATGGACCATCGTAACGGGGCATGAACTTAGCGACTCTCTTGTCTCCTTTCTGCATGTACTCTCTCCGGCGGTGTTTTGTGGCCAACATGACGCGATCGCCTACTTGCAGCGTGAATGGTGGCGCGCGACTGCTGTTGACAGTCGTTGCTTGAGCGGCTTTAGCGGCAAGCAGATTATCTTGTGCTTCCATGACATTGTGCTTGAGTTTAGATAACAAGTCTTGCGCACGAGTTTCTTCCGGAGCGCCAGGGACCTCTGGTGGGGGAAGCAAGGCAGGTAACATACGTGGGGAGCGACCGAGATGTAACTGGAAAGGTGAGAAGCCAGTACTCGCATTCACGGTATTCATGATGTAGAAACGCACGCGTGGCAGTGCACGAACCCAACCCTTGTGGTTCCTGTCAACGTAGTAACGAAGACTTTGAGTCACCGTCTTGTTGGTCCGTTCACTTGCACCGTCCGTCTCGGGATGATAGGCCGAAGACATTCTAAGTTTAATACCCGTTAGTTTGTGTAAGGTGCGCCAAAATTTGGACAAGAAAATCTTATCGCGGTCCGAAACAATTTCTTGTGGCAGCCCGTTTTCGCAGAACCAATGGTCGAAGAAGAGGCCCACGAATTGTTCAGCTGATATGGTGTCCCTGCAAGGTATGAGTCGTACGTCGGAGTTTAGCCTATCTGTCATGGAGATCAGCATATTGAAACCACAATCTTCAGGCAGCGGGCCAATGAAGTCGATTGCGACGGAGTCACCACGGGAATCTGGGATTGGTAAGGGATGTAGTGGTCCGTTGGTTGCAGTCGTTTTTGACTTGTTGCGCATACATTCTGTGCATGAGGGGATATACGAGTCAATAAGATCGCGACGCATGTTCGGCCAGTAGTATGAAGCTCGCAACAACGCATAAGATTTGTCCGCACCAAAATGACCTGCTGTGTCGTGAGCTGCGTGAAAGAGATGTTCTCTAAGATCATCTACTCGGGGAATGATCAGGCGTTGCGCAACATAATATAGCCCTCGATCGTCACGGGTCAAGCCTGGTAGTGAATCTAACAAACCCTTCAGTTTCATGCACCAGGGATCAACGGCGTACCCTTTGAGAATGCGCTCTACGAGACCTGAATCAGCCTGTATGGTGAACAGTGCGGCGCACAGGTCAGTTGTGGAAGCCGTGTCAGTTCGTCGTGAGAGTGCATCAGCTGCGAGGTTGTCTTCTCCCTTGATGTAATGAATTTGCATATCATATTGGGCCATGTACTCAGACCATCATGCTTGACGACGAGAGAGGTCACGTTGAGTCACGAAATTCTGTAACGTGCGATGATCAGTATACACGTTTACATGCGCACCCAAGAGGTCCGAGCGCCATTTCTTCAATGCTCAAATAATGGCTAGAAGCTCCTTTTCATGCACCGGATAGTTCAATTCCGCGCTCCGTAATTGCATTGAATCAAACGCTACTGGCCGGGCAGATTCTCGAGTCGGACCCCAAGACAGAACAGCACCTGTGGCGTAGTCAGACGCATCACAAGTAAGGAAAAGCTTATTATTCCCGGGATCGTCGTGATCTATTGTCGTGAGGCATTGCGGGCTGACGACTAAGTCCTTGATAGCTTGAAAAGCTTTTGCATGTGCGTCATTCCAACCAGGAAAGTTTAGTTCTGCATCTTTGGTAGTTAGTGCAGTTAAAATTCGCGTGTGTTCAGCAACGTTAGGCAAATGGGCTGATAGATAGCGAACGATACCCAAAAAGGCCCGTACATCTGTTGCGTTGCGTGGTTGAGGCCAGTCCAGGATGCGAACGACCTTAGAACTATCGATGTCGATACCACGTGCCGAGATGTGATGACCCAAGAAGTTGATCTCGGTATTGAACAAGGAAGTTTTTTTTGGCGAGCAGTATAGGTGTGCGTCGCATAAGGCCGATAGTACGAGTCACACGTTTGCTTCGTGCTCCTCGAGTGATTGCGACCATATAATTATGTCGTCGAGGTATACGTGGCATATCTTACCAATCAAATGGCGCAAGGCTGTCGTCATCCGTCGTTGATGAACTGCTGGAGCGTTACGTACTCCCATGGGCATTACTGTCCATTCGTATTTCCCGAACGGAGTGTGTATCGCTAAATATTTCATGTCGTCTGGGTGTACTCGTGTCTGAAAGAAGGCGTTAGTCATATCAATCTTGCCAAAGAACTTTCCCTTCGCGCAATCCTTGAGTATTTCGTCAATTCGTGGTAACGGATGATTGTCTGGTACGGTGTTATCGTTCAATAGACGGAAATCATTTACCCATCAAGGTAGCACAGTTGGATCGGCCTTTGGAATGATGAAGGACGGCGAGGACCATTCGCTTTCTGATGGCCGCAGGCGTCCACTCTCAAGGTGAGATTCTAGGAGTGTCTTCCAGGCTGCACGGTACTTCTTCGGACAATCATAAGAGCACTGTTGTACAATCTTGTTAGCTTCTTTGAGATGAATGCGAAATAACACATCTGCGGGCATTGTGTCGTTGTGCGGAATATCTGCCGGAAACCGGTCCTTGAAGTCAGACTTAACCTTGGCGTCTAGGGCATGCAATACATCTTGATATTCCAGTCCATCGATCCGCGATTTGATGGCTGCGACAACATCAATCCCTCTTACGGGTTCGCATTCATTCTCGACGATGGTCTTAAGCTCTGGGAGTACACTCTTGAGCTCGTTTACCACGTCTTGTTTCATCCAGAACAGTTGAGGTCCGAACCGTGAGACACGTGACGGCAGAGATCCAGTAGCTGCAGGAGGATGGAGCAAATCGTAGTTAGTATCTTTTACAATGCATGTACGCAGCTCGTGGTCAATGACAATGCGATTATGTTTGAGGAACAGGCCTCCAAGTAAGAGAGAAGTACAAAGATTAGGAGCGATGATTGCTTGTACGGTTCGAGACGTGTATTGGCGATCAAGAGAGGAACAAGCGAGCTTGACATATTGCGAGAGAAGGAAAGATTGTTTATCTTGCGACAGTGCGAGTGAGACAGGTAGTGCTTTAGAGAGTTGATGGCGGCGTAATCCGAGCTTAACAACGAGAGCTTCGTCAATCAGAACTAGAGAAGAACCATGGTCAATGAGAGCAGACACGGTAACAGAGGAGGAAACAGCTGGCCCGTCTACAAGACAGTCCCAACGTAAGTGAGGGGTCTGTAACGGAGCCACGCACTCATCGTCAGAGTCAGTACCGTCGCCCAAAACTGCGGACGGCATCACGACAGCGACTGTATGCTTCCCATCGGTATCCACCGCTGCGACAATGTCCTGTTTTTTTGGTCTTTTTGGAAGTAATAGCAGATGCGGTAAGGGTTTTATAAGACGCGCCATCTGGAAATCCCGTGGGGCAAGAGGCGGAAGTGTGACCCGCGAATGGCTCGCGGCACTTGAAGCAACCGTCATTGTCTCGCAGCAGTTGGCACTCGGCATCAGTGAGAGACGGGAGGCGGACGAAGGTCTTAGTCGAAGCATTACCCTGCGTGTTAGCAGCCTGTCCTGCCTTGGCATTGAAACGTGTGCTGGACGTGAGTTTTTTATCACCTCCTGTGCGTGCACGCTCCGTACATAGGGCAGCATCCACTGCATCTTTCTGCCGGGCGAGGTAGCGCATTCGTCTTTCGTCAAGTAAACGGACTTTTTCGATCCATTTCCGCAAGTCGGCTTCTGTGATGTTCTCGGTGTGATAATCTGCAGCGAGTTCGGGATTCATGTGGGACTCAAGGTGGTACAGGATGTTTTCTTCCGTGAGGTGAGATTTCGTTCCGCGCAGCAGTGTATTCTGGCTCTGGACATCAACGGCCCATTCGTTAAACGCACGTTGTCCTTGAGTAGATGCCAGCATTTTGCGACGGACAATATCCGACCAACCAGAAGGGAGCCAATACGCACGTACTTCGTCCATATACTCCGCGAAGGTGAGCTTGTCGATCCGCTCCCGGTCGTTAACGTACCAGTCCTGTATAACAGCTTCCTGCATACCCCATGCAACTTTCTTTACCATTTCGTTCTCTTTCACCTCCTTATGAAGGAAGAATTGGGTACATCCCATTTCCCAGGATCGTAGTGCTTCCGGAGTTAACTTGCCCGCTGTTAGGAAGGGCGGCTTGCTCGCCGAAGATTGCTCCACCCATGCGGTTTTTGAGACAGTTGACATGGTAGAAAGACTGGAGTGAGTATCGGTTGAATCAGAGTCTGTGGATATATGCGTCTTGTTTTTCGAGTGAGAGTGTGTTGTGTTCTGAGAGGTCAAGGCGGAGGGTGGGGAGAACGTGGTTGGAGAGGTAGGTGGTGTCAAGGCACGTGTTGGCGGCGTGTTCGCTGGGGGGATATCAGCGACGAGTGTGTTCGTTGGGGGGATATCAGCGACGAGTGCTCGACTATGTGTCGTGATAGACAGAGGTATAGACGTTGGTTTATGGCGGGGAGGCAGTTTGTCGTCTAGAGCGATGGGTTGACCAGTGGTCAATACCCAACTATAACGGTGAAGGAGACAGTGACAGAAAAGGGGTGTAAGGGACGTAACAGTTTCAAACAGTCAACGTTCAGCTCCACGTTAAAAAAAAGTGGAAGGCCGTCACAGTAGACGGTCAACACTAACAGACAATCGGACAGAGATAACGTGGATGAACGTGTGGTATTCGGCGGTACGGTAAGAGATAAGATGTTGCTACATCAGTAGTGCAATATATATAGGGAACAGACATTAGTAGCCAAACACGGGCAATTATGACGCGGTGTCCAATCAACGTCGACGCGTCAATCACATGCAAGTAAGCGCCTGCTTACACAGTGTTCATGTTCCCACCTATATCTTACACATGGTATACTTTTATGATTAAGGCTATGAAATTAAAGTTATGAGGCGTGATGAGATAAAAGCAGATGATTGATGTTAGGAGCACAAGATGTTAATTTCTCAGAAATCTCCTAGATACATTATATATCATCAGAGAACTGGTGAGCCGCAGATATTGTCATATATGCCGACATAATGATCATATATAGATAATGTTTTCGTTATATTGAAATATAAAGTCATATAAAGTCATGTATAACGTCGGAAAACCACCGCAATCAACTTAAAGCACCCTGGGGAGACTCACAAGTTCTCTGATGATCCCATGTTTTTCGGAACTCAGAAGAAAGTCCGCTACTTATGCTTTGCAAGTATGCGTGGCTTGTCAGCCTTAACATGTACAATAAGCGCACTTGCAATGTGCGCTTGTAGAGCTCCGCGTACCTTTCATTCCTGGCCCAGAAGGAAAGCGGCTTGCTGTGATAGCGTTAGTTTCACTGATGTTGTGACTGCTGATTGATAATGATACTGTAATTGCGAGAAAAGAAGAATCGAGGTCTGTACAACGGGTGAAAAAATCGCCGCACACTGCATAGACTCACGCAGATGCTGACGAGACCGACATTCATGAAGTAGCCAGCAATATCTAGGATGATGCATCAGCTATGCTTTCTCAAACAACGTCGCTCGGGAGGTACCAATGAAAGCACCTTATCGATCTTAGTTAGGGTGACCAAATGCTGGAGAATCTGGCATGCTGGCCCTGATCTGCGGAAGGGCAAAAAGTACTGAAAGTTCTTCAGTGGCGCATCTATCAACCCTCTGTTCGTACACCTGCTGTTGAGGTCAGGATAAGGCCGTCGTTAATGTTCGCACGGAACAGCACCAGGATTGTCATCCATAAAATGGCGACAGAGAGGACCCCTATAGTGCAATTATTAAGAATAAGTCGGACCATATACACAAGGTAGTAAATCTTACAATTTGTGACAACCAGGAGGACAGCGAACACCTTGACCATCATTTGTCAATCAAGAGTTAGGGCTAATGCGTACAATGTCTCGTTCCCTACTGTGGTTGGGTAAAATACACTGGAACCAATCCAATTTATCATACTTCCATATCCAATGACGCCAGATATCGGCAGTGATTAATTGCTGTCGGTGTCAATGGCTAATAGCGATGCGTATGTAGAGTGCCTGTAGGGAGTCAATTGTGTCATTAAAGAGAAATGAAGTGATGCCCTCACTTATCAAATGGATAATAAAGAGTCGATGATCGCTTCTGTAACGTATACGGAAGAAATGGATCGATGGACAAAACCGTATCATATTCTTCTACTGGTAATTGCCTGGGAGATGCTCGAATCAACGTCCGGCGCAAATGCAGATTAGAGCTCACTGTCTTCCGGGTATGTATGTCACTGGCAGAGGATTTTGTACCGGTGACGAATCAAAAGTGCCTATTGGGGTTGTTACGTTCCAATTTACACTGGCATTTCTAATGACGAATGTGAGGTCAGATTCAAGAAGGGAACATTCGCTTACTCGTTCAGATACAGGGCGACGGTGTTGACGAATTGATTTTGAATACAACTATCGTTTGATGAGCCTGTATACTGATGTCCGCAGGCGCCGACAAGAGACCAGTGAACCTGAAGGCCCTTAGATATTCGGAATGCACGGACATCAAGACAATACTCACAGAAAATGTCTGCCCATCCAGGTCGATTGAGAACATGTCTGCAAGCCTAAAAATGTCAGACTTTGTGTGATGGTAGCAAGTGCTGGGTATTCACAGTACAAGCTGCGCTCCAGTAGTTAGTGTGAATCCACTATCTCACGAATACAGAACTTACACCGGGAGATTCATTGACGTGGACATAATTCAACGTGGCATTGTCCATGCTTACTTGGGTTCTGAAGTTTGCGTGCAGATAAACCATTGTGAGAATGATAGAGATCCCTGCGAGCAGGGCAAATATGATCATCAAAATCGCCACCGGCCCATAACGTATTAAGATTGGGTTTCGTCCTATACGTTGTAGCCAGAGTAGTAGTGGCATCACTGTATTCGAGGGTAGAAAGGTTAACTGATGTGGTATTCGACTGGCGACTCACTTATAAGGATATCACCTATCTGCAAGGAACGTGTCGGACATGGGAAGTAGATAATACTTGGCTACTCGGGTAATGCCTGATGATAAGCGCACCAGAATAGCCTTCAAATCATTTAATAGCCTGGCTGCTCAATTCTTGGGCTCAGTTCGCGGGATCAGCCCACTTGTCAAAATTTGACATTTTTAAAACGTCCACAACGCTGCCGGGAGCGAGCCGACGCAGCCTGACCTGCGATTGCGACGCAGCATGGTGCAATCAACACAGGCTGAACTTCAAGCGGATCCGACGCATGGATAGGATCATTTGTAGTTGTGCTCATCAAGTAGTCATTCAAATTTTGTTCTTCAAGTTGGTAACAAATTGGAAATCAGGCAAGTAGACCGTCGGCCATCATCGCTTTCAATCTCTTGATATTGACTCTGATCATGCGCATTGCGCATAACATGGACATATGTAGGATTGTTTTTCTTCCTTCGTGTAAGTACCGCACATTCTGCTCACTGCAATACCCATTGTAGTCAACCCCCGAAGGCATACAATCTTTCAGCCCAATCATAAAACTTCAATACTTACCGAATGGGCAATACAGGCTAGCTGAACTGATCATGTTCGGAAACTACTCGCCCGGGAAGCCCACCTCACAATAGCTGGCATTTATCCCGTCTCAACCCTTCAACCCGAACACCATTTTCCCCAACAACACTCCCAGTCACATGCCCTTCCGAGCCTGACATAACTCGGATTTCGACCAGCCCATTCCTAATCATAGGCCTCCTACATGGCGTCCTGCCAGACTCTGGTTAGAAGGTTCCCCAGACTCCTCCGACTCAGCTACCAACCTTAATGTGGTCTTTCAAACCCAAACAGCTGACTGCAATGGCGAGCTCATCGAATACCGGCTGCCACCTGTCCTCAGAATTGGTATGCCCACATCTTAATCCATCGCATGTCCAACATTTTTGAGCATCGAAAAGATTGACAGAGCCGCGGGCAACTCGATCGTCCATGGCACCACATACCTCGGTGATTTCAAACAACATCTTGTTGATGAGGGTATCCGAGTCAACGTTGAATCTGACTGGGATCTTCAAAAAGACTGGACAAGCCCATTCCATGACTTGGTCGCTTGAAAAGACTCATTTTGAACATTGAATTTCATTCGTGAGTTGCGGAGCACTCAACCTTTAGTTCTGCTACTTACTCTTGATCGTATTCCATACCGGAGATATTCATGGAAGTCCCACAGCCGGTATCGAAGAAAAGGCAGCACTGGCACTAGCGGCTTGCGCGCATAGCCTTCACATCAGATTCATAAACTTCAGACGTCCTTGGGAGGCTCGCAAGAATTCCGCTCCTTCAATCGATCTATCTCGACACGAAGATGTTTTATTCTGTATCTCATGGATAAAGGTGAGTGCGCTATCTCGTTTGAAAAATATATAACTCATTCAGGCCCAGGCAGAGAAAAAAAATCGATCTTCTTGGTTCTGAGCATGTTGTGGCGCCTGTAGGCACCGCAGTTGAAGCAATCACTACGATGAGATCAAGACGGAGCATTTATTTACCCCTTTGTATATCATGTTAGACACTCCTAAAAGCTAACTTCGCCACCCCCAGAACACACGAAGAGACGTGAGTGCACTCATTGTTTTCGTGAGATCGTGCCAGACGTATTTCTCTTTCCATCCCGCGTGCGCATCTCGATGAGGATGGAAAAGAGGTATCGACTCGATGATTGCAATCTTGCAAACCATCAAAGAGCTAACCTTCAGCTTTGTCCGACTGACTGCACTTATCTCGTGCTTTCCTACCAGGTGACCTTTCTAGTGCCCACCCACCAGTTCGATAACCAGGTTCAAGCCCTTTGGGGGTTTACCCAAACATATACCAGTATCATTACCGCTGGTGTCATATTTTTGGCAAGTACGATTCATTCATTCTGCACACGTTCTCATCCCTTCGTTGCCCAGGTTTCGCTATCGCTCGGGGACATCAAATTGAAGATGTTCGATTGGTGGAATCTGGGCTGTTTGTATTTTACTTTGGAGTCAATCATCGTGCTATTATTCAAAGCACATGCGCTCGCGTCTCAATGGCAGTGGGTCTCGTAGCTGATAAAGTTGCGTCATTTATCTCAGCACGAACTTCTCTCCCTCTTACGGAGCATTTTGGGCTCCACGTGCCATTCCACGTATGTCCTCAGGGTTTCTTTCTTTGTGTTTAGCCTCCTCTCTCTAGAGTCTTTCATGGTGCGGACAAATTCTTCATACGCCTGCGCGTAAGAGCCACTCAATCTCAAATCAGGAACCTTTCTTGCATTTGTCCAGTGCCTGCTCTGAGTTTCTCTCATGGCTTTGAGTGGAGGCAATCATAACAGCAAGGTAATGTTCCATGAGGTTCTCAGTTTGTCTAATTCGAGATTTTGGCCGCACGGTGTTTTAATCTAGCTCCTGATACTGCATAGTGATTGACCATCATACGTGGGTGCTCAATTGCAAGCCCCAATAATACCTTTACTCCCCCACAGATAAATAACACTATTTGTGCTCAGAACGAATTTTCCATGTGAAGTCCGCTGCACGCCATCGATGGTCGTTGTCAATTCATGGCCCTGTCGGTGAGAAGTTGATATTCCTCATTGGCCACACCAGAATCATGTTGCCCTGGTGTTTGTAGGCGCTGATAGCAGTATCGCAGCCGCGTTGACAGTAACACTGACAGGTCTGAATACGCACAAATAATTACGAGCAGGGGTCGAAATGACGGCAAGACATGTAGGAAAGTGTAGCTGAAGCAGAAACTGGTACCAGTGGATGTAAGTATAATTTGTAAGGGAAGGGCGAGTTAAGCCGAAGCTATATGTGGACAGTTTGTAAGTATCCACGATCAATATAGAAATGCGATCCACTTGGTACATTCGGGAAGTCAACCACGACCAATGTAGAGTCTATGTGAGCGAGTAATTTCCACTCCGTCAGTTTATACTCCAAAGGGAAGGCGAATTTAAGTCCAACAAAATCGTTGGAATACGGTGGGGGTTGGTATCCGGGTAAGGAATGTTCGGCGTGTCGGGATAGCAACACACCAGCAGACCTGTCCCGTATCGATAGAACCTCGCGTGTCCCATCGCCAATAACCGAATAATTGACTATCCCCAATGCATACTGACAATTGGTAAACTTTATGTCAGAAGTCCTGCAAGTGGTTTGAATTTCGAGGGTTAGACAGAACCAACACCTAAGTCTGAGCTCGGTGAAGAGGGCATCTTTTGAAATTGAATGGACGATGAGAGGGAAGATTACGAGAGGGATTCGCAAGCCGAGGCTAGTCATAGTCATTTCCAGTGGCCGATCGAAATCGAACTGTCGATGGTCACACATCCTGAAACTAAAGGGCGATTGAGGAAAAGTACAAGAACCACTGTGGTGCCGTGCAGGGCTGGGGTCGTGCCAGTTGAGGACAGAAGGATCACCAGTCTGCATGATGGCCTCGATGAGCCTGCAGAATGCGCGGTCTCTTCCTTCGCCGTATGCGATCTGCAGGCTCACATTAAAAATCCCCATAATGGAATAGGCCGCGTCTTCAACTCTTGTTGTTTTGCGTGTGGCTGCCCATGCCATGCGTTCATCCACCCTCATTGGACGTTTTCCAAGGTCCGACGTGAGGACATCACGAGGAATGTCAGTGGCTTCCTCCAGAGCCCTCAGTATGTCAGGTGACCCGTCGGGCTTCATGCTAGGAGTCTTATCGTTTTCATCACCTGTCATGGGCATCCAGCGTGCATTAAAGAATTTGATGATGTGCGGTGCAAGGAGTTCTTGCAAAGTCCAGCCCCTTCGAATCCATTCATCCTTCTGTATATCCTCGATATCCTCGCTTTGCGCCAGGTGGACAATGCAAACGGACGAGTTTTGGTACCATCGGAACATGGAGCGAATCGACTCATCGAGCTCGGTACTACTGCTCTTGTCGATGCAGCAGGTATCCGACCACGCAAATTCCATGCCGTCCTTCCTAGCCTTTTCGCAGAATTTCTTCAGCTTCTCGTATCCTGGGCCTGCCGCCGTGCCCGCCTCCATCTCTTCATACGTCGGCTCTCCCTCATCTAGCCATCGGTGAGACAGAATAGCGTACTTGGCATACTTGGCAGGATGAAAGAACACGTCATAATCGAGTTCTGACACTGAGCTGCGGGAGTGCTTCTTCACGTCATTGCGCCTGACAATTTTCATGTCTGATAGGCGGATGAGGTGGATCGGGATCTCGTTCATCACATATTGGTCGAATCTGGCGAGATTGCTTTCCCATAGATCCATTGGTGTAACAGGTCACCGCTAGCCATGAACAGCACCACAATCAATTTGTGCGACAAATTGATGAAGCATGGATACAACTCACTTATTGAGTCGATGCGTCGTTTGGATGAAGCAGGAAAGGTTCCCGCACTCGAACTCGAACTCAACAAGCTTCAAATCGTCATGAGACTTCATCATCTCAACTGCGGCCAAATCCACCCTCACCTCAGACGAGCAGTATAATATCGAGATCTAGCACCGAGCTGAATCAAGACACTTAGCACTGTTTGTCGAACGTCGACACATGTCAATTCCTCAATATCTGCAAATTATTCGAGATATTACCTCGAGCGTCCTGGTGGTACGTGGTATATACGCGTTCCGCGGCTGCGTCTCAATAATGAGGCTCGGACTAGATACAATTATATGGGTGTTGGGCGCTGAAACCATGATGATAAGTACACGCCGAAAGACTTCGCAGAAGCGTTCAAGTTGCTTGCCTTGTCGCGAGCTGCGCCGTAGTAGGTTATAAACACGGACTAGCGAATGATATCGACCTGGGTAGTGGGAGGTGGCGTTTGGATAAGGTCTAATAACCATATGAAACATTCGCTCATGGTAGCCCGACCCTGAAGGCCTGACAGATGACAATTGATCAGGGAAATGCGATGCCCAATCACATGAATGTGGGCAGTGTGTCACACCTGTGTAGAATGGAATCCAGAGAGTCTGTGCTTTCTCAACTCAATGACCAAACAGGGCCATTGGCCGAAGCCAGGCATTCAGTTGCGAAAACATAGCATTGTGAGGTTAAAACAACACGACAACGAATGAAAGTGAGATTACAAAAGGTATGCATAATATAAGAGGTGTTAGGGTGAAAAGTTATGTTTATGCCATGATTGGTTGCCATCAAATCGGACTTACAATGTACCCTACAAGGTTATATATGCAGCTGCTGGAACGACGAGGGCATTATATACGCAATCTGCATTGATGGCAGAGTAAGAACGAACAAAAAAAATGATATGGACATGGATGCATGACTCAATGAGAATATGTATGCTGGTCAGTATCACAAAAAAAGTCGCGCGCACAACGACAACGAGCCGACAATTAAGGGTCAAAATAATAAACACACGAAACAGAGTCTAAAGATCATGATGATGCACTTTACATATGTATGAACGTCCAAAAGTTGTGTCCATCGAGCGTCCGCGTAAATCGTGGTGGGAGTGGGGGGTGGCAACTCAACATCTTTTTGGAGTGCGTGCGTGCGTGTAACGACGAGCCTACTGCCTTATAGACTCATACGCAGGCGGAACATCCTTCAATTCACCTCCTTCCTCCTGACTAAACGACTGTCCCGCATCCTGGTGCTGAACAATGCTCGAACTCTCCACGTCGACTTCTTGCTGCGTAGCGAGGCTGATGCCATGCAGTAGCTTCCTTCTCTCTCCTTCATTGTACGGCTGCTGGAGGTGGGGACGTTGTGCGGTGGATACCTACGCCCGCACCCAATCAGGCAACGCCCGCGCCAGCGAGGAATGGACTCTCTACGTATTGGCGCATGCTCCCACCACGGTCATGGTAGGGTGTGATCTCGTTATCTTCGCCGGGGTCGACCTGGGGCAGGATTCCGCCCCCAGAGGGATGGGAAACGATATGATCGGAGTCAAAGTTCCCATCGAACTCGTCTCGCCTTCTGAGACAACGTAAACAGAAGAAGAGGAGCCCGAGGAAGGCGATTACGACAATACCACCAACTATGTCACCTATGATTGCGCCAGTGTTGCTGGTGTTGTTTGCGGGAGAGGGAGTGGGGGCAGAGGTGGTGATGGTGATTATTGATCCGTTATATGGATCTGTTGAATCGGATGATCAGGTAAACTAAAGTGAAAAATGAGATAAGAAACGATGAACGTAATCGTACATAGTGGGTACTATAGTTGCCATGGATGTCATGGATGTTGTCGTTGGAGTTGTACTAGTCGTAGAAGTAGTAGTTTGTACATTGCTGCTGATCGAGGAAGGAGTCGATTTATCTTTGCCGAGGTCGACCTGGGGGAGGGTGCCGCCCACCCACTGAGGGACAGAATACGACACGATCGGGGTCAAAATTCCTGTCTTCTGCCCGAGGGAGACGATGAAGAGGAGGGAGTTGTAGTACAGGTTGGGTGCGCCTTGGGCCTGTCTAGTAGCTAGTGGTTGAAAAGTGAAATCAGTATTAGCTAGATCATACTTACCAGATCACACATTTCAACCAGAGCAGAGATCTGATCGATTGATCCTGTGTATGAACGTTTAGACAACACAATTCCCGACTTCAAAGCAATGTTGAGGCGGGGTAACCCGGGCGGTGTTTGAAATCTCATTGAAGACCTCAATCATAACTCGGTTATCGTGACCGCGTTTGCGACCGCATGAACGTTCGGATTCTGAACGTTAGTACATAATGTCAAGATCATGCACATGACACGGGCGTGGGGCTGTTTTAGTATCTTCGTGCAAGTTTTGCCCAAGGACTCGACTTTAATGTTCACACATTCTGCCTACTAACTTACCACAGCAGGCACTGCTTGGATGACTCGGAAGGAGCCCATGATTGGAATCAACTCCCCGAATCATATAATCTCTCAGCACCCATAAAGCTTCAAGCTTCAAGAGTCAATGCTCACTAAACAGGCTAACTGAACCGATCAAGTTCTGAACCACCTTTATAAATGACTCATCCAGCCAGACTCCAGTTAGAAGGCCCCTCGTGGTAAGTCACACATTTTAAATCCCTGTCAGGGCTTGTCACACTGCCATGCTCCTTATCCGACTCATCATTAATCCGCTAGCAACCATAATGTGATCTTTCAAAACCCACCGGCTGATTTGGCACCAACAACATCTAGCTCTTAAATACCGACTGCGAGCTGGTAGTATTCTATCCTCCAGATTCAAGTGCCCGCATCTTAATCTGTCGCATGCGGAGGTCCAGTAATTTTGGACATAGGAAAGATCAACAGAGCCACAGGTAACTTAATCATCCAAGGTACCATCTATCTCGGTAATCTCAAACAACGTTTCGTCGACGTAGGTATCAATGTTAAATCCGACTGGCACCTTCCAGAACACTGCGTGGAGATGCCTATCCATGGCTTGGTTGAAGTACGTGAATTGGAGAGACTCGTTTCAAATGTTGAACCCAATTCGTGAGTTGCCCAGCGCTCACCTTTCAGTTCTGCTAGTGTAATCTTGCTCCTGATATTGTTTTCCGATCGATTCATACCAGATATCCATGGGTTGTCACAGCTGCGCTGGCTTGCACACATGGCCTTTCCGTCAGAAGCATTACTTCAGACATCCTCGGAAAGCTCGCAAGAATTCCACTTCTTCAGTTGTTCCATCTCGGTATGAAAGTGTATTTTTGTACCTCACAGATAATGCTGAGTGCGGTATCATGTTTCTACTCATTCCGGCTCAGGCGGAGAAAATGTTTGATCTTCCAGGTTCCTGTACTAGGCGTCGCTGTTAATGGAATTGGTGAGATCAGGAGTATTGCCTCACTTCTTTGATTGAACATTTCGTGTTGGACACGAAGTGAGCGCAATCATTACTTTCATGAGAGCACACCAGATGGATTTCCCTTCCTGTAGGTGCCTGCGTACATCAGCGTGTGTATCTTATCTTGCTGGACGTTTTATTTACTTCATGACTGCAATTTCACAAACCGTTGAACAACCAACGTTCAGCTTTTCCCGACGTCCGCATTTTTTTGGTCTAAAACACCTCGTGCTCTCGCAGCAAATATCGTGTTCAGTGCCCACCCTCATAGCTTCTACCCAGCTCCTGATTATCTTTAGGTGTTGATCGTGATTACAAATTCCTCTCTTGTTACGCGAGTTAACTCGGCACAACGCTCAACAGTGTATCACTGCCACTCGTGCTATATTTTGGTAGGTATAATTCATTCTTCCCGCACACATTCTTATCCCTTTCTTGGTCAGGTTTTTCTGCTGCTCAATGACATCAAAAGCTGATGTTCGATTGATGATATTGGACTGTTCATGTCTTGTTTTGGAGTTAATCATCATGCAAATTATTCAAAGCACGCGGACTCGGCATCTCAATAACACTGCGTCTCATAGCTGGAAACGTTGCGTCATCTATAAACTTCTCCCCCTGATGGAGCGTTCTGGGTGCCACGCACCATTCTACGTACGTCTCGAAGTTTTCTTTTATCTTTACGCTCACCTGTCTCTCTCTAGAGTCTCTCATGGTATAGACAAATGCTTCATGGTGGGAATGGCTAAATAAGGCGGCGCCGGGTCCTGCCATGATGACAAGGTTGTCGGTAGGCTCAATGCATAAAGCAAGTACTTAGGCCTTAGGTCTTCCTCTGTTAACGCGCATGTATCACTTAGTAGACTTCGCATAGCCAGCATCTATGAGGCAACTGAGTCTTACCAGGCTCTACGAGGTCATATACCTTCTCTCCACTTCTTGATCTCACTACTGACACATTGTTCGTGCTCTTCAGACCTGTAACCCTTGAGTCTATGGTGACTCATATACGTGCCCTCCCTATTCTATGCTATGGCTTAGACACTGGTCAGAGGGTTTCTTCAGATCAGTCGCAACGCCTCAGCTGAATTCGAGCATTTGAACGTCCTTCCAAGTAGCTACAGATTCTCTGGTTATAGGCTGACTGCAGGTAGAAATCAGGTCACCTTCAGAATCAGAATCTGTTGCGAAGGGAAAGAATCTGAACATCGTAAGTTCATATCCTCGTCGTTAGCTGGACTCCCATTAGGATATTTTGGCCGGATGTAATGGTGGATTGGTACACAGCTATTGGTGCATGCATAGAATTCGCCTAGGTCGCGAACAGGTCTGTGCTACTCCATGCTGCGCTCAAAGATCAAAGTGTACTCAAGGTCAAACTTCTGGTTCGTTCCCTTAACTTGATGCCTCAGTCAAGTATTTTGATACACAGATATTAAACTCTCAGCAGGTTATATCAACATGTCATATCGACACTGTCTCAAACGCCAGCATCGATGGATGATATATGCGATTATGCGAACTCCACTAATGTGCTGCTGATCAGTGTGACTAGGTACATAACACTTCACTGGGCGATGAACAACCATTCGAACTTTAAACTCAATTATCGCCACTCCAGGCGATGCTTCTTCTCCGGTTAGTTGGAAGTCCGTTCCAAGTCATAGGCCTCTTACATGACATCCTGCTGGACTCCATAAAAGGTTCCTCGCGGTAAGTCACACGTTTGCTACGCCTGTCATGGCTTGTAACATTGCCCTCCTCCTTCTGCAACTCATCATCAATCCGCTAGCCACCATGATGTGGTCTTTCGAACCCCGGTGGTCGAATTAGGCCCTGAAATGGCCAGCTCATCGCATACCGGCTGCCACCTGTCCTCCAACTTCGGGTGCCCACATCTTAATCCATCGCATGTCTTTAAGCAACGGGAAGATCGACAGAGCCGCGGGCAGCTCGATCATCCAAGGCACCACATACCTCAGTAATTTCAAACATCGTCTTGTCGATGAGGGTATCCGAGTCAAACGTTGAATCTGACTGGCATCTTCGAAAGACTGCGTGGACAAGCCCAGTCCACGACGTAGTCGCTTGCAAAGACTCGTTTTGAACATTGAGTTTCATTCGTGAATTGCAGAGTTCTCCACTTTCAGGTCTGTTACTTACTCTTGATCGTATTCCATACCAGAGATATCCATGGAAGTCCCACAGCTGGGATCGAAGAAATGGCAGTAATGGCACTAGTGACTTGCACACATACTATCTCGACACAAAGACATTTTATTCTGTATCTCGTGGATAAAGGTGAGTGCGCTGTCCCGTTTGCAAAACAGATAACTCATTCAGGCCCAGGCAGAGAAAAAAATCGATTTTCTTCGTTCCGAGCATGTTGTGGCGCCTGTAGGCACCGCAGTTGAAGCAATCACTACGATGAGATCAAGACGGAGCATTTATTTACCTCGTTGTATGAGCATATCATGTTAGACACTCATAAAAGCTGACTTCTCCATCCACAGAACACGAAGAGAGACGTGAGTGCATCCATGAGATCACCCCAGACGGACTTTTCCCGCCGTCCCACGTGCGCCTCTCGATGAGGATGGAAAAGAGGTGTCGACTTGATGATTGCAATTTTGCAAACCATCAAAGAGCTATCATCCAGCTTTGTCGGACTGACTGCACTTATCTCGCGTTTTTCGTACCAGGTGACCTTTTTGGTGCCACCCAACCTCACAGTTCGATAACCAGGTTCAAGCCCTTCGGTGTTTCACCCAAACGCTCACTAGCATCAATGTCGCTGGTGTCATATTTTTGGTAAGTATAATTCATTCTTCCCGTATACGTTCTCATCCCTTTGTCGCCCAGGGCTATCGCTCGGGGACATCAAATTGAAGACATTCGATTGGTGGAATCTGGGTTGTTTGTGTTTTACTTTGGAGTCAATCATCGTACTATAATTTAAAGCACACGCGCTCGCATCCCAATGGCATTGGATCTCGTAGCTGATAAAGTTGCGTCATTTATCTCAGCACGAACTTGTCTCCTTCTTACGGAGTATTTTGTGCTCCACGTGCCATTCTACATATGTCTCCAATGTTTCTTCCTTTGCGCTCAGCCGCCTCTCTCTAGAGTCTCATAGTGCAGACAAATTCTTCATACACCTGCGCACAAGAGCCATGCGGTTAGCTTCTGGTACTACATAGTGATTAACCATTGCATGTGCTGCTCAATTGCAGCCCTAATAATACCTTTGCACTGTCGTCTGAATATGCAAGAACAAGGTTCGAAATGATGGCAAGACATGTAGGAAAATGTATCTGAAGTGGAAATTGGTGCCAGTAGACGTAAGTGTAGTTCATAGGGGATGGGTAAGTTAGGCCGAAGCTACAAGTAAACAGTTTGTAGGTATTCACGTTTAAGGTAGAAAAATCCACTCGGTACGTTCGGGAAGTCGACCACAGTCAATCGCTCACCCCGTTGATCTATCAATTTCCAATCAGTGAATGTCGATTCCGGGGGAGAGGCAAAGTTAAGTCCAAAAATGACTTTGGATGATGGGGGTTGATATTCTAAGTATATGGGATCTCTGAATAGGACCACACCAGCGGACCTGCTCCGGATCCCTAGAACCTCGCCCGTCTCACCACTAATAATTGAATAGTTGACAATCCCGAGTGCAAATTGACTGCCGACGTGAGAAAAATCGGTGGAGGATGTAATTTTGAGGGTTGGACAGAACGAACTCCTAAAACTGACATCGAGGTCTTGATGGGTATGGAGGATGAGAGGGAGGATTACTAGAGGGATTCGCAAGCCGCGGCTGGTTATAGTCATTTCCAGTGGTTGATCGAAATCGAATTGTCGTTGATACCGTGAGAAACTATCTGGCGATTGAGGAAAAGCACGAGAACCACTGTGGTGCCTCGCACAGTCGCCGCCGTTCCAGTTGAGGACAGAAGGGTCACCAGTCTGCATGATGGCCTCGATGAGCCTGCAGAATGCGCGGTCTCTTCCTTCGCCATACGCGATCTGCAGGCTCACGTCAAAAATGCCCATTAAGGAATAGGCAGCGTCTTCAACCCTTGTTGTTTCGCGTGTGGCTGCCCATGCCATGCGTTCATCCACCCTCATCGGATATTCTCCAAGGTCTGACGTGAGGGCATCACTAGGGATGCCAGTGGCTTTCTCTAGAGCCCTCAGTATGTCAGATGACCCGTCGATCTCCATGCTAGGAGCCTTGTCGTTTTCATCATGCGTCATGGGCATCCAGCGCGCGTTGAAGAATTTGATCTTGCGCGGTGCAAGGAGTTCTTGCAACGTCCAGCCCCTTCGAATCCATTCGTCCTTCCGTATATCCTTGATATTCCCGCTTTGCGCCAGGTGGACGATGCAAATGGCTGAGTTTTCATACCAGCGGAACATGGAGCGAATCGACTCGTCTAGCTCAGTACTGCTGCTCTTGTCGATGCAGCAGGTATCCGACCAGGCAAATTCCATGCCGTCCTTCCTAGCCTTTTCGCAGAATTTCTTCAGCTTCTCGTATCCTGGGCCTGCCGCTGTGTCCGACTTCATCTCTTCATACGTTGGCTCTCCCTCATCCAACCATCTGTGAGACAGAATAGCGTACCTGACATGGTCGACAGGATCAAAGTCCCCGCGTTTATATTGGTGTGACACTAAGCTCCGGAAGTACTTCTTCACATCATTACGCCCGACAATTTTCATGTCTGATAGGCGGATGAGGTGGATCGGGATCTCGTTCATCACATATCGGTCTAATTCGACGAGATTGCGTTCGAGATTGCGTTGGAGTCGGTGATAGTCTCTCGGCCGACTCATTGGTGTAACAGGTCACTGCTAGCCATGAACACCACGATGAATTTGTGCCATGAATTGATGAAGCATGAATATAACTCACCTGTTGGGTCGACGCGTCGTTTGGATAAAGCAGGAAAAGCTCCCGCACTCAAATCCGAACTCAATAAGCTTCGAATCATCATGAGACTTTATCATCTGAACTGCGGCCAAATCCACACTCACCTCAGACGACTAGTTTAATATCGAGAGATCTAGCACCGAGCTGGACCAAGATACTTGGTACTGTCTGTCAATCGTTGACGAAACGTGTTAGTTCCTCCATATGGCGAAATATTCGAGATATTACCTTGAGCGTCCTGGTGGTATGTGGTAAAGGCGCGTCCCGCAACTGCGTCTCAAATAACGAGGCTCCGACTAGAAAAAAAAGATAAAGCAACTCAGTCTTTGATTAAAGGATTGAAGTATGTCGGAGGAGCATACCTATAACAGAGAAAGAACCTACGTAGAATATCAGCTGTATTGTATGCTCATAAACGTGAGTACCCACCTTGGTCGTTGGTCGAAGGACTGAGGAGAGGTGACTCCAAAGGGAGACGAATAGAAGGATGTCGTTGAAACGGAGAACTAAAAGAAACTGTAGAGGAAGAGTGAGCATACATGTAAAATAAAATAAAATACGTACGAGGGACGCGTCGTGATGCCGCGAACTACATTGTCAAATCACGGTTCGATACAGATCCGTGCATACCTTTGCAGGCAGGCTAGTTGATCAGCGCTTGACGAGATCTAGGACTTGGCTATGATTATTAATTCGAAATGTGTTGAGCTATGGAGAAATATCGATAAAATATACGCTTTCGGACCTAGAGATACTTACTATGGATGGGGTCATCTATCAAGAAGGTTTATTCACATTCACCGTCGTACACTGTGCTGCCTCGTTTGGTTTCACATGATAAACATGGATTGACCAATCGTATGGACCTGGGTAGTGGGGAGGTGGAGTTAAAACACGGTTTAATCAACGTCCGAACCGTAGTGTTGCTTCACTTTGACAGATCACATATTCGAAATATGGATTGACCAATCGTATGGGTGTGTGCGCGCTGGAACCGTTACGATAAGTACACGCCGAAGGACTTCGCAGAGACGTTGCTTGCCTCGCAAACTGCGCAGTAGGTTATAAACATGGATTAGCCAATGGCATGGTAGTGGGGAGGTGGAGTCGGGACCCGGTTTTATCATCATACGAACTCGTCACATTTGCCTCATTTCGACGGACGGCACTTGACCAGAGTTCAAACATGGATGGCCAATCACATGAACGTGCGCAGTGTGTCACACATAAGTGATATGGAGTCCTGGATACTGGGATCATTTCCGTTACCTGCCTTGCACGAGCTGCGCGGGTAACCATTAGTATCTTCTCCTCGAGTTAAAATTAACTTGTTCTACCCATCAGGGTCCTGAAGCTTGAAGTCAGATCTGAGCGTTAACGCCAAACAGTGAACAGCGAACAGTGAATAACGAATAACAACCGACAAACAGCGAATAATGGATAGTCTATGATTTCTCAACTCGGTAACTTGGCTGGCCATTGGTCAGAGCCCAGTTTCCTAGTTGCAAAACCATAGTATTGTAAGGTCAAAACAACACGCCAACAAATGAAAGTGAGATCACAAAGGGTACGGGTGTATGAGGTGTTGGGGGTGAAAAGCCCGGGCTTCTCCAGATGAACAGAATCAGCAGATGAGCGCTAGATCGAATTAGATTTCGCGATGAGCTGGCGTGTGTTTATACATGTTTGGTTACATACAAATCGGGCTTACAATATACCCTACAAAGCTATGCAGCTGCTGGCAGTTGAGAACGATGAGACATTATAAACGCAATTTGCATTGATGGTAGAGTAAGAACGAACGAAAAACAAATGACATGGAGATGCATGCATGAGAATACGTATGCCGGTAAGTAACACGAAAAAGTCGCGCACAAACGACACCTAACGGTCGAAATAATAAAACAAACGAAACAGGGTCTAAAGATCATGAATGATGATGACTATGATGCACTTTACATACGTATGAACGTCCAAAAGTGGTGTCCATCGAACGTACGCGTAAAAACGTGGTGGTGGGTGGAGGGGGTAGCATTACATTTCAACTCAACTTCAAAATATCTTTTTGGAGCGCCTGCGTGCGACGAGTCTCCTCCCTGCGTGCGTGCAGCGACGAGCCTACTGTCTTATGGACTCATAAGCAGGTGGGATATCCCTCGGTTCACCTCCTTCTTCCTCACTAGGCGCCTGGCCTGCATCCTGGTGCTGAACGACGCCCGAACCCTCCCCGTCAACTTCTTGCTGTGTAGCGAGGCCGAGACCCTGACGCCCAGCAGCAGCTTCCCTCTCTTTCATTGCACGGCTGCTGGAGGAGGTGTTGCTGACGCTTGGAGCAGGAGATGTGAGCGGGCGTGGGTTGTGCCAGTCCGCTTGTTGCATCGCGTACATGTTGGGCCCTCCTTGGGCGTACTGGCCCGGGCCTGGGCGTACGAAGCCTTGAGAGGGGTAACCCTCCCCAGGCGATGTGACAGTGTCGCTGTACTGAGAAGGAGAGCTAAGCGGAGACGTGGTGCGTTGGATACCTGCACCTGCTGCACCCGCACCCATTCCGGCAGCACCCGCAGTGAGGAAGGGGCTGTCTCCGTATTGGCGCATGCTCCCACCACGGTCAGGGTAGGGTGTGATATCATTTTCATCGCCGAGGTCGACCTGGGGGAGGGTTCCGCCCCCTGAGGGATGGGAAAGAACACGATCGGGGTCAAAGTTCCCGTCGAACTCGTCTCGCCTTCTGCGACGGCGTAGACAGAAGAAGAGGAGCCCCAGGAGGGCGATTATAGCGATACCACCAACGACACCACCTGCGATTGCACCTGTGTTGCTGGTGTTGTTTACTGGGGTGGGTGTAGCGACAGGGACGGAGGTGGTTGTGGCGAAAGAGGTGGTGATGGTGACTGTTGATCCGTTATATGGATCTGTTGAGCTGGAAGATCGGGTAAACTAGAGTAAAAAATAAGATAAGAGATAACGAACGTAATCGTAGTGGGTACTGTAGTCGCCACTGATGTCATGGATGTTGTCGTTGGAGTTGTACTAGTCGTAGAAGGGGCTGTTGTTGTTTGTACATTGCTGGTGGTCGAGGAAGGTGTCGATGATGTGGGAGCAGTAGTTGGAGTTGTTGCTGAAGTTGCTGAGGTTGTCGATGTGGGCGTTGTAGACGTTGACGAAGCGGTAGTAGTAACTGAAGCTGAAGAATGGTCAGCACTGTTTGTTGAGTTTAGAGGAGAAGGCTAGGAAAAAGAGATACTTGGTGTTACACTAGTTGGGGGTTGACTAGGAGGGGAGGTTATGGGAGAAGTAGGAGGTGTAGTACCAGGTGTAGTTACAGCAGGAGACGAAGATTGCACCGCTGTTGTTGGGGCAGCGGATGTCGCTGCTGGTGCAGACGACATGGTGGCAAGAAGAAGGAGCTAATCGGAAATTGGAAATTAACAGCAAACTATGGAGCCGAATAGGAGAAGACCAAGGACAAACCAAGACAAGTAGAGAAACGTTGGTCAAGAGATGATAATGATGACCGTCAAGAACTGCGCAGCCAGCGAGAACAACATGAGGCTGTCAATCTTAACAATACTTTGACAGATTTAGTACTCCCAATCCACGCTCCACAGGTACGTCTATTCTCGTCACCCGTCGGTCATCCAATCTCCGTCCCATTTCCTCCACGTTCATCCAATCACTCCATCCACAAAATGCACACGCCCAACTATCATGCCCGCACACCGGCACGAGAGCCAGCCAGTGTTCCGTCTAATTAGTACGCCTCTGCTTCATCTATATACCCTCATATTCTCGATCAAACCTTTTACCGGCTCCAAGCGGCAATTCTCGGATCGATGGCATCTATTCAAAGAAGTGCCCAGTCGTCTTATCAGTGCGTTCACTCGGGACTTGCATTGCCTCGTGCCGGCTAACCTTTCCTCCGTCTCATCTCAGCTCAGTACTATCGTTCCCTTACGCACGTAGACCGTCCTAACCCACAAAGGCTTCTTTCGACGAATCTCTATACTGAGTCCACCCTTTCAAATTCTTTGACAGCCTATATCTGACAGCCGTCTTGCCCCTCGACTTATCGGACAGCCTTCACTTGGCTTGACCATTGCAGCCGCAATTTTCGCGTTGCTTTCGTCCCTTGATCCCATCTCCCCTCATCTCCCGGCGTCCTGCCAGTGTCCTTATTGTCCTAATAACGACTTCTCTGCGCTCTTTCGATTTCGCAACTATGATTCTCGGTCCATACCCGACAGCAACGGCCTTCATCTTCTGTCCCAATAGAACAACTTTGGCCGAGTTTGGCCTGGGATGTTCAGAAAGAACTCCACGCCACAACGTTCTTTTTCATCCCACACCGCCATCACATCCAACATGCATCCAACGTGTGATTTTTCTAATGTATCCTCGTCGTACAACCCTTCTTTCTCCGAGACAGGCCAACAGCCGACGGTCGAGGAATATCTACAACATGTGGCGTAGTTATTAGGATCAACATCAACGATATCGTCCGAACCTTAACACCAGCAAAACTCGTTCTGAACACCAGCGGCCCATGCCACAGGCACGTATCAGCTCTTGTCCGTCAGTGTCATCTTTTGCATGACGTACTTGCAGGGATAAGAGTGCGACTCTTATTGTCCTGCTAGTACGTACATGTCGAACGTCCTGACGAACAATCTGATCATCATCATCTATGATATGTCGTTGATCTGTTCCTCCAACGACTGAGTAATCTACGGAGAAACACTCACTGTATCTCGACGTGGACAACACCCCGTTATGCAGTCTATGATCAGGACGGCCACAGGCACGCGCCACACAGAATGCATTGGCCACGCTGGCACTAACACGAGTTCTAGATCCACGAGGGGCATGCCGAACCGGAGCGCCCTACTTGCCAGGATCACTTCAAACTTCAAACCCCATATTCATAGTATCGATAAGCACCATAACTGCACCGATAAGCACCGTAACTGCGTTCACGATGTCTGCCTGCGCCCCGCATATTTCTGATGAAGCTCCATATCTAAGGTGTTGCTCATTGTATATGTGCGATGCTCTATATATGCAGCGCGTCTACTGCGGTGGGGCATGGATGAACGTGATTATGCGCAGGCTTTAGTTGTATGGTGTTTAGGATCCTGGATTCGTTATCGCTCTACTTGTTTAATTGAGCAATAGCCTTTCGATTAATATTGACGTTGTGCGTGCTGATGGAATGATAACTGTTGTGGCTAATACTTGCGCAGGCGGCGATTGTTCTTCTCCGGATCCCCTGGTTTTGTTTGTTTGTTTCATTTCAGGAACCTTGGGATAGTTGGAGACTTGCAATTGGAGTGCCTTGCAAGGCGTTTCAGAACGACTATTTTCGAAGGCGGCTGCCTTCACGTCACGTGACTGACGCGCCCCAATAATAGATCACGCACGCCTCTTGATCCGGCTCCCTTACCTGAGGTTTCAAGTTCAAACGTCCCGAGTCAAACGTTCATATCCGACACACTCGTGCTCGATCGTTGGACTGTCGGAAATCGCCCATATATTATAATGTATTTCCTATCGATCGGAAGCAGGACGACAGTCAGTACCTTGCAACGAGAACGAGGAAAAGAATCGATTTCGTAATATTAATATTCGCGCTGATGAACTCGAGCTATGGAAAGTGAGTGATCGATGTCCGAGATCTGATCTCATACCGACGATCTGATGCTTTGGAAGGTTGATATACACTCGGACGACACACACTTCATTAGCACGATCGGTGACGAATATTATACAGTATCTTGAAGGGTGGAGCTGGAGCCGTTGGCTCCACTGTCCGACGTGCCCACAGATGGAGTGGATGATGGACATTCATATCATCGTGCAGTCGCACGAGGCAGGAATGTGCCAGCCACCAACTGATTTATATCATGGAGCTCAACCGAGGTGGGGCTGCTCCGAATGGCTGAGCCACTCACAATATATGATACATCCCACCCTCCAAGTCAGTGTTCGAAAACACTCTTCAGCTAAGACTCAGCAACCCCACTCCACAATCGGCCGCTAAATCCGCAGAATATCGCAGGATACAGAGCGGGTCTCCCAAAATATACGACGGTCGCCACGCTCAAGCCAATCCAGCTGACACGGCTGCGCCACCAATCCAATCCAACCCAGCGTTCGCTTACTTCCCAAGCAAAGCGTTGGATCCTACATACGAAGTACCCCGTGACTCTCAGGAGCTCAAGACTATATCTGCAACTATCCACGGGAATGCCCGTGAATCAAATAATACTCCTCTACTGGAGAAGGTGATCGGACGACATTTCATTCGTGCATTTACTCGTGATTGTAGGGGTGCACATGATGTAGCCCTTTCTTCTCATAAGCACATCCCAATCTATTACATGGCAATAAAAACGCGCAACGAACTCAGAGGTGGAGGTTCAGACCCTTCAGTCGAAGCGTTTTTCTCCCCTCTACACACCTCCAGTCAGGATTCGACACTCTAATGTTCGTGACTCCCCTCACTGATGCTCTACATAGTACCCGAATCCGGAATATCGCCCAAGGAGCAATTGTCCTGCATTCTTGGTGGACCCTGGCTAGCGATTCTAGGCGCTGTCCTCACGGAGAAAATGTATCGCCCGACAACTTACGGAGTACATCTGGATGCCAGCACTCGACGACGACCAATTCCTCCGAATCGGGCATGTCCTGTATACGCTCAGGGAATCAGTCGACCAGGTCAAAACCTGGTATGACAATGCCCTCAAGCGCGAGGAGCCACCTTATGACATATCACGCCCTTGCTTTTTCCCATCACCAGATGCGACGGCAAAATTAATCCTGCACGTTTCACATATCAGAGGCACCTCGGATGATGTCCTTCGTGGGTGAACTTACCTGGCGAAGACGATCGAGGCTGACCTGATCAATGTGGATGTGAAGTTCGGCCCCAGGTACGGTGAGGACCGATGGCAGAAGCAGGGCTCGTGCCGAAGATTTTGTACCGCGGACCAATCCATATCGCACCGCGTATGGCAAGCCGCGAATGGTAATCACGGGATACGTCGACGGAACAACAGCTTGTAGTGCATCGTGTTGCCTCCTGGTTTTCACCACGACCTCAAGGAAGCGATCGAGTTCTGTCACGGGCAGGGATATTTCGTGTCCGTAATCTTCGGTCGTCCCCCGCTGCCCTGTCTGTCTCCTTCGCCATCATGCTGAGCAGATCCATGTTAGTTTGTAACTGCATGCTAGATAATGATTGTAATGATTGTAATGGTTTCAACAGCTTTCTCTGCGACTTTGCAAATTTGTGACGCTGTTATAGATTGAAATTATCAACTGTATAATTAGGTTTCTGTAAAAACCAGTACTGGCTCAGGCTTATCTGGTCAAGGCGGCAGGAGTGGCAAATACGTGTTGCGCGCAGTTTCGCAACTGAAAATCTATCAAACGACTGTAAATGACCACTGGCTACATCGCTCTTTCAAGCCTGCTTCGAAGCACTTAATAAAGCCCGCGACCGCTGAAGTTCCAAACAACATCTTATGCTGCCTCCGACATGTGTCGATCATTTCCCGTGTTACGCACCACGCACCACCACACGTGATGAGTACGCACGCCTGGGTAGCATTTGTATGCTAGCTCCTGCACCGGAACTGGCCACAAACTTAGCGTTGTATTCTCGAACACTAAGGATGAGGCGTGGTCCCAGCACAAACATCTCCACCAGTTGGGAAATTTGGAGAGTGCCAACATAAATATATGCGGAGGGCAAGTTCTATAGAAATGATCTGGAGTGGTCAGATACAGATGTTAGTTATAGATGGGCGTACAAGTGTCTTTTGAGAGAGTAAGCCCATGGCCAAGCAAGCAGTAGCAGCAAATCTAGCACGTGCACAACTTCAGCAGAAATAACAATCAATTTCAAATCAGATACTCACGCTGCAAAGTAAAATACTTGAGTTTTCACCAGTGCCGAGAAACGGTCCTCAACGGTCCATGGTTTGAGTTCATGAAAGCGTTTGACAGCAATCCGTACTGCAAGAGACAGTGCGATCAACTGCCATACAGTACCGAGTATCCAGGTCGCAGCGTTCAGAGCGTCGCTACTTCCCGCCGTACCACCTTGAATGCATTGATGAGTGCCGTAGATGACCCACTCCTCTGGTATTCATCAGTCGGTGAGTCCAACAGGCTCAAGTACCCCATCCATAAGAGGAGCTTACCAGATGTCAAACAGCTGCTTACTAGCATTGCGGTGATCACTCCAGTGCTGGCCGTAACGACCGACAAACTTACAACGAGGAAGATGAACATCTTTCTAGATTGGTGATACATGGCGTGTATCCGAGCGACAATGACAACTTGCAGGTTAGTATTTTAGTCAAATTGATATCACTGGCAGCTAAGTAGCTCACCGCCCAGTACGCCATTTACGATGAAAGACAACCATAATTGTGAAACGGCAAAAATACGGCCTGAAGAACCAGTTACTGATGAGCATCGGAAAACTCGATGATCCGAACAAACTCACAGCTGTGTCAGTTGTTAGGTCAACCAACATTCTGGTTGAGAATCTCACTCACCCCTGCATGTGAGTGAAGTTAGTTGGACAGGTACAGCAGCCATCGGTGCATAATACTCACTGTATCTGTAAGAGAGATTGATGGGTGACTTACTGCATGCCACCAGTCAGAAGAAGCAATCACAGACTTCAAGAGACATACACAATATGATGGTGCTGAAAGGGAGAGAGGGGGCATATCAGCACAGTGCCAAGCAGTGGTTAGCCTAACAAACATACGCAGAATATAGTAATCCAGCGGAGCGCAGCTAGAATATGGTGTTAGTGCAACTTGCCATCCATTTGTAACATAAGCTACATACACCAAGATATAGGATGGTCATAAGGGACCACCGTTGTCTCTGCCCCAAATTAGTTCTACATCTCACAGTTCTTTGGATACAGGACTCTGCTCACCCAAACCAATTTCAACTTTAAAATCATTCTTAGTGAACTGCGTGCAATAGTAACAGCATCAACCTTACCTCTTGTCCAAATGTAAGTGCTGGAGAATACCATATTGACATTAATTAAAACTTCTCTCGATAAGTATCATCTTGCTCACCCCAATCATATATCACAGCAATGCAAGCTGCAACTGTGAAACCAGTCTGAGTGAGATAGCACTCAACGTTAACATGACTTGTCCCCAACAAACCTATAAAATAGCTGACAATACGATTGAAATCAATTTGTGGCCACAGACTGGGATCATTTATGACTACAGTCATATTCAAGTGATCAGTGTTGGTGAGTAGCGAGCTTGGTGGATGTAAATGAAAATATTTGTGCTTGATATACCGCCATTACAGTGCTTTTAGCACCCAAATAGATATTACACAGATAAACCGGAAGTCATCCTCGAGAGACCCCAGATATAATTATAGCAGATTTTGGCTGTGGTTCTGCAAAGCAGTGTCACGCCCCGAATATTTGAATGCCCCATTTTGAAAACCTGTTTGTGATTTCGGGCACTTATTTCCAACACTGTCCCAAGAGGTCTTTTCCACACTCGCATCAGTTTGGGAGTTCCGATATCAGTGGAATAACGTGACACCACTAGCGGGCGAGCCTGGATACCTGGCATCTCAATACTTCTTAAGTATGATATCTCTTCACCGAGTTCGCTCGGGCGCTGGAAGTAAAATAGCTCATCCAAGGCTCTTTTGATCAAATCTATCAGCATGATGCAAGGCGGCAGAAAATTCGCAAATGAAGAATAGAACGGGTGCACACTCAGCAAGCAGATAACTTACCTCTGTGACAACCTCTGCCACTCAAACCACCTGCAGCCCCCATTTTTGATGCATTTCCATTGGTTATTGATATCTCCAATACAGCATTGACTTCGAGTCTTTGGCGCTCATCAGCATCACCAATATAGTGCCATATCATGAAACAGATATGACCTTCAAGTGAGGTCTTAGCTCAGTGCAAATGTGATGCCAAAAGGCGATTCAGTTGGTTTAAAATTGGATGATACTACGACTCCACAGTTTGATCGGTGTGGATATGTTAAATCAAGTTGCACAATGATCGATGACACAGCCAAATAAGAGTTGTGTCAGGTGTGATGAACCCTCCCACACTCCAACGATCAAGGTTTGGTGTAAAATCAACGGGCCTTAAGCCTTCAAGAAATCGTTAGCAAAAACACTCTAATGCTCACATGAATCAATTCAATTCGACACTACAGTATTCGGTGCTAATTCCGTGGTTTGGTACAATTCGGCAAAGACTCAGCTGCAACCGAGTGTAATGGTGTGCGGTAGAAAAATTGATTCAAGATGCAAGTTACGTGAAATCAGAAATGAGTATCATTCAACCAGTGACGACTTCATTAAGGGTGGGGTACTCAGACGTTGCGAGACAAGGCCCGTAATAGATGCGAAAACAATATGTCAGGTGGGCTTCAATGTTCAATATTCATCGTACTTGTTATTACATCACTAAGAAGCTAGTCACATGAAATCAAGCGTACTCAGTCTTCTTCTCCTTCTTCTTCATAAACACCGAATCCATAGGGCTCCGGGTCACGCTTCAGGTATTATTGTTCAACAATGAATAAAACAGAAGAAAATTCACCCACCCCAACAAAATCACGGGCTATGGCGATATTTTTGATGTCTGCAATTGGGCTTGCATGTGCAAGAAGCGACACTGAACAAAGTTTCAGTGAAGTGGAGGAGAGGATGATGATTCAGATACGAACGGTAAACAATCAGAAAGATAGCAAAGATTGGGAACGAGACGAGTTTCGGTGCCATTTTCTGACTGAGCAATAAGGCGTCGGGAGGTTGTTAGAAAAACCCGAGCTACAGAATGCAAGGGCAGCGCACCGTTACAAGTGTAGGATGTGATGTGATGGTTGACTCGATGATCGGAGAAACACAATGAAACCAAAAGACCTTTGTAATCCTTTTATCCACCGCACTGGTCCTTGACAGCAATGGTTACATTGTACACAGGAACAAATATTTCAAGGACTGATCGACTGATGGTCCAATGGCATTTTAAGGAAGAAGATCAGACATCCATCAAACCAGAGGGTTTACAACACTTCCTGCCTTGCAGCCTCTTGAGCAAGCAACAGGCAATTAGTACACCAATGAAAACATTGCACAAGACGTCGTGTCCTGTCTCAAAACGCGTTGTTCATTGCAGAGGTACTGGGACGGGCACGTACATGACCAGCTAAGAATAGTATTGCAGTATTTCATGGTCCTCTTCGGGAAGGTGGTGCTGGTTGAAGCCTGCAACTAAAGATGGAATTCGTGAGAATGACGCTAGAAGGAACCCATGAAATGACAGGACATCGATTCCTTTGCGGGTTGCTATGAAAATGAAAGATGCATCGGGGTGAAGAACGCATTGCCCGTCTCTAGATGTGCGGAACAGTAATTGAGCCATTGGCTGGAGGATGAAATGAGAAAGAATGCTCACCCGGCCAAAATATATGAAACCGAACTACGTAGCCGTTCATATCTGACCATCTGTAGATATGTATTGCACCCTCTCTTAACCCGTATTGATGTGCGGATTATGACCAGAGAAAGATATGGCTCATCAAAATTCCGGACAATCAGACAAGCAAACTTACGACTCGCAACTCCCATACTATTGTACCCTCCTCTTTTCAACCAACACAATCACACACATCTCATTGCTTTTGGCATCGAGGCAACTCGGGTTTACATCGGGAATGCTTATAGCATATTCCGAGTCAGTGAGATACCGTCGTGGTCGAGCGAGAACGGCAGAGTGCACACGTAGAGGATGAGGGAATGGTGGAGGAACCCGGAATCCGGATAGTATATGGGTGAGTACTTGCTACATGCACTGAGCCGCAAGTGATCATGACGGCATTTGCAAAGCTTTTTTCTTTTTCCGACCGACGCCCATGATATTCGTGAATGTCGTGCGTAGCTAGTTAGGAATGCCATACTAAGGGACATCAATAATTTTCATAATAAATGTTACCCAGCTCACACCAATCATGTACACAATAGAGGTGCAAACGAGATAGAAATTGATTAGCGGTCACAGACTGGGATGATGGTCACGGTCATATTCAAGAGATCGGTTAGTGAGTGACGAACTTGATGAACATATAATGATGGCGTTGGCGTATCATTCTAGCGCAGGAGCCCAACCCCACCAAGTCTCGCTAGACATAGACTGATGACTCCACTAAAGGAGGTGGCAATGTAGATTGCGCAATTCCGATTCGATCGGTGTGTCACGCACAGGGCGAAACTTTTACCACAGGTGGCATAGGGACAGGCCCTTCTAGAATGTTAATACCGAAAGGCCCGAAGAGAGAGCCTGCTAAAGAGCACGCTCGTCCAATTACCCTGGTATAAAAATATATTAAACTCGAGTAATCGCCCAAATAGGTATCGTGTCCATTTTCCAGTCCTGATGGCGCAGTACACGCTGCCGTATGAAATCAAGTAGAAAGCAACAGTGGCCCCCAGGGACCCTGGATATAGGTTGCGGATGTGCAAAACCGCGCGGAATGGTTGAAAACCATGCTTCAAGAAGCTATTCGTGATTGCGAGCATGCATGCCTCTCCAACACCGCCAAAGAAAGATCCTTATCACACTTGCATCGCTTCAGGAGTACCGAAATGAGTAAAATCATGGGGTTACCAAGCTAAGGCAAGCACGGGCACGATGTAACCATCGAAAAGGCCTGAACGCCAGTACTTGCGATCTCGATTCTCAACGAACATCTGCGCTCTCTTCACCCTGGCGTGGGGAGCGCAACCGCTCATGCAAGATATGAAGACCACAATCTATCAGCACGACGTCAAACATCAGAAAAGTCAGAAATAAATTGTAGAACAGGTTCATACCCATCAAACAGGTGACTTGCCTCTCCCACCCAAACCACCAATCGGAGTCTGCTTGATTTCCTCAATTACCTCGTCTCAGCATCCACCACTTCATGCTCGCTATAAACTCATCATAATGCCAACAAATACAGCAATATTAATGCAATCGCGGCGCCTCAAAAAAGATCTGGCCCACCTATTGTGTAGTTGGTGCCACTGGGGACATTGGGCTTGCACGCGCAAGAAGCGATACTGAACGAAGGTTTGATGAAGTGGAGCGTCATCCTTTTATCCATCACATTGATTCGACGGCAGAAGAATGAAGGGTGTTACGTTGGACACTAGAATGAGTGTTAGATCAGACTTTCGTCAGCCGAGGGGCTCCGCAGCACTTCCTATATTCGAGCAGCTTCCTGAGCATTTGGAACAACAGCCAGTCGCACCAACCCTGTCTAGGAATGCCGTTAACTGCACGGAGGTATTGAAGCGGTCGCGTATATGCCCATCCGAGAATAGTGTTACTATGTCCGACATCATAATTATGATACTATCATCGCTCAGTCTCAGCAATTGAATTTGATTCTTTTGAGAAGCTTGCTGAACGTCCATTTCATCACCATCTGCCTCGGGAAGATCCGCTCGAGGAAGGGCGCAACGAGCAGAACATTCCAACAGTCGTTATTGACGAATTTAGAATGGCGGCAGAGTTGTTCCAGATAACAAATGATCCAATAGCGCTTAATGCGAAGCGCTGCGCAAGGGCAGACCAAAGGAACAATCACTGCGGTCATTGATCGACGATACAACCTGCAAAAATTGGCGAGCAAAAGAAGCAAAGAGATCGATTAGGGGGGACTCATCGACGGCTTCCCTCGCAAAAGGGCTCGCCTTTTTCAGTCCTCTCAAACGATGGAATATAGATTCTTTTGCGGACTGCCGCCCCGAAAACCCCGTAGACTGCTGAGCTCACAAAATGCTGCGAAGAGGAGGAGCTCTAAGGGAGGCATCAAGGTAAAGACCGCAGTGTCCGTCTCGAAACTCTGTGCAAAACGGTAAGCGCGTCAATGGTTGGAGGATAAAACGGAAAAAGGGCGCTCATCTGGCCAAAAACCGAACTACGTAGTCGCTCCTAAATCTGTCCATTTCTACACATCCTTGTTGTTGTCTCTCACGGACCGGGTTGTTCGATAAATCTTTTTGTTTAGGACATTTGAGACGACAGGGGGTATCCAATTCGGGTGATATCGATTCGGGCGGTTGACATCAAAACAAATACTGCAGTGCAACTTCCCTTTGATATGTTCAACGAAGTGTCAACCAACGTCCATGGATCTGAGTCTGACGGCTTGAATCCGTTTCTGAGATGGATCAGATGTTGGATGTGGGACCGAGCACCGCATATTCCAAACTAGCACTAAGCAACGCTAAAAGCGCCCTTCGGACACAAGCCACGCCAAACATACCGCCAAAAGCATCTAGCCGGGCGTCACGGTGTAAACGCGTGGTCACTGGTGGTATGTTTTGCGAGCTGAGAACGCCATTCTTGGATGGGGCGGGTGAGTGCGTCTGGGGTGAGCGCGTGTGTTGGGGAGTGGTTGACGGAGGTGCCACGTGATCGAGGATGGGGAATTTGAAAGTGAGGAATGAGGGTGAGGATGCTGAGAGGCAAGTTTAGCGAGTTGGAAAAAGATGGATATTGTTAGCGATGCTTGGTAGTTGCCGGACAACCCGTTAGCAGGATGAGCTACGAGCGCTGTATCAGTGTCACTGTAAAAATAGTGCCGTGAGCTACGCTCACACTTAGCTTCCAAGCTCCCTACACCAGTGCCTAGGTGGATCTGTGTAAAAAGGTGAAATGCTGACGTTTGGTGATACAAGTGCATGTGAATTGACGTGACGTTCTTCTGTCTATAATGATATTGGTGGTTGGTGGTTGGCCCAGCTGCTAACGGTTATCGCAGTGTTTGTCGACGGGTTGAAAAAGAGACGATATTTTGTTGACTTACATAAAAGCCGAGGGAGCTTGAGGCTTAGAAAGGCTTCGTAATCAAGTTGGGCGAGTCAGGGTTGCATAGCCAGGGTATATGGGCCTCTGGTTTCTCGGATGCATTGTGATGAACAGAATGGGACCAATCGTCTGCGGGGCTAGCAGACCTTTGACTCTCGAGTTACGACGTGTCTCTTTTGACGTCTTCTTTCACGACCCCTGTGCCTGCCTCGCAGTACCGCGAGCAGCCGCTCCGTGCGATTCGTCGTATCTGGACCTCGGGGTATCATTGTCGTTTGGCTTCAAACGCTGACGATTCTCGATGCAACAGGGGCAATGCTGAGTCTGCATTTGAACAACTTCACTACTATCCCAACAGGATAATCTTCTGCTCCCCTGGCAGGTTCGGCCAAGCATGTTCAAAATAACCCCTACGCCGACCCGTTCCAACCGCTTTTCATCCTGCATCTCCTGCACCACCATCACATACAACATGCATCCGAGATATCGTTTCCCCAGTGTATCCTCATCGTACAACCCTTCGATTTCGTCTGCGCGAGATAGAACAATAAATTCGCATGAAGTTGGTGAATGGGTGGAACGAGGAAGGATGACACGTCCTACTAACGTCGATGGTCGAGGAATGTCAGATAATATGGAATATGTGCCGTAGTTAGCCTTGGGATCAGCACCAGCGACATCATCCGCTTTCATAACGTTGAAACGAGCTGAACGAGTCCTGAATACTAGTGTCCCGGGCCGCAGGGGCGCATTCTCTGTGATCAGATTTTGTGCGTCGATATCGCCTTTCGGAATGATGTATGGACTGGAGTTCGCTTCTTCCGTAGATCTTGCCATCCGACCGGTACGTTGAACGTCTTGTCGAACGAGCCGACCATCATCATCCACAATATGCCACTGTTCCACCAGCGACTGGGTAACCCATGGAGTGCCCCCACCCTGCATGTCGAGGAATACGGTTACTTCGCTGTATCGGACAGCACCCCGCCACGCAGCCCACGACCAGGACGGCCACGGTGTCATATTTGCATTCCCAGGCACGCGTCGCACACAGGATGTATTGGCCGTGGGCTGCCACACTAACGCGAGTTCCAAGTCTATGAGGGGCATCCCGAACCGGAACGCTTTAACAGGTTGACCACCAGCCACCTTAAACCCCTTGGCCATAGCATTGATGAGCGCTGTAACGGCATTTACGATATCAGATTCCATAGTAAGCCTGCGCTGTGTATACTTTCCGATGATGCTCATGTAGTGCGCCATATATCCAGAACCCATCGGTGGGGCATGCGTGAACGTGAATCCACCTGTACCGCCGTGCTTGAGAGGGTGCGATCCCCAGGGGAGGTTGATACGCTCTGCGATGACATCTTCGCTCCATACATCCTCTCCGCATTCAAAGTGCATGTGATGGGGTGCTAAGAAGATGCGACGGCGCGAGAGCATGATTTCTTGATATGTCCAGCCGCGTGTGTCCCATACAGAACTTGCTATGGCCTCGCGAGGGAGGATGAGCGGGACGGCGAGGTGAAGGCCTTGGATTTTAGCTATTTGTTGTTGGGGATCTCTTGTCCCTGGGCGGATGCCTGGGAGAGGATCATGCGCGGAGGTGCCGCCTCCAGCGAAGATTGTGAAGGTGGAGCTGCCGTAGATGAGCTCCATTACGCCGATCTGCACTGCCTTGTCCTTAGGGCAATCTTGCACGATACACAATGCGTCGATCCACAGGAACCGCTCGCCGAGCTGACGGACGAGTTGAATGGTATCTAAAATCGTGCCTGGCAACACTGATACGTCAAGGCCCCCTTGTGCTCTGCGCTGCTTGAGATTTGCCCGTGTCGTCCAGTACTCTTTTCCTGTGCCTCCCCAGAGGTAGCTAAGGGCCACGAAACGGCAAGATCGTGGAGCGGGAACCACAGCCATTCGAGTGACATCGATGACTCTTACGCTCTTCGGAAGAACCTCTCTAGCGTCCCTCCACCATACCGTTTCACATAGCTCCCCGTGCTCGTGTTCACATATATGGATCCATCTCTTCAACAGGGCGATATCAACGTTCTGACCAACTCTCCTGCCATGAAGCTCCTTCGTCCTGCCAACTTTGGAAGCATCTTCTCCCAGGAGCTGAATATCCAGCATGAGATTTGACTCCGCCGCGACCATAGCAGCTGTCACATCCAGAGGTCTATCAAATGGCTGGATATAGAGCCGATGGCAGATATCCCTGAGTACAGGCGAGACATAATCCGGAATATTTGGATACCCGCACTCTATTGCATACAGCGCACAGGTAATGTCAGCAATGTCGATGCCAGGCTGCTTATCCAAGTTCCACGCGCGGCGGATGACGATAGCTACTAGGTTGCACAGTCCGCATTGGTTGGATTTGTCGAGGATGTCTGTGAGATGACCGAGGGGGATTGCGTGTTCTTTTGGGATGCCGTCATGTAGGATTGCGTGGAGGTTGAGGGATGAGCATGTTGAGCAGAGGGGTGCGTCGTTTTCTGATGGGATTTCTGGGGTATGATTGTTTGGTGTAGGATGCAAGCTGGAGTCTTCCGTGCGGATCTTTCGTCGGCGCTTGTAAAAGGAGAACATTGGAAGTACAAGTCCAAGTTCCAAGTAAGGGAACACTGCCTGTGCCTGTATTGTTATCTGTCGCTGAAGGTCGCTGATAATAGATATAAGGGTTCGGGAAGTTACCCTGGATCTTCAAGGCAGGTACTACTCACCTTGAGCAAACGGAACTTGCGTGATTTGGAACAATGAATGCTGTTATGTGCTTTCAGTACAGCTGTGGGCGCCGATCAACTAGTTTCAACGCGCCGTCTATGATCGTACATACCTTCGATTCCTTACCTCAAGCTTCAAGTTGAGGTATAATCTCTGAACCAACTTATTGGTTGTATTTCTGGGGCAGCGCTTTTAAGAGGATCGATAGTGTTCCGGGCAGAGCATAGAAAGGCAGTAGTAATTACTTACATGCTATTGGGAGATTCGTGAATTGGTACCGCACAGCGCTGTTGGTGCGCTTGCGAACACGATGGTGATAGCCAAGCGGTGGCTGTGACGTTGTATTCAACAACTTACTCAACGTTGTGCTCAACGTTTCAACGACGGCCTTGCCCTTCGTTCTCTTCGAAAGTCCTTGTGAGTATTCCCTGTACTTCACTGGGAGTAAAGAAACCTGACAATCTCAGCGCTCAGCAAACACGCATTACACTTGTACTTCTGTGAGTGCGCAATGAGCCTCATTCATGCAACGCAACGCCACTCACAATATGTGCATGCACAGAGCTCAATCTTGTCATATTTGCTGAGCAGGTCAGTCTACTGCAGCTTTCATACGACCAGCTGGCCATCAGCCTTAGAAGAGCGTCCATAAATTGACTGTCTCGCCCCTACCTGTATCTCACAACATCAGTATTCACTAATCGCATCGTGTCTACCAGGCCCTGCTGCAGCTTCAAAGGCCATAGCTATCTTGCACCTCATGTTATAAACTTCCATGTATGTCCTTTCTCGTTGAATGTAAAAGCTGAGACCAAATGATTCTCAGAACACCATCATATAACGAAATGACGATGACCACACCACCGCTTATTCCTCTACCATCTCACGACCATACACGGCGACTCTCCCAAAGACCAATAGCACAACCCCAACCGATTTCTCCACGCATCAACCCACTCGATGCAGCTGAAATCGACCGTTTCGCCACATTGTTCGCCCCAGCAACGCCCCCCGCATCCCCAACACCTGTCTTTCGTGATCAGCCTCCAACAACAACTCGCCCGCAGCAAAACAGAAATCGCACACCCAGTGTTGACTCTGAATTCGGTGCCTTCGTATCGGTGCCTGCTGCTCAGGACCCGCTTTCATTTGACTTTCCGGTGGTCGAACCGTCTACCCTGAAGTCGCGGGGTCCTGTCATATCTGGGAATTCAAGCTTGCATTACTTTGATCAGTTCACTTCAAGCGCAAAAACAGCTTCTGAGCAGAATAGACGGGTTGTCCTTGATGAGCTACTAGAGCATGAAGATGATCCTTTGTATTTTCTTCGGGCGCACAGTCAACCTTCATTATCCCCCCTATTCGAAACTCAACCAACATCGCCTCAAACTAGTATCATTACGCAATCACCGCCTCCAATACCACAAACTGGGAACTTAATTGACGCAGATATCAAGCCTCTTTCTCCGCCCCCACACAAGTTGCCGGTGCTCCCTACGAGCGTAGCCTCACACTCCCCTGTAAATATACGCACACCTCTTCTTCCCCGTCTCAGCGGAGCGGCCTCCCCTCCGTCAGCACACGTTCCTTCTACATCAACCTCGTTGCCGTTCCCCTCTTCCCCCGCCACGCCTCCAACGCACGCCACGTTATCCCGCCTTTCCTCCAGTTGGGTCTCAGCGTTCCTGCCATCTGCTCGATCTAGGCAATCCACAGGATCTTCTACGTCAACTTTGGTAAATTCAGCGCCTAACGTGCCTCAGTCAACGTTCATGCATGCGGTGCATCAGACACCCGGCATCACGCGTGGCACCCCTTTTGGCGCTCAGCCTTATATTCCACCATCCGGTGCCCCTGGTTTCGCAGGCGATCGTACCTGGGACAAGGGCTTCTCAGACGCACTCCAGGACGAGGAAATGAGTGAAGTAAAGGGCGTGCTGGGAAAGGGGAAGAAGATGCAGGGTCTCAATCTTGTTGGAAGGAGAGAGGGCACAGCAGTCGTGTTGAGTGAAACTATCGCAAATCTCGTTCGTGACCTTTTGTTTAGTGGACACAGCAAGCACTCACCCATATATTCAGATTCGTCCCCACCTTCCAGCGCTCACTCGTCTTCCGCGAACATGGACTCTGCTGTACTCGCTCGACCAGCACGGTATCTCGCTGAATACACTGTATTCCAGATGCGAACCTAAGTTGCCCTCGACGCCCGGCGCAACGAAAGGAGCTCTTGTCGTAGTGAAAGACGCTAGAGATGCGATTTTCGGCGTGTGGATGGGGGATGGGTTGTGGTTGGAAAGAGGAGGGTACTATGGGAGTGGCGAGTCGTGAGTTTCCTCGTCCCTTTCTCTGAGTTATTGGAGCTCATTTTCTGTGGTTAGTTTCCTCTGGAGATACCAACGTCCTTCAAGCAAAGAGGACGGGCTAGAAGAGGGGACACTGGATGTATATAAATGGACAGGGAGGAATGATTACGTTGCGCTCTGTGAGCCTGGGTTCATATCTTTTGGTGGCGGGTGAGTATTCTTGCCCTTCGATCTTGTTCATTTTCCCCATCCCTCCTAATCAATGACTAACTCGCTTTGCTGTGCAGAGACGGGCACTACGGTCTTTACCTTGATGCCTCCCTCCTCGACGGATCTTCGGCACCATGCCCTACATTTGACAACCCTGTTCTGTGTTCTCGTGTGGATGGTGGGAGCGTCGGCGTTAAGAAGGATGTGAGCTTTGAGTGTGTAGGACTGGAGGTGTGGGGTGTAGGACCTTAATTGCTGTCGTTCCGTGAGTTGGCTGGGATATGGTGTGTTTGATTCTCTTATTTCATCCGCTACGAAGGCAAACATTTTCTATTGGCATTCTGTCTTGATCTATTGGCGACACATGAGTGGGGTTGTCGCCGACAGAGGACGAAGAATGCACGCTAAGGAGGCAATTACAACACAACGAAATACAACCCATCCTTGCATCCCTAATCTAATGCGCCTTCGCTGCGATACTTCACTGAACCTAATCCTACATTCCTGCCGCATCCCTTTTTACAACGTTGTATCGTTTATTGTCCTGGTACATTGGATGCGTCCTGATGAACAATTTTATCAAACTTTGAACGTGTGAAGATGACACCTACAAGTCGTTGTGCAATATAGGCACTCGCATCCACAATATAGTCAAATGCATCAGTTGCAACTTACAGGGAATTCAAATTCAATTAACGTGGGTGAGAGGTTGGAGCCCATTGACCCATATGGCTTTCTGCCCCCAGTTCATTGGATTCCCCCGCTTCAGCACGGGTGGGGTGGGTCGACACACCCCAAGCGCCATCGTGCAGGAATTTTCAGTCTACCATAAGACTAGCACATGTGAGTAGTATATGTTGAACGCCTTACACCAATGTACGTCTGGGAGCGAATCCTTGTCAGACGACTCGGACGATAGGTCGTTGTTTGGCACAGCAGACTGCTCTCTAGGCTTGCGTCGAGTGTCGTCGACTTAAAGTCCTGTATTCTGGTAAATCGCATGACGACGGGCTATTATAGGAAAGGACGACTCCTGGCAAACTCCGCTAGAAACCCCACCAAACACTACAGCTCCACCTATTTCAGCCCCGATCAACACAAAACATCAGAACATCGGTTACGGACCCGCGGTGCCGGGTGAACGAGGTTTCAGTTCCATTTCTTGGTGGCATTGAATATTTATCTATGTCACAGGAGACATATTGCGGCGAGAGTAAACACTTACATATATGCATGCGCTGGCCAGGTACTAAGTTGTCAAATAAATTTTTTGCATATTTCTCCAGGGTCTCACGTGCTGTTCACGACCTCGGGTCATTAATCACTGACAGTCCGGGCTGTGGCAGCTGTGGCCAGACGAGTTCGACACGGATCAACCACATTTCCCATTCGGACCGAAGCTGCCGGTTTTTTCGGTGTGCGCTGCCATGATGCAAAACATTCATGCATCCCGACAGACCTCTTGTCAATTTCCAATGTGAGTGTCTTCTCTTCCGAGTCGTCACCATAAGAAGAACTTACAGTATCCGATTCCCATGCTTTTTCAGGAATAAACCATCCAACTCGTAGGATGCGGCAGCATCAATAATATTGGACTCGGAGGCCTTACTTGCAGGCAGGTCTCAGTCTGCACCACTTCAACCTATTTAGTATGTACTGCAAAACCCGTGAGTCAGAAGCAGCCATACCTTTTCGAACAAATAGCAGCAAATACCCCATTCCCCATGGCACTGACACATATGCCTGACAGTCAGCCCGATCATCAATTGCGGGGTTCGGGACGAACGCTTAGTAGTTCCAACAACCTTGCGTGACGTCGGTGACGGTTTGACTCCCTAGCTAGCCCTAACTCCATTGAAAATGTCTTCATCGAACAAAAAAAGTTGGTTTTTGAGTATACTACGACTCTACGAGACGAAATTCAACCGGACAATGTGGGCAGGACATGACTGTTATTTGTCGACGCTTTCCGAACAGTCACAGTGATCCGGTGTTGCACGTCGCATCCCCAAGGCGGGTCAGCCGAGTTTTTTTTTGGTACCGCTACCGCTACTCTGGTTCCAAGGAACAACAGATCTATCGATATGAAATTGGTTAGCGTGCCAGAATCTATAAAGCACACCGAACCATCGAGGTTATCTCTCAGATCCCCACCGTCATCACTACCCCCACTATGGCAACTGACCATTCTGACGCTGCGTCGATCTCGCCTTCAAAGGAGCATGTTGAATGCAAAGAACTCGATCTTGATGTAGAATTCGGTGGTATGGAGGCGCGCAACAAGCTGGAGCGCAGACTCTTATGGAAACTCGACCTGCGCATGTCCATGCTGGTTCTCATCTACATCCTCAATTTTGTGAGTAACCTCGCGTCAAGGCATCTCGTCTATATCTCACTCTGTTACTAGATCGATCGAAACAACGCTAGGTACGCCCTTGTCATGAATCGCTGACGCATTTTTAACAATGGATTAAGTGCGGCACGCACACGAGGGCTCGCCACCGACCTTCATCTCGAGGGTCAACAATTTGCGACGTTGTTGTCTATTCTCTATGTCGGATATATCATCATGCAGATCCCCTCCAACATGTTTCTCAATTACATTGGCAAGCCGTCGCTTTATCTGCCTACTTGTATGGCCATCTGGGGAATTATATCGGCTCTGACTGGGATTACTACAAAGTATGACCGATCATTGATGTCTAACCGATGACTGACTATAGTCCTCACAATAGTTTCATTGGAGCGCTCCTAACGCGATTCTTCCTCGGTTTCGTAGAAGCGGCGTTTTTCCCTGGTGCCGTGTTTTTGATTTCGAAATGGTTCGTTGACTATCGAGTATGTCATCAGCGGATGGACTTAAATGCAATTTGCAGGTACAAGAGAGACGAGATTGGTGCCAGATTGGCCATCCTCTATTGGTAAGGGCACCACCATGCTGGTGGACATATCTATTGATTGATAGCACCATTGCAGCGGAAACATGATCAGCAACGCCTTTGGAGCTCTCATCGCATCAGGTATTCTTGCTGGCATGAATGGCGTTCGCGGACAAGCCGCATGGAGGTAATTCAATCAAGCTGATTTGTCGAGGTATTCTGTTGAATTTCATTTCTAAGGTGGCTTTTCTACATCGAAGGAAGTCTGACTGTCGCCGTCGCCGTCATTGCCGTCTTTGTTTTGCCGGACTTTCCGACGACGACAAGGTGGCTCACTGATGATGAGCGCCGGCTTGCATTGAAGCGCATGGAGGAGGACGCTGGTGTCGGTGACCAGGCAGAAACTGAGCAGGGTGGCTTCGGTCACGGCTTTTACCTTGCCATCACCGACTGGAAGGTCTGGTGGTTCGCAGTGCTATCGATTGCTCAGGTTATCGCATTGTCCTTCGTCTTCTACTTTCCTTCTCTTACTGCGACGCTTGGGTACAACCCAACGGCATCGCTGCTCCTTGTTGCGCCTCCTTGGGTATATGCTGTCATTTTCACATTCCTGTGGGCAAGGTAAGCCGGAATATCAAACGATGTAGGAATTAATCTGAAGAACTCCTTAGGCACTCTGATAAAACACAAGAACGGTTCTTCCACATGAACATTTCGAACCTCATTGGTATAATTGGGTCCCTTATTTCAATATGCACCATGAACACTGCGGCCCGATACCTGTCTCTGTAAGCACATACTCTTAATTTCGGACGTATCGCTGATATTGGCCGCCCTCAACAGATTCTTCTTGGCGCAGTCCTATTCAGCACTTATCTTGATGACCACATGGGCCAGTAACACATTTCCCCGACCGCCGTCAAAGCGTGCAGTGTGTTTTTCGCTCATCAATGCAACTCAGCAACTTGGCAACATTTCAGGGTCGTGAGTATTTTCATCGATCTATATGACGATATAAATTTATTAATGAAATCGATGACAGGTACATCTGGCCAATTAATTGGGCTCCAAGCTATCGATACTCTTATGCCATTGTGATCACCGGTTACGTTATTGCGATTACGATGACTTCCATTCTCAGACAACATCTGAAGACGATGAACAAGAAGCTGGAGCAAGAAGAGCAGGAGAAAGGGATAACCGAAAAGGGATTCCGCTACGTTCTGTGAAGGATGGCGCGGTGATCTATGAATTTTCAATTTTACGAACGATGGCCACGTACCAACAGGCAATATTTACCTGGTTTCGCGCCAAATGTATTTTATGATACCTCCAACTCAACATAAACTTCAATGACTTTCTCCGCCAGTATCGCCTCAATTTGTGATGAGATCGTCTTGTACTAGAAAATGCATATGATCAGAATAAACAATTCGCGCATGCTGATTGAATTGCGAACGGCTGCCTTAGCCATCAGTGCCATTTCACTATCTTCCAATGAGCGCATCCTCACAAACACATCATTCTTGCCAGCACAACTATGGAACCTCAAAACCAATCAGCGCATCGGAACACCACTCCCCATGTGCATGAAGACTCCGTGTCTTCGCGGACGCGCACCGCCAGAAATTCCAATCAATCAACCGAGGGTTGGGTGTAGTGGAGGACGCGAGATAATGCCGACTCAGATGTCGGAGGCGCTACAAGGAGCAGCGTCACCATTACTAGAAGCGCGTACAAATCCTCTGCTAGGCCTGGTGTCGTCCATCGATGTAAATATCAGCCATGCTAACGCGTATCGACCTACGTTCCAATTGACTTCTCCGCCCTCCCTCCGACTTGACTCAACAGCTATGTCGAAACCTCAACCCGGCAGATATATAATTCGCAACCGTCACGGTTTCCTCGCTTGACTTGTGCTCACTTTGGTCAAGACAAGCCTGTGACACTGACCGTGACTGTCAAAACATATTTTGAGGCTAGCAGGTGTGTGCTTAACTTTATTTTACTTGTGCATATTATTTATATTACATTTGAAGTGGATTATTGCGGAATCAACGAGAACACCCAGTCCGTGGCTCCCGCATTCCTCACTGCTGCTTGGGGTTCGGGCTAGAGGACCTAGCTACAAAGGCCACCATTGGAAGAGGCGATGGTGCAAGTAAAACAATTTCTTGAGAACTTGATCTGACATCGATATGCCAATATTGCAACCGCCGCAAATGCGGTGGACAATGCCTTCAAGAACTTATCTATGCCATCCCGCACGCAGCAATGTTTTCAAATCGATGGCATCTACTCTTCCAGACGCGCAGTATCTGCGGCACGAACAATGGAAAATGGAACCTTTGAATATTGGAGTAGGGGACCCCGGGGGGTAGGAGCGGAGTAGCAGCCGCGTAGGCAGCGTCCTTCGGGCTTTGTCGTAGTGTAGCGCTCTTCACCACTTCTTGCCTTGCTCGCGATACGCAGGCACACAGTCACGGATACACCGCTTCAATATCACTAGTGCATGGTCATTCGTAGACATTCGTAGAATTACAAGCTTGCAGATCACTGTACCATCGATCACAGAATGTAGCGGAATCCCTTTTCTTTGACCCCTTTCTCCTGCTCTTCTTCCTCCAGCTTCTTGTTCAATTTCTTCAGATGCTGTCTGAAAACCCAACTCATTATCATTGTAGCACAGCTAGCGGCGAGGCAAATGCCGTACGAGTACCGATAGGTAGGGCCCCAATTCGATGGCCAGGCGTACCTGCAATCGATGTCGTGAATGAATTCCTACCATTATTTGATCAATGAAACTACTCACGGCCCTGCAATGCCGCCGAGTTGCTGAAGTGCATTGATGAACGAAAAACACACTGCACGTTTTGACGGGGGTCGAGGAAACGAGGTACTGATCCATGCGAGCAGTAACATAATTCCTGCATAGGTCTGCACCACGAGGAACCTGTTGGCGGTTGACGACTAACATTAGTGATACGTCCGAAATTAAGATCATGTACTTACAGAGACAGGTATCGGGCCGCAGTGTTCATGGTGCACATTGAAATGATAAACCCAATTATACCAACGATGTTTGATGCACACATGTGATAGAACCGTTCTTGTGTTCTATCAGAGTGCCTGAAGGAGTCTTCATATCAGTTCCTAGATCGTCTCACATGGAAGCTTACCGGGTCAATGTGAATGCGACAATGGCAGCGAAGACGAAAGGAGGCGCGACGAGGAGCAGCGTCACCGTTGGGTTGTACCCAAGCGTCGCAGTAAGAGTGGGGAAGTAGACAGTGAAGGACAGTGCTACCGCCTGAGAAGCGCCTAGCAATGAGAACCACCACACCTTCCAGTCCGTGACAGCGAGGTAAAAGCCGTGACCGCGGCCCCCATCCTCAGTTTCTGTCTGGTCCCCGACACCAGCATCCTCCTCCATACGCTTCAACGCAAGGCGACGCTCGTCATCAGAAAGCCACTTTGTGTTTGTTGGAAAGTCCGGCAAAACAAAGACAGTGATTATCGCAACAGAGACAGTCATAGCTCCTTCGATGTAGAAAAGCCACCTTACAAATGAAATTCAGCCCAAATCCCTCGGTAGATCAGCTTGACTAAGATACCTCCATGCGGCTTGTCCGAGGTCGTTGTTCATGTTAGCAAGAATACCTGCTGCAATGAGAGCTCCGAAGGCGTTGCTAATGAGGTTTCCACTGCAATGATGTTGTTAGTGGGTAGATCTGTCCGCCAGCATAGTGGCGCCTTTACCAATAGAGGATGGCCAATCTGAGACCTATCTCTGTTCTCTTGTACCTGCAAATTGGATTTGAGGCTGTCCGCTGATAACATTAATAGTCCACGAACCACTTCGAAATCAAGAATACAGCACCGGGGAAAAACGCTGCCTCCACGAAGCCAAGAAAGAATCGCGTTAGGAGCGCTCCGGTGAAGCTATTATGAGGACTGTTGTCAGTAGTCGGTCGGACATCAATTATCAGTAATACTTTGTAGTAATCCCAGTCAGCGCTGATATGACTCCCCAGATTACCATACATGCAGGTAAATAAAGTGACGGTTTTCCAATGTAATTGAGAAACATGTTGGAGGGTATCTGCATGATAATATATCCGACAAGGAGAATAGACAAGAGCGTCGCATACTGTTGACCTTCGAGGTGAAGATCAGTGGTGAGCCCTGAGCGCACCGTGCTTTGTCCGTTGTGAACAGTGCGTCAGGAATGTATAACAAGGGCGTACCTAACATTAATTCTATCTATCTAGTATCAGAGTGAGATAGAGACCAGACGTCTGTACGCGAGGTCACTCACATAATTGAGGATGTAGATGAGAACCAGCATTGACATGCGCAGGTCAAGCTTCCGTAAGAATCTGCGCTCCAGCTTGTTGCGCAACTCTAGATCGCCGAATTCTACGTCGATATCGAGTTCCTCGTAATCTACATGCTCCTTTGAGGGTGGGATAGATGCAGCGTCTGAATGGCCAATTGACATGGAAAAGGAGGTGGAGGTGGAGGTGAGGTCAGTATGCCCTAATGTGCCGGTATTCTTCATGTATATAAACCAATTTCATATCGATAAAATGCATTACGAGATTGTGCTTCTGTTTGTCCTTGGAGCCGCAGCAAGCAGTAACAAAAGAAACTCTGGACGCAATGTGCAACATCAAACCACAAAGTTGGGAAAGCGTCGACCAATAACAAACATGTCCGTCCGAGCTTGAAGGTGTCCGGATGGATCCGTCTCATAGTATACGGAGAAATCAGATTCTTTTCGATGGAGATAGTCAGTCCATCACGCAGCGCTTCTGGAACTATAAGTAGGTGTGCCGCAACTCGCACATGATGTTCAGCGCAACTGTAGTGCCATATGGCGCCATCGTGATGGGCGAGGGAATTCGTTCGAAAGGCCTGGCTTGTTTTGGGCTCACATACGATCGAGGTTTCGGCACCGTGTTGGAGTGGTGCAGACTGGAAGTGAGCCCGCCTCTCGAGGCTAAGGCCCTTGGGCCCCCCGAGTGCAATAACAATGATGCTGCTGGTGGCAGACGGCGACCACGAAGTACCCTAAGTTGCGAGAGGCTAGTAAAAGGGAAAACTGTTAAGTACGTTAGCTATAGGACCCTCATTTTTTTTGTTGGACTCGCGTCAGACCCTGTTTAGACCCCAGCTAGTGTTATGGGTAGAACTATTCTCCCGCCACCGAAGTTCCCACGATCTGCGCACTTTTCATACAGTTTTGCTGTCGACCGCTCCACATGACAGACGCACGCAGCCTGATCTAGAGTTCGATCCAACCGAGTTATAGGACAAGATGTCTGGGGTTAATGATATATGACGTTCGAAGTGCAATGCAGGTGCTTCATTTTTCTTCTAATTACATCATCACAAACCCAACAATAAATATTGTCACACTGACGACTCGGAACCCCAACTTATGTAATTAAGCAATCAACCTCCAGTACCAGCTATCCATGAATTTCAGAGGAAATCGTAGCCTGCCATGTCAAATGTCAGCCTAACAAGGGAGCAACGGGGACAAACTGAACTGTTTCCGAGATGCACATTTCCACGTACTCAGTGCTCCACCCACCATCCTGGTGAGTGTCCTCACCCAGTACATTTTCTCTCCGAGCCAAATTGACGAGTAATACGCTCATTTGCTAAATCTTGCTGTTCAGGGCACCGGCTTGACCTGGCGTGGGATGGGTATCATGGGAGTGACTAGGGAAAACGCAACGGAAATTACCATCAAAACGGGCATCATGTACACGGCGTCGGATTCAGCGCCGTACAACTCAAGCATGCCCTGGTGAACTATGAATACAAAGATGATAATTACAAGTCGCTCTGTCATCAGGGGCTGACCAAAGTCTGATCTTCCTTGAAACACCACCACTCCATCAGTCCTTGACACACTTGTTCCAGTACATAACTCGACATAACTCATTCATCTGCCATCAAGGATCAGCGTGATGGATTAAAGGGTCCTGAAGGCTTCTTTGATTAAATCTCATAGTGTTCGTACGAACTTCGAACGAAGTGTCACATCCTATCCTTCGATCGTACATCGTTGTTATGGTGCGCTGCCTTGCATTCTGTCGCGAGGATTTTCCAACTATCGGGAATCCCAAAACATCATTTCTCTGCCACAGTACTTTCGCAAATGGCAACGAAGTTCATATCATTCCGTGTCAAAGCGTGCTATCTCCCCGAACCGCTTGTTGTTCGCACTGAATTATCATCACGCCTCTTCAGCTTGGGTGAAACTTGTTTCAGATCCTTTCTTGTGGTGCAAACCCATTCCCTTTGTTCCTATCATTTGAAGGCATCGCGGATATCGCCACTATCTGTGGATGTCGTTGAGGTACGTGGAGTTATTTCTGTATAATGTAATTCTGAATGACAAGATGACTAGCTTCCCAATTATGGAATAACAGGGATTCGTCTGTTGTCCGATATCATTTCAATAGATTGTGTCATTGTAACCTCAAGGGAATTAAGTGTCTTGGATGAGCTGTTACACTCCCCCGGCTCCCCAGCGAGCAACACGGTAGAGAGACCGCGGACGTTGAGAGTGGCTGAGACGACAAGCATTCAGGTTTTCTGATAGTCACATCACCTGATACATGTTTTGGGAAATCCCAGACTAATGCAGGTGTAACAAGGACCTCCCGAGGACAACATCGGAAACGAGTGCCTGGAATCACGAATAGCTTTTCGGGTCGCGGTGTTCAAGCATTCCGTGCACATGACACCGCATTGTGGATCTACAACCAACATCTCAAGACCTACATCAATCTTCGAATGACTTCCGCTTTTACCCACTTTCATACGACATTACTTATTAGCTGCGCTCAACTGGAATACTATTCTGCATGTATGTTCGTAAACTAACAAATCGACATCGTGCTAATGATAAACAATTTCAGCACCAATATACTGTGTATGTATCCTCACATACACTACATTCCTTTCTTCTGAACGGCGGCATGCAGCGAGTCCGTCTCGATCCTCAATAACAGATGCGGTGAGCATTCTGCACCAATATTTGCCATTCCCTTCCGACTTACTGTACCCATACGTAGGGGTGAGTGAGATCTTCGACAACATTGGTTGTTTCAGTCTAACAACTGAAACAGCTGTGAGTTTTTTCGAAGCACCGAGTTTCCCGATTTTAAGTTTCATCTGTAACTGGGCATCTCAGGTACTGTTCTTGGTTTCACAAAAACATAGACATCTTTCGTCGCATATACCATGCTGGGTGGTGAGCTACTCAGCTGCAATCCCTCAGTGATATTGACCTCGCTGAATATCATGCCAATCATCAATATCTCTCGTTTACGTGCCATGTATCAGCGATCCAAAAAGATGCTCGTCTTTCTGGTGATAGTCTTCTTGGCTGTTACAATCGCCTGCGGAGTGGCCAGTATGATAGAAAGCAGTAATGTTTCACCGAGTAAGCTTTACTCACGAATGAAAACCCAAGCACGTCAGGCTCATGGGATGCATGTCAGAGGAGCTCGTCCTTTCCGGGACCTATCAGTGCATTGATGAGGGATCCAACAGATTTCTGATGGCCGGGCCTTGGGTATTTCATACTGTGTGGGAGGTCCTCGCACTGTCTCTCGCAAGCTGGATTGCTTTCAAGCACTTCCGTGAAATGAAACAATGGACTATGAGGAGCGTTTAATCACGACGCTGATACAAACTCACGTGATTTACTTTGGAGCTTGAGCTCGCACTTGGGACTTTGAACTATCATTCTGCTGACATTCTACACGTGCTAGGTATACTGTTGGTGCTTGCTTGTGCCTCGGACTTCTCTCTCAAAATATATCTGTACGCCGGTCTGTGCACTTCTGTATCTGATCACTAATCATTTCTATAGACCTCAATTTCGGCGGGAGCTGATATTTATGTCCGCGCTACTGAAATCGACCTATTGATGCAGTTGTTTGTCCTGGGACTACGTCTCGCTCTTAGCGTTCGGGAATACAATGCTAAGCTTCCGGTCAACTCTGATGCAGGAACTGGCTTAGAATTGCTTCCCGGGCACGTGTACGCGCCATGTCAACTGGCGAGGGTGCGCAACACCTGTGCCTCCGTACCGCCAAACTCCGGCACCCCTCGTCTCTCAGATATCCATGAAGAGGGCTGTCGCGGACAGTTGGGAGGCGGAAATCAGGCGTTGTGAGGAGGCCCGAAAGGCGCACTTGTTGGAAGTGCAACTGGCTGCAGATGGAATAATTAGATTAGTGTAGTCGAATGAGCCTGAGCTGTATCAATGCAAACACAAATCTGCTGTGTCCTCTTACTGTTTTGAGTCTCATCGAATGTCGTCGAGTCACAGTGCTCAAGGCGTGAATTTTGTTGCCATGATAAGCCGCTAGCAACTAGTACGGCTGTGACGAGTCATTGCCTTGAACAAGCCTGCTCAGATTGTACTGAAGTGTGCAGCACCGCAGACGGTTTATAAAGAGATTGTAAGCGCCGACCGGATTTGCAATATTGTAAGTGTCGCACAAGTCGTTCACAATCATCGCAATTGATTGTACTGATTTGTATTAATTGTAACACAACAACACAACCTAGTATCACGTGAAGGTAAATATTTTAATCGGAAATGGCTCTCCATCGCCGTTATGGGAGCCAATATGGCCGACTGTGAAAATGAAAGCTTTTTATAGGCACAGCGTCTGTTGGCAGTTCAATTATTACACGTGTGCCTAGTACTTACTAGCACTGCTTAGGTGCTTGGGTTGCAGATTGGACCATGTGCGTGATGCCATGATGGGCCATGATTCTGATGCATGCTCCTCAAAGGTTCACCACAGGATTATTTCATACATGTAGTGACCTGAGACCTCCGATAAGAAGGTACCCCAAATCAAAATGAGTGTG